>CM068367.1:948774879-949374879 GCA_034769895.1 Magicicada septendecula
GCAGTTTTAAATAACTGACGTTTAGTTAATTTATAAAAATGAACATATCATCATGGAATTTATGTTGGAGTTTTGTATGTAGGAGGTGTTAAATAACTACATTAAGAGTGTATTAGTTAAATGACGTTTAGTTAATTTATAAAAATGAACATGTCATCATGGAATTTATGTTGGAGTTTTGTATGTAGGAGGTGTTAAATAACTACATTAAGAGTGTATTAGTTAATTGATGTTTAGTTAATTTATAAAAATGAACATGTCACCATGGAATTTATGTTAAAATTTATATAGAGTAAATTTTTTATAACTACATTGAATAGATAATGTTTTTGTTGTTACATTATAATTGTAAACTTGGCCAGGAAGGCAATAATTGATGATAATATGCCAAAGGGTTTTACTGTAATTATGTTGTGGACATACTATACTAAAAAACTATGTAATGATAAATTAAAAACCAGAATGGAGTAAAAATTGAATTATTGGCCATAAGCTAGTGACAAATTGTACAGGAAGCCATGTCAGAAAAGTTAGGCAACCAACCAATGTAAAGACACTAAATTTTATATAATAAATTAGAAGAAAGTAATAGTAGTTATTAATAGCAGATAAGTGCCATGAATTACAATAAAAACATAATATATGTAATAGGAGAATAGGTCCCAAAATTAGTATTTAGTAATGAGGGGATAGTACTTGTTAGAATGACAAGATTAAGATGAGAAAGGTAGCAAAATGTATATAATTTTCTAACAAAGAATCTGTGAAAATTCAATTGGTATAACGTGACTTTTGTAAAGGAGTATTTTATTAAGTAAGTGCAAGAACATTTTTTAATTATGGCCGGTATTAGATGGCTCAAGGATTACAAATATTAACCAATAACAGAACAGAGATTGGTTGTCAAGCACCACATAAAGGTAAGAAAGTTTGTTGATTCAACTGTTAATGGTGAAAGAGAATAGTCCAGCTTTATGAGTAGAGAAAAAAAAATCTAAAAGAACTAATTTTCAAGATAATTCAAATAACTATTGATTCAAAATGAAAGTACTAAATTATACATAAAATGAAGAGGATGAATGACATAAAGAAACTAATGCAATAAATTAAAGTAAACAAAAAATTAAAATCGAATGCTAAACCTCACTTTCTTACAACCAAGTGAAAAAAAACTATGCTACACAAATTCCATGGTAATCCATAACCACGAGAAACTTCAACATTGGTGAAGATTAAGAATTGGAAATTCTACTCCATCCAGGGACAAATACATCAAACTTTTATTTTCGGAACTGGAGATTGGCGACAATACGACGCAGACATCTATAGACTGGTTAAGCGGCCATCACGGAAATATCGGTACTCTGCCATTACGAGTGAACCTCGTCGTTAGACAGTAAAACCAACTATGTTTAAAGATATTAGTTAATAAGATTTTATATTTAAATTTGTAATACCTTGTACTTTTATTTGGCATTTTCTTACCTTCCTAATAGTCACAAGAACCTTTCGAACCCTGAGATTAAGAAAAAATAATAATATAGTTAAAATTTAATATCTGATAATCGAATGCTGTAACATAGTCGATTCACTTAAGTGTGGTCAATCTGTTGAAACCAAGCGAAGAGAGAACATCTGTTTTGTAAAAAAAAAAATAAAGAATCCTACATGAAAATTATGACTTATTATTTGCTGACTATTTAGTGCGTTTTAGATAATTTGTAGTTTACAGAGAGAGAAACGAGAGACAAATGCCTCAAAGGAAACTAATAAAAACACGGGAAGCATTGGAGATGATGAAGAATGGACTAGTTAATGTAATTAATCTCCCAATAGCCGACCATAGAGAAATCATGAATTTCAAAGATTATAGGAGGAGGTCAAAAGAAATTTTAGAAATAATTCACCATAAAACGGTGTGTAACAAATTAAAAAGGTCTATAGTTAAATCAAATATACCAGAGATAGAGATTTATAATAAAATGTCAGTGATAACATCAATGATTGATGTACCAGTGACACATTTGTTAAATAAAATAGAGGATAAAGTGATTGAAATAAGATTTCTAACAAGTGAAAATTTTGTATTAAAAACATTGCCGTATAAGGTAGTAGAGAGGTATGTAACTAGGACTGAAATAGTTCTGAAAACAATAGCAGTCCGAACAATAAGGGCAACTGAAATTATGGACTATGGATAAACTAAATACCATGCACTATCGAGAAATGGGACTGATTTTTTGATTACCGACAAGGCAAACCATTTAAGAATAGAGAAGAAAAAATAATGATAATTGAAACACAAATAAAATAAGTAAAGAATAAATAAACAATATAGGAGACTTAAAAAAAATTAATGATATAAGAAAACAAAAGACAAATGAACATTTAAGAAAACATAAACAAATAGACCATCAAAACAGGGTTTGGAAGAGCATATGACAGTTAAGAACGATAATAAGGGAATCACAATGAGTGAAGAGAGTAAGCATTTAAAACAAATAAATGAAAGTGAACTTGCAGAAGAAGAATCGATGTCTGGAAATAAATAGAATAACACAAACCATAGTTGTAACTGCTGCTAAAAAGGGGTATTGAAAAAGGAGATGAATAACACTGTGGCAAATGAATCAATTAACTACGAAATTAAATTAAATAGAGGAGGAGAAATATACCAAGGATTTTACCAAAACTGATAATAAATAATATAAAAAGTAAGGGGAGCTGCTGGGATGCAATTTATAATAAATGACAAGTATTAAGAACGCAACAGGATTCCGAGGGTATTTACAGTAACGCAACAGTTACCATTTTTACAGAGTGTAGAAAGCTATGGCGCCAATCAAAAATTATTATTATGGGCAGGGGCCAACGAGCACTGTACCATGCACGGGTGAATGGTCGGGTGAGGAATAGGTCAGAATAGTGCCACTCACAGCCGATATGCATTCATCGTGCCATTTAAAGTTAGGGAGGAATTAATAACCCCAATCAAGGAATCAACCTGAACAGGAGATAAAGCAGAGGAAGAAAGAAAAGAAACCCCAGAGGAAAGGAAAAATCAGTTGGTAACCACCTGTATAAGAAATATGAGGAAAAATAATATATATTTTAGATTTGCCCAGAGAAGAAAAGTAAGTTATTTGCGAATTGTTATATAATAACCCAACTCAAGAAAATTCATCACAACCCAATCCCTGAAACCATAAGGAATCAAATTTTTTTTTTTAATAAAGAAGAAAAAGTTTTACAATTAAACCAAAGCATGAAGATTATAAGTTTATTTTACCCAAACCACATTCAGATAAAATAAACTTAGTTGGGAGGGGGAGTATATGTAACGTATCAAAACTAAGGTCCCGTACGTTACATAAAAATTATAATAAAAAAAAAAAACACTAGAGTTATTCATTGTAACGAAGGTCAGGTAATTGTAAACCCTTATTGAGTAAAAATAAATGATATTAAATAAAAATACAAGGTAGCAGAGCCAATAAATGTATAGAAATACAAACTATGAAGTGGTCAGAGAAGGGGTCAGTGCAAAGAGTGAGTGATAAGTGCAGTTTTAAATAACTGACGTTTAGTTAATTTATAAAAATGAACATATCATCATGGAATTTATGTTGGAGTTTTGTATGTAGGAGGTGTTAAATAACTACATTAAGAGTGTATTAGTTAAATGACGTTTAGTTAATTTATAAAAATGAACATGTCATCATGGAATTTATGTTGGAGTTTTGTATGTAGGAGGTGTTAAATAACTACATTAAGAGTGTATTAGTTAATTGATGTTTAGTTAATTTATAAAAATGAACATGTCACCATGGAATTTATGTTAAAATTTATATAGAGTAAATTTTTTATAACTACATTGAATAGATAATGTTTTTGTTGTTACATTATAATTGTAAACTTGGCCAGGAAGGCAATAATTGATGATAATATGCCAAAGGGTTTTACTGTAATTATGTTGTGGACATACTATACTAAAAAACTATGTAATGATAAATTAAAAACCAGAATGGAGTAAAAATTGAATTATTGGCCATAAGCTAGTGACAAATTGTACAGGAAGCCATGTCAGAAAAGTTAGGCAACCAACCAATGTAAAGACACTAAATTTTATATAATAAATTAGAAGAAAGTAATAGTAGTTATTAATAGCAGATAAGTGCCATGAATTACAATAAAAACATAATATATGTAATAGGAGAATAGGTCCCAAAATTAGTATTTAGTAATGAGGGGATAGTACTTGTTAGAATGACAAGATTAAGATGAGAAAGGTAGCAAAATGTATATAATTTTCTAACAAAGAATCTGTGAAAATTCAATTGGTATAACGTGACTTTTGTAAAGGAGTATTTTATTAAGTAAGTGCAAGAACATTTTTTAATTATGGCCGGTATTAGATGGCTCAAGGATTACAAATATTAACCAATAACAGAACAGAGATTGGTTGTCAAGCACCACATAAAGGTAAGAAAGTTTGTTGATTCAACTGTTAATGGTGAAAGAGAATAGTCCAGCTTTATGAGTAGAGAAAAAAAAATCTAAAAGAACTAATTTTCAAGATAATTCAAATAACTATTGATTCAAAATGAAAGTACTAAATTATACATAAAATGAAGAGGATGAATGACATAAAGAAACTAATGCAATAAATTAAAGTAAACAAAAAATTAAAATCGAATGCTAAACCTCACTTTCTTACAACCAAGTGAAAAAAAACTATGCTACACAAATTCCATGGTAATCCATAACCACGAGAAACTTCAACATTGGTGAAGATTAAGAATTGGAAATTCTACTCCATCCAGGGACAAATACACCAAACTTTTATTTTCGGAACTGGAGATTGGCGACAATACGACGCAGACATCTATAGACTGGTTAAGCGGCCATCACGGAAATATCGGTACTCTGCCATTACGAGTGAACCTCGTCGTTAGACAGTAAAACCAACTATGTTTAAAGATATTAGTTAATAAGATTTTATATTTAAATTTGTAATACCTTGTACTTTTATTTGGCATTTTCTTACCTTCCTAATAGTCACAAGAACCTTTCGAACCCTGAGATTAAGAAAAAATAATAATATAGTTAAAATTTAATATCTGATAATCGAATGCTGTAACATAGTCGATTCACTTAAGTGTGGTCAATCTGTTGAAACCAAGCGAAGAGAGAACGTCTGTTTTGTAAAAAAAAAAATAAAGAATCCTACATGAAAATTATGACTTATTATTTGCTGACTATTTAGTGCGTTTTAGATAATTTGTAGTTTACAGAGAGAGAAACGAGAGACAAATGCCTCAAAGGAAACTAATAAAAACACGGGAAGCATTGGAGATGATGAAGAATGGACTAGTTAATGTAATTAATCTCCCAATAGCCGACCATAGAGAAATCATGAATTTCAAAGATTATAGGAGGAGGTCAAAAGAAATTTTAGAAATAATTCACCATAAAACGGTGTGTAACAAATTAAAAAGGTCTATAGTTAAATCAAATATACCAGAGATAGAGATTTATAATAAAATGTCAGTGATAACATCAATGATTGATGTACCAGTGACACATTTGTTAAATAAAATAGAGGATAAAGTGATTGAAATAAGATTTCTAACAAGTGAAAATTTTGTATTAAAAACATTGCCGTATAAGGTAGTAGAGAGGTATGTAACTAGGACTGAAATAGTTCTGAAAACAATAGCAGTCCGAACAATAAGGGCAACTGAAATTATGGACTATGGATAAACTAAATACCATGCACTATCGAGAAATGGGACTGATTTTTTGATTACCGACAAGGCAAACCATTTAAGAATAGAGAAGAAAAAATAATGATAATTGAAACACAAATAAAATAAGTAAAGAATAAATAAACAATATAGGAGACTTAAAAAAAATTAATGATATAAGAAAACAAAAGACAAATGAACATTTAAGAAAACATAAACAAA
Source organism: Magicicada septendecula (assembly GCA_034769895.1). Taxonomy (NCBI): domain Eukaryota; kingdom Metazoa; phylum Arthropoda; class Insecta; order Hemiptera; family Cicadidae; genus Magicicada; species Magicicada septendecula. The sequence continues at coordinate 948,780,849 of CM068367.1, forward strand.
TAGACCATCAAAACAGGGTTTGGAAGAGCATATGACAGTTAAGAACGATAATAAGGGAATCACAATGAGTGAAGAGAGTAAGCATTTAAAACAAATAAATGAAAGTGAACTTGCAGAAGAAGAATCGATGTCTGGAAATAAATAGAATAACACAAACCATAGTTGTAACTGCTGCTAAAAAGGGGTATTGAAAAAGGAGATGAATAACACTGTGGCAAATGAATCAATTAACTACGAAATTAAATTAAATAGAGGAGGAGAAATATACCAAGGATTTTACCAAAACTGATAATAAATAATATAAAAAGTAAGGGGAGCTGCTGGGATGCAATTTATAATAAATGACAAGTATTAAGAACGCAACAGGATTCCGAGGGTATTTACAGTAACGCAACAGTTACCATTTTTACAGAGTGTAGAAAGCTATGGCGCCAATCAAAAATTATTATTATGGGCAGGGGCCAACGAGCACTGTACCATGCACGGGTGAATGGTCGGGTGAGGAATAGGTCAGAATAGTGCCACTCACAGCCGATATGCATTCATCGTGCCATTTAAAGTTAGGGAGGAATTAATAACCCCAATCAAGGAATCAACCTGAACAGGAGATAAAGCAGAGGAAGAAAGAAAAGAAACCCCAGAGGAAAGGAAAAATCAGTTGGTAACCACCTGTATAAGAAATATGAGGAAAAATAATATATATTTTAGATTTGCCCAGAGAAGAAAAGTAAGTTATTTGCGAATTGTTATATAATAACCCAACTCAAGAAAATTCATCACAACCCAATCCCTGAAACCATAAGGAATCAAATTTTTTTTTTTAATAAAGAAGAAAAAGTTTTACAATTAAACCAAAGCATGAAGATTATAAGTTTATTTTACCCAAACCACATTCAGATAAAATAAACTTAGTTGGGAGGGGGAGTATATGTAACGTATCAAAACTAAGGTCCCGTACGTTACATAAAAATTATAATAAAAAAAAAAAACACTAGAGTTATTCATTGTAACGAAGGTCAGGTAATTGTAAACCCTTATTGAGTAAAAATAAATGATATTAAATAAAAATACAAGGTAGCAGAGCCAATAAATGTATAGAAATACAAACTATGAAGTGGTCAGAGAAGGGGTCAGTGCAAAGAGTGAGTGATAAGTGCAGTTTTAAATAACTGACGTTTAGTTAATTTATAAAAATGAACATATCATCATGGAATTTATGTTGGAGTTTTGTATGTAGGAGGTGTTAAATAACTACATTAAGAGTGTATTAGTTAAATGACGTTTAGTTAATTTATAAAAATGAACATGTCATCATGGAATTTATGTTGGAGTTTTGTATGTAGGAGGTGTTAAATAACTACATTAAGAGTGTATTAGTTAATTGATGTTTAGTTAATTTATAAAAATGAACATGTCACCATGGAATTTATGTTAAAATTTATATAGAGTAAATTTTTTATAACTACATTGAATAGATAATGTTTTTGTTGTTACATTATAATTGTAAACTTGGCCAGGAAGGCAATAATTGATGATAATATGCCAAAGGGTTTTACTGTAATTATGTTGTGGACATACTATACTAAAAAACTATGTAATGATAAATTAAAAACCAGAATGGAGTAAAAATTGAATTATTGGCCATAAGCTAGTGACAAATTGTACAGGAAGCCATGTCAGAAAAGTTAGGCAACCAACCAATGTAAAGACACTAAATTTTATATAATAAATTAGAAGAAAGTAATAGTAGTTATTAATAGCAGATAAGTGCCATGAATTACAATAAAAACATAATATATGTAATAGGAGAATAGGTCCCAAAATTAGTATTTAGTAATGAGGGGATAGTACTTGTTAGAATGACAAGATTAAGATGAGAAAGGTAGCAAAATGTATATAATTTTCTAACAAAGAATCTGTGAAAATTCAATTGGTATAACGTGACTTTTGTAAAGGAGTATTTTATTAAGTAAGTGCAAGAACATTTTTTAATTATGGCCGGTATTAGATGGCTCAAGGATTACAAATATTAACCAATAACAGAACAGAGATTGGTTGTCAAGCACCACATAAAGGTAAGAAAGTTTGTTGATTCAACTGTTAATGATGAAAGAGAATAGTCCAGCTTTATGAGTAGAGAAAAAAAATCTAAAAGAACTAATTTTCAAGATAATTCAAATAACTATTGATTCAAAATGAAAGTACTAAATTATACATAAAATGAAGAGGATGAATGACATAAAGAAACTAATGCAATAAATTAAAGTAAACAAAAAATTAAAATCGAATGCTAAACCTCACTTTCTTACAACCAAGTGAAAAAAAACTATGCTACACAAATTCCATGGTAATCCATAACCATGAGAAACTTCAACATTGGTGAAGATTAAGAATTGGAAATTCTACTCCATCCAGGGACAAATACACCAAACTTTTATTTTCGGAACTGGAGATTGGCGACAATACGACGCAGACATCTATAGACTGGTTAAGCGGCCATCACGGAAATATCGGTACTCTGCCATTACGAGTGAACCTCGTCGTTAGACAGTAAAACCAACTATGTTTAAAGATATTAGTTAATAAGATTTTATATTTAAATTTGTAATACCTTGTACTTTTATTTGGCATTTTCTGACCTTCCTAATAGTCACAAGAACCTTTCGAACCCTGAGATTAAGAAAAAATAATAATATAGTTAAAATTTAATATCTGATAATCGAATGCTGTAACATAGTCGATTCACTTAAGTGTGGTCAATCTGTTGAAACCAAGCGAAGAGAGAACGTCTGTTTTGTAAAAGAAAAAATAAAGAATCCTACATGAAAATTATGACTTATTATTTGCTGACTATTTAGTGCGTTTTAGATAATTTGTAGTTTACAGAGAGAGAAACGAGAGACAAATGCCTCAAAGGAAACTAATAAAAACACGGGAAGCATTGGAGATGATGAAGAATGGACTAGTTAATGTAATTAATCTCCCAATAGCCGACCATAGAGAAATCATGAATTTCAAAGATTATAGGAGGAGGTCAAAAGAAATTTTAGAAATAATTCACCATAAAACGGTGTGTAACAAATTAAAAAGGTCTATAGTTAAATCAAATATACCAGAGATAGAGATTTATAATAAAATGTCAGTGATAACATCAATGATTGATGTACCAGTGACACATTTGTTAAATAAAATAGAGGATAAAGTGATTGAAATAAGATTTCTAACAAGTGAAAATTTTGTATTAAAAACATTGCCGTATAAGGTAGTAGAGAGGTATGTAACTAGGACTGAAATAGTTCTGAAAACAATAGCAGTCCGAACAATAAGGGCAACTGAAATTATGGACTATGGATAAACTAAATACCATGCACTATCGAGAAATGGGACTGATTTTTTGATTACCGACAAGGCAAACCATTTAAGAATAGAGAAGAAAAAATAATGATAATTGAAACACAAATAAAATAAGTAAAGAATAAATAAACAATATAGGAGACTTAAAAAAAATTAATGATATAAGAAAACAAAAGACAAATGAACATTTAAGAAAACATAAACAAATAGACCATCAAAACAGGGTTTGGAAGAGCATATGACAGTTAAGAACGATAATAAGGGAATCACAATGAGTGAAGAGAGTAAGCATTTAAAACAAATAAATGAAAGTGAACTTGCAGAAGAAGAATCGATGTCTGGAAATAAATAGAATAACACAAACCATAGTTGTAACTGCTGCTAAAAAGGGGTATTGAAAAAGGAGATGAATAACACTGTGGCAAATGAATCAATTAACTACGAAATTAAATTAAATAGAGGAGGAGAAATATACCAAGGATTTTACCAAAACTGATAATAAATAATATAAAAAGTAAGGGGAGCTGCTGGGATGCAATTTATAATAAATGACAAGTATTAAGAACGCAACAGGATTCCGAGGGTATTTACAGTAACGCAACAGTTACCATTTTTACAGAGTGTAGAAAGCTATGGCGCCAATCAAAAATTATTATTATGGGCAGGGGCCAACGAGCACTGTACCATGCACGGGTGAATGGTCGGGTGAGGAATAGGTCAGAATAGTGCCACTCACAGCCGATATGCATTCATCGTGCCATTTAAAGTTAGGGAGGAATTAATAACCCCAATCAAGGAATCAACCTGAACAGGAGATAAAGCAGAGGAAGAAAGAAAAGAAACCCCAGAGGAAAGGAAAAATCAGTTGGTAACCACCTGTATAAGAAATATGAGGAAAAATAATATATATTTTAGATTTGCCCAGAGAAGAAAAGTAAGTTATTTGCGAATTGTTATATAATAACCCAACTCAAGAAAATTCATCACAACCCAATCCCTGAAACCATAAGGAATCAAATTTTTTTTTTTAATAAAGAAGAAAAAGTTTTACAATTAAACCAAAGCATGAAGATTATAAGTTTATTTTACCCAAACCACATTCAGATAAAATAAACTTAGTTGGGAGGGGGAGTATATGTAACGTATCAAAACTAAGGTCCCGTACGTTACATAAAAATTATAATAAAAAAAAAAAACACTAGAGTTATTCATTGTAACGAAGGTCAGGTAATTGTAAACCCTTATTGAGTAAAAATAAATGATATTAAATAAAAATACAAGGTAGCAGAGCCAATAAATGTATAGAAATACAAACTATGAAGTGGTCAGAGAAGGGGTCAGTGCAAAGAGTGAGTGATAAGTGCAGTTTTAAATAACTGACGTTTAGTTAATTTATAAAAATGAACATATCATCATGGAATTTATGTTGGAGTTTTGTATGTAGGAGGTGTTAAATAACTACATTAAGAGTGTATTAGTTAAATGACGTTTAGTTAATTTATAAAAATGAACATGTCATCATGGAATTTATGTTGGAGTTTTGTATGTAGGAGGTGTTAAATAACTACATTAAGAGTGTATTAGTTAATTGATGTTTAGTTAATTTATAAAAATCAACATGTCACCATGGAATTTATGTTAAAATTTATATAGAGTAAATTTTTTATAACTACATTGAATAGATAATGTTTTTGTTGTTACATTATAATTGTAAACTTGGCCAGGAAGGCAATAATTGATGATAATATGCCAAAGGGTTTTACTGTAATTATGTTGTGGACATACTATACTAAAAAACTATGTAATGATAAATTAAAAACCAGAATGGAGTAAAAATTGAATTATTGGCCATAAGCTAGTGACAAATTGTACAGGAAGCCATGTCAGAAAAGTTAGGCAACCAACCAATGTAAAGACACTAAATTTTATATAATAAATTAGAAGAAAGTAATAGTAGTTATTAATAGCAGATAAGTGCCATGAATTACAATAAAAACATAATATATGTAATAGGAGAATAGGTCCCAAAATTAGTATTTAGTAATGAGGGGATAGTACTTGTTAGAATGACAAGATTAAGATGAGAAAGGTAGCAAAATGTATATAATTTTCTAACAAAGAATCTGTGAAAATTCAATTGGTATAACGTGACTTTTGTAAAGGAGTATTTTATTAAGTAAGTGCAAGAACATTTTTTAATTATGGCCGGTATTAGATGGCTCAAGGATTACAAATATTAACCAATAACAGAACAGAGATTGGTTGTCAAGCACCACATAAAGGTAAGAAAGTTTCTTGATTCAACTGTTAATGATGAAAGAGAATAGTCCAGCTTTATGAGTAGAGAAAAAAAATCTAAAAGAACTAATTTTCAAGATAATTCAAATAACTATTGATTCAAAATGAAAGTACTAAATTATACATAAAATGAAGAGGATGAATGACATAAAGAAACTAATGCAATAAATTAAAGTAAACAAAAAATTAAAATCGAATGCTAAACCTCACTTTCTTACAACCAAGTGAAAAAAAACTATGCTACACAAATTCCATGGTAATCCATAACCATGAGAAACTTCAACATTGGTGAAGATTAAGAATTGGAAATTCTACTCCATCCAGGGACAAATACACCAAACTTTTATTTTCGGAACTGGAGATTGGCGACAATACGACGCAGACATCTATAGACTGGTTAAGCGGCCATCACGGAAATATCGGTACTCTGCCATTACGAGTGAACCTCGTCGTTAGACAGTAAAACCAACTATGTTTAAAGATATTAGTTAATAAGATTTTATATTTAAATTTGTAATACCTTGTACTTTTATTTGGCATTTTCTGACCTTCCTAATAGTCACAAGAACCTTTCGAACCCTGAGATTAAGAAAAAATAATAATATAGTTAAAATTTAATATCTGATAATCGAATGCTGTAACATAGTCGATTCACTTAAGTGTGGTCAATCTGTTGAAACCAAGCGAAGAGAGAACGTCTGTTTTGTAAAAGAAAAAATAAAGAATCCTACATGAAAATTATGACTTATTATTTGCTGACTATTTAGTGCGTTTTAGATAATTTGTAGTTTACAGAGAGAGAAACGAGAGACAAATGCCTCAAAGGAAACTAATAAAAACACGGGAAGCATTGGAGATGATGAAGAATGGACTAGTTAATGTAATTAATCTCCCAATAGCCGACCATAGAGAAATCATGAATTTCAAAGATTATAGGAGGAGGTCAAAAGAAATTTTAGAAATAATTCACCATAAAACGGTGTGTAACAAATTAAAAAGGTCTATAGTTAAATCAAATATACCAGAGATAGAGATTTATAATAAAATGTCAGTGATAACATCAATGATTGATGTACCAGTGACACATTTGTTAAATAAAATAGAGGATAAAGTGATTGAAATAAGATTTCTAACAAGTGAAAATTTTGTATTAAAAACATTGCCGTATAAGGTAGTAGAGAGGTATGTAACTAGGACTGAAATAGTTCTGAAAGCAATAGCAGTCCGAACAATAAGGGCAACTGAAATTATGGACTATGGATAAACTAAATACCATGCACTATCGAGAAATGGGACTGATTTTTTGATTACCGACAAGGCAAACCATTTAAGAATAGAGAAGAAAAAATAATGATAATTGAAACACAAATAAAATAAGTAAAGAATAAATAAACAATATAGGAGACTTAAAAAAAATTAATGATATAAGAAAACAAAAGACAAATGAACATTTAAGAAAACATAAACAAATAGACCATCAAAACAGGGTTTGGAAGAGCATATGACAGTTAAGAACGATAATAAGGGAATCACAATGAGTGAAGGGAGTAAGCATTTAAAACAAATAAATGAAAGTGAACTTGCAGAAGAAGAATCGATGTCTGGAAATAAATAGAATAACACAAACCATAGTTGTAACTGCTGCTAAAAAGGGGTATTGAAAAAGGAGATGAATAACACTGTGGCAAATGAATCAATTAACTACGAAATTAAATTAAATAGAGGAGGAGAAATATACCAAGGATTTTACCAAAACTGATAATAAATAATATAAAAAGTAAGGGGAGCTGCTGGGATGCAATTTATAATAAATGACAAGTATTAAGAACGCAACAGGATTCCGAGGGTATTTACAGTAACGCAACAGTTACCATTTTTACAGAGTGTAGAAAGCTACGGCGCCAATCAAAAATTATTATTATGGGCAGGGGCCAACGAGCACTGTACCATGCACGGGTGAATGGTCGGGTGAGGAATAGGTCAGAATAGTGCCACTCACAGCCGATATGCATTCATCGTGCCATTTAAAGTTAGGGAGGAATTAATAACCCCAATCAAGGAATCAACCTGAACAGGAGATAAAGCAGAGGAAGAAAGAAAAGAAACGCCAGAGGAAAGGAAAAATCAGTTGGTAACCACCTGTATAAGAAATATGAGGAAAAATAATATATTTTTTAGATTTGCCCAGAGAAGAAAAGTAAGTTATTTGCGAATTGTTATATAATAACCCAACTCAAGAAAATTCATCACAACCCAATCCCTGAAACCATAAGGAAACAAATTTTTTTTTTTAATAAAGAAGAAAAAGTTTTACAAATAAACCAAAGCATGAAGATTATAAGTTTATTTTACCCAAACCACATTCAGATAAAATAAACTTAGTTGGGAGGGGGAGTATATGTAACGTATCAAAACTAAGGTCCCGTACGTTACATAAAAATTATAATAAAAAAAAAAAACACTAGAGTTATTCATTGTAACGAAGGTCAGGTAATTGTAAACCCTTATTGAGTAAAAATAAATGATATTAAATAAAAATACAAGGTAGCAGAGCCAATAAATGTATAGAAATACAAACTATGAAGTGGTCAGAGAAGGGGTCAGTGCAAAGAGTGAGTGATAAGTGCAGTTTTAAATAACTGACGTTTAGTTAATTTATAAAAATGAACATATCATCATGGAATTTATGTTGGAGTTTTGTATGTAGGAGGTGTTAAATAACTACATTAAGAGTGTATTAGTTAAATGACGTTTAGTTAATTTATAAAAATGAACATGTCATCATGGAATTTATGTTGGAGTTTTGTATGTAGGAGGTGTTAAATAACTACATTAAGAGTGTATTAGTTAATTGATGTTTAGTTAATTTATAAAAATGAACATGTCACCATGGAATTTATGTTAAAATTTATATAGAGTAAATTTTTTATAACTACATTGAATAGATAATGTTTTTGTTGTTACATTATAATTGTAAACTTGGCCAGGAAGGCAATAATTGATGATAATATGCCAAAGGGTTTTACTGTAATTATGTTGTGGACATACTATACTAAAAAACTATGTAATGATAAATTAAAAACCAGAATGGAGTAAAAATTGAATTATTGGCCATAAGCTAGTGACAAATTGTACAGGAAGCCATGTCAGAAAAGTTAGGCAACCAACCAATGTAAAGACACTAAATTTTATATAATAAATTAGAAGAAAGTAATAGTAGTTATTAATAGCAGATAAGTGCCATGAATTACAATAAAAACATAATATATGTAATAGGAGAATAGGTCCCAAAATTAGTATTTAGTAATGAGGGGATAGTACTTGTTAGAATGACAAGATTAAGATGAGAAAGGTAGCAAAATGTATATAATTTTCTAACAAAGAATCTGTGAAAATTCAATTGGTATAACGTGACTTTTGTAAAGGAGTATTTTATTAAGTAAGTGCAAGAACATTTTTTAATTATGGCCGGTATTAGATGGCTCAAGGATTACAAATATTAACCAATAACAGAACAGAGATTGGTTGTCAAGCACCACATAAAGGTAAGAAAGTTTGTTGATTCAACTGTTAATGGTGAAAGAGAATAGTCCAGCTTTATGAGTAGAGAAAAAAAAATCTAAAAGGACTAATTTTCAAGATAATTCAAATAACTATTGATTCAAAATGAAAGTACTAAATTATACATAAAATGAAGAGGATGAATGACATAAAGAAACTAATGCAATAAATTAAAGTAAACAAAAAATTAAAATCGAATGCTAAACCTCACTTTCTTACAACCAAGTGAAAAAAAACTATGCTACACAAATTCCATGGTAATCCATAACCACGAGAAACTTCAACATTGGTGAAGATTAAGAATTGGAAATTCTACTCCATCCAGGGACAAATACACCAAACTTTTATTTTCGGAACTGGAGATTGGCGACAATACGACGCAGACATCTATAGACTGGTTAAGCGGCCATCACGGAAATATCGGTACTCTGCCATTACGAGTGAACCTCGTCGTTAGACAGTAAAACCAACTATGTTTAAAGATATTAGTTAATAAGATTTTATATTTAAATTTGTAATACCTTGTACTTTTATTTGGCATTTTCTTATCTTCCTAATAGTCACAAGAACCTTTCGAACCCTGAGATTAAGAAAAAATAATAATATAGTTAAAATTTAATATCTGATAATCGAATGCTGTAACATAGTCGATTCACTTAAGTGTGGTCAATCTGTTGAAACCAAGCGAAGAGAGAACATCTGTTTTGTAAAAAAAAAAATAAAGAATCCTACATGAAAATTATGACTTATTATTTGCTGACTATTTAGTGCGTTTTAGATAATTTGTAGTTTACAGAGAGAGAAACGAGAGACAAATGCCTCAAAGGAAACTAATAAAAACACGGGAAGCATTGGAGATGATGAAGAATGGACTAGTTAATGTAATTAATCTCCCAATAGCCGACCATAGAGAAATCATGAATTTCAAAGATTATAGGAGGAGGTCAAAAGAAATTTTAGAAATAATTCACCATAAAACGGTGTGTAACAAATTAAAAAGGTCTATAGTTAAATCAAATATACCAGAGATAGAGATTTATAATAAAATGTCAGTGATAACATCAATGATTGATGTACCAGTGACACATTTGTTAAATAAAATAGAGGATAAAGTGATTGAAATAAGATTTCTAACAAGTGAAAATTTTGTATTAAAAACATTGCCGTATAAGGTAGTAGAGAGGTATGTAACTAGGACTGAAATAGTTCTGAAAACAATAGCAGTCCGAACAATAAGGGCAACTGAAATTATGGACTATGGATAAACTAAATACCATGCACTATCGAGAAATGGGACTGATTTTTTGATTACCGACAAGGCAAACCATTTAAGAATAGAGAAGAAAAAATAATGATAATTGAAACACAAATAAAATAAGTAAAGAATAAATAAACAATATAGGAGACTTAAAAAAAATTAATGATATAAGAAAACAAAAGACAAATGAACATTTAAGAAAACATAAACAAATAGACCATCAAAACAGGGTTTGGAAGAGCATATGACAGTTAAGAACGATAATAAGGGAATCACAATGAGTGAAGAGAGTAAGCATTTAAAACAAATAAATGAAAGTGAACTTGCAGAAGAAGAATCGATGTCTGGAAATAAATAGAATAACACAAACCATAGTTGTAACTGCTGCTAAAAAGGGGTATTGAAAAAGGAGATGAATAACACTGTGGCAAATGAATCAATTAACTACGAAATTAAATTAAATAGAGGAGGAGAAATATACCAAGGATTTTACCAAAACTGATAATAAATAATATAAAAAGTAAGGGGAGCTGCTGGGATGCAATTTATAATAAATGACAAGTATTAAGAACGCAACAGGATTCCGAGGGTATTTACAGTAACGCAACAGTTACCATTTTTACAGAGTGTAGAAAGCTATGGCGCCAATCAAAAATTATTATTATGGGCAGGGGCCAACGAGCACTGTACCATGCACGGGTGAATGGTCGGGTGAGGAATAGGTCAGAATAGTGCCACTCACAGCCGATATGCATTCATCGTGCCATTTAAAGTTAGGGAGGAATTAATAACCCCAATCAAGGAATCAACCTGAACAGGAGATAAAGCAGAGGAAGAAAGAAAAGAAACCCCAGAGGAAAGGAAAAATCAGTTGGTAACCACCTGTATAAGAAATATGAGGAAAAATAATATATATTTTAGATTTGCCCAGAGAAGAAAAGTAAGTTATTTGCGAATTGTTATATAATAACCCAACTCAAGAAAATTCATCACAACCCAATCCCTGAAACCATAAGGAATCAAATTTTTTTTTTTAATAAAGAAGAAAAAGTTTTACAATTAAACCAAAGCATGAAGATTATAAGTTTATTTTACCCAAACCACATTCAGATAAAATAAACTTAGTTGGGAGGGGGAGTATATGTAACGTATCAAAACTAAGGTCCCGTACGTTACATAAAAATTATAATAAAAAAAAAAAACACTAGAGTTATTCATTGTAACGAAGGTCAGGTAATTGTAAACCCTTATTGAGTAAAAATAAATGATATTAAATAAAAATACAAGGTAGCAGAGCCAATAAATGTATAGAAATACAAACTATGAAGTGGTCAGAGAAGGGGTCAGTGCAAAGAGTGAGTGATAAGTGCAGTTTTAAATAACTGACGTTTAGTTAATTTATAAAAATGAACATATCATCATGGAATTTATGTTGGAGTTTTGTATGTAGGAGGTGTTAAATAACTACATTAAGAGTGTATTAGTTAAATGACGTTTAGTTAATTTATAAAAATGAACATGTCATCATGGAATTTATGTTGGAGTTTTGTATGTAGGAGGTGTTAAATAACTACATTAAGAGTGTATTAGTTAATTGATGTTTAGTTAATTTATAAAAATCAACATGTCACCATGGAATTTATGTTAAAATTTATATAGAGTAAATTTTTTATAACTACATTGAATAGATAATGTTTTTGTTGTTACATTATAATTGTAAACTTGGCCAGGAAGGCAATAATTGATGATAATATGCCAAAGGGTTTTACTGTAATTATGTTGTGGACATACTATACTAAAAAACTATGTAATGATAAATTAAAAACCAGAATGGAGTAAAAATTGAATTATTGGCCATAAGCTAGTGACAAATTGTACAGGAAGCCATGTCAGAAAAGTTAGGCAACCAACCAATGTAAAGACACTAAATTTTATATAATAAATTAGAAGAAAGTAATAGTAGTTATTAATAGCAGATAAGTGCCATGAATTACAATAAAAACATAATATATGTAATAGGAGAATAGGTCCCAAAATTAGTATTTAGTAATGAGGGGATAGTACTTGTTAGAATGACAAGATTAAGATGAGAAAGGTAGCAAAATGTATATAATTTTCTAACAAAGAATCTGTGAAAATTCAATTGGTATAACGTGACTTTTGTAAAGGAGTATTTTATTAAGTAAGTGCAAGAACATTTTTTAATTATGGCCGGTATTAGATGGCTCAAGGATTACAAATATTAACCAATAACAGAACAGAGATTGGTTGTCAAGCACCACATAAAGGTAAGAAAGTTTGTTGATTCAACTGTTAATGATGAAAGAGAATAGTCCAGCTTTATGAGTAGAGAAAAAAAATCTAAAAGAACTAATTTTCAAGATAATTCAAATAACTATTGATTCAAAACGAAAGTACTAAATTATACATAAAATGAAGAGGATGAATGACATAAAGAAACTAATGCAATAAATTAAAGTAAACAAAAAATTAAAATCGAATGCTAAACCTCACTTTCTTACAACCAAGTGAAAAAAAACTATGCTACACAAATTCCATGGTAATCCATAACCATGAGAAACTTCAACATTGGTGAAGATTAAGAATTGGAAATTCTACTCCATCCAGGGACAAATACACCAAACTTTTATTTTCGGAACTGGAGATTGGCGACAATACGACGCAGACATCTATAGACTGGTTAAGCGGCCATCACGGAAATATCGGTACTCTGCCATTACGAGTGAACCTCGTCGTTAGACAGTAAAACCAACTATGTTTAAAGATATTAGTTAATAAGATTTTATATTTAAATTTGTAATACCTTGTACTTTTATTTGGCATTTTCTGACCTTCCTAATAGTCACAAGAACCTTTCGAACCCTGAGATTAAGAAAAAATAATAATATAGTTAAAATTTAATATCTGATAATCGAATGCTGTAACATAGTCGATTCACTTAAGTGTGGTCAATCTGTTGAAACCAAGCGAAGAGAGAACGTCTGTTTTGTAAAAGAAAAAATAAAGAATCCTACATGAAAATTATGACTTATTATTTGCTGACTATTTAGTGCGTTTTAGATAATTTGTAGTTTACAGAGAGAGAAACGAGAGACAAATGCCTCAAAGGAAACTAATAAAAACACGGGAAGCATTGGAGATGATGAAGAATGGACTAGTTAATGTAATTAATCTCCCAATAGCCGACCATAGAGAAATCATGAATTTCAAAGATTATAGGAGGAGGTCAAAAGAAATTTTAGAAATAATTCACCATAAAACGGTGTGTAACAAATTAAAAAGGTCTATAGTTAAATCAAATATACCAGAGATAGAGATTTATAATAAAATGTGTCACTGGTACATCAATGATTGATGTACCAGTGACACATTTGTTAAATAAAATAGAGGATAAAGTGATTGAAATAAGATTTCTAACAAGTGAAAATTTTGTATTAAAAACATTGCCGTATAAGGTAGTAGAGAGGTATGTAACTAGGACTGAAATAGTTCTGAAAGCAATAGCAGTCCGAACAATAAGGGCAACTGAAATTATGGACTATGGATAAACTAAATACCATGCACTATCGAGAAATGGGACTGATTTTTTGATTACCGACAAGGCAAACCATTTAAGAATAGAGAAGAAAAAATAATGATAATTGAAACACAAATAAAATAAGTAAAGAATAAATAAACAATATAGGAGACTTAAAAAAAATTAATGATATAAGAAAACAAAAGACAAATGAACATTTAAGAAAACATAAACAAATAGACCATCAAAACAGGGTTTGGAAGAGCATATGACAGTTAAGAACGATAATAAGGGAATCACAATGAGTGAAGGGAGTAAGCATTTAAAACAAATAAATGAAAGTGAACTTGCAGAAGAAGAATCGATGTCTGGAAATAAATAGAATAACACAAACCATAGTTGTAACTGCTGCTAAAAAGGGGTATTGAAAAAGGAGATGAATAACACTGTGGCAAATGAATCAATTAACTACGAAATTAAATTAAATAGAGGAGGAGAAATATACCAAGGATTTTACCAAAACTGATAATAAATAATATAAAAAGTAAGGGGAGCTGCTGGGATGCAATTTATAATAAATGACAAGTATTAAGAACGCAACAGGATTCCGAGGGTATTTACAGTAACGCAACAGATACCATTTTTACAGAGTGTAGAAAGCTACGGCGCCAATCAAAAATTATTATTATGGGCAGGGGCCAACGAGCACTGTACCATGCACGGGTGAATGGTCGGGTGAGGAATAGGTCAGAATAGTGCCACTCACAGCCGATATGCATTCATCGTGCCATTTAAAGTTAGGGAGGAATTAATAACCCCAATCAAGGAATCAACCTGAACAGGAGATAAAGCAGAGGAAGAAAGAAAAGAAACGCCAGAGGAAAGGAAAAATCAGTTGGTAACCACCTGTATAAGAAATATGAGGAAAAATAATATATTTTTTAGATTTGCCCAGAGAAGAAAAGTAAGTTATTTGCGAATTGTTATATAATAACCCAACTCAAGAAAATTCATCACAACCCAATCCCTGAAACCATAAGGAAACAAATTTTTTTTTTTAATAAAGAAGAAAAAGTTTTACAAATAAACCAAAGCATGAAGATTATAAGTTTATTTTACCCAAACCACATTCAGATAAAATAAACTTAGTTGGGAGGGGGAGTATATGTAACGTATCAAAACTAAGGTCCCGTACGTTACATAAAAATTATAATAAAAAAAAAAAACACTAGAGTTATTCATTGTAACGAAGGTCAGGTAATTGTAAACCCTTATTGAGTAAAAATAAATGATATTAAATAAAAATACAAGGTAGCAGAGCCAATAAATGTATAGAAATACAAACTATGAAGTGGTCAGAGAAGGGGTCAGTGCAAAGAGTGAGTGATAAGTGCAGTTTTAAATAACTGACGTTTAGTTAATTTATAAAAATGAACATATCATCATGGAATTTATGTTGGAGTTTTGTATGTAGGAGGTGTTAAAAAACTACATTAAGAGTGTATTAGTTAAATGACGTTTAGTTAATTTATAAAAATGAACATGTCATCATGGAATTTATGTTGGAGTTTTGTATGTAGGAGGTGTTAAATAACTACATTAAGAGTGTATTAGTTAATTGATGTTTAGTTAATTTATAAAAATGAACATGTCACCATGGAATTTATGTTAAAATTTATATAGAGTAAATTTTTTATAACTACATTGAATAGATAATGTTTTTGTTGTTACATTATAATTGTAAACTTGGCCAGGAAGGCAATAATTGATGATAATATGCCAAAGGGTTTTACTGTAATTATGTTGTGGACATACTATACTAAAAAACTATGTAATGATAAATTAAAAACCAGAATGGAGTAAAAATTGAATTATTGGCCATAAGCTAGTGACAAATTGTACAGGAAGCCATGTCAGAAAAGTTAGGCAACCAACCAATGTAAAGACACTAAATTTTATATAATAAATTAGAAGAAAGTAATAGTAGTTATTAATAGCAGATAAGTGCCATGAATTACAATAAAAACATAATATATGTAATAGGAGAATAGGTCCCAAAATTAGTATTTAGTAATGAGGGGATAGTACTTGTTAGAATGACAAGATTAAGATGAGAAAGGTAGCAAAATGTATATAATTTTCTAACAAAGAATCTGTGAAAATTCAATTGGTATAACGTGACTTTTGTAAAGGAGTATTTTATTAAGTAAGTGCAAGAACATTTTTTAATTATGGCCGGTATTAGATGGCTCAAGGATTACAAATATTAACCAATAACAGAACAGAGATTGGTTGTCAAGCACCACATAAAGGTAAGAAAGTTTGTTGATTCAACTGTTAATGGTGAAAGAGAATAGTCCAGCTTTATGAGTAGAGAAAAAAAATCTAAAAGAACTAATTTTCAAGATAATTCAAATAACTATTGATTCAAAATGAAAGTACTAAATTATACATAAAATGAAGAGGATGAATGACATAAAGAAACTAAATAAATTAAAGTAAACAAAAAATTAAAATCGAATGCTAAACCTCACTTTCTTACAACCAAGTGAAAAAAAACTATGCTACACAAATTCCATGGTAATCCATAACCACGAGAAACTTCAACATTGGTGAAGATTAAGAATTGGAAATTCTACTCCATCCAGGGACAAATACACCAAACTTTTATTTTCGGAACTGGAGATTGGCGACAATACGACGCAGACATCTATAGACTGGTTAAGCGGCCATCACGGAAATATCGGTACTCTGCCATTACGAGTGAACCTCGTCGTTAGACAGTAAAACCAACTATGTTTAAAGATATTAGTTAATAAGATTTTATATTTAAATTTGTAATACCTTGTACTTTTATTTGGCATTTTCTTACCTTCCTAATAGTCACAAGAACCTTTCGAACCCTGAGATTAAGAAAAAATAATAATATAGTTAAAATTTAATATCTGATAATCGAATGCTGTAACATAGTCGATTCACTTAAGTGTGGTCAATCTGTTGAAACCAAGCGAAGAGAGAACGTCTGTTTTGTAAAAGAAAAAATAAAGAATCCTACATGAAAATTATGACTTATTATTTGCTGACTATTTAGTGCGTTTTAGATAATTTGTAGTTTACAGAGAGAGAAACGAGAGACAAATGCCTCAAAGGAAACTAATAAAAACACGGGAAGCATTGGAGATGATGAAGAATGGACTAGTTAATGTAATTAATCTCCCAATAGCCGACCATAGAGAAATCATGAATTTCAAAGATTATAGGAGGAGGTCAAAAGAAATTTTAGAAATAATTCACCATAAAACGGTGTGTAACAAATTAAAAAGGTCTATAGTTAAATCAAATATACCAGAGATAGAGATTTATAATAAAATGTCAGTGATAACATCAATGATTGATGTACCAGTGACACATTTGTTAAATAAAATAGAGGATAAAGTGATTGAAATAAGATTTCTAACAAGTGAAAATTTTGTATTAAAAACATTGCCGTATAAGGTAGTAGAGAGGTATGTAACTAGGACTGAAATAGTTCTGAAAGCAATAGCAGTCCGAACAATAAGGGCAACTGAAATTATGGACTATGGATAAACTAAATACCATGCACTATCGAGAAATGGGACTGATTTTTTGATTACCGACAAGGCAAACCATTTAAGAATAGAGAAGAAAAAATAATGATAATTGAAACACAAATAAAATAAGTAAAGAATAAATAAACAATATAGGAGACTTAAAAAAAATTAATGATATAAGAAAACAAAAGACAAATGAACATTTAAGAAAACATAAACAAATAGACCATCAAAACAGGGTTTGGAAGAGCATATGACAGTTAAGAACGATAATAAGGGAATCACAATGAGTGAAGGGAGTAAGCATTTAAAACAAATAAATGAAAGTGAACTTGCAGAAGAAGAATCGATGTCTGGAAATAAATAGAATAACACAAACCATAGTTGTAACTGCTGCTAAAAAGGGGTATTGAAAAAGGAGATGAATAACACTGTGGCAAATGAATCAATTAACTACGAAATTAAATTAAATAGAGGAGGAGAAATATACCAAGGATTTTACCAAAACTGATAATAAATAATATAAAAAGTAAGGGGAGCTGCTGGGATGCAATTTATAATAAATGACAAGTATTAAGAACGCAACAGGATTCCGAGGGTATTTACAGTAACGCAACAGTTACCATTTTTACAGAGTGTAGAAAGCTACGGCGCCAATCAAAAATTATTATTATGGGCAGGGGCCAACGAGCACTGTACCATGCACGGGTGAATGGTCGGGTGAGGAATAGGTCAGAATAGTGCCACTCACAGCCGATATGCATTCATCGTGCCATTTAAAGTTAGGGAGGAATTAATAACCCCAATCAAGGAATCAACCTGAACAGGAGATAAAGCAGAGGAAGAAAGAAAAGAAACGCCAGAGGAAAGGAAAAATCAGTTGGTAACCACCTGTATAAGAAATATGAGGAAAAATAATATATTTTTTAGATTTGCCCAGAGAAGAAAAGTAAGTTATTTGCGAATTGTTATATAATAACCCAACTCAAGAAAATTCATCACAACCCAATCCCTGAAACCATAAGGAAACAAATTTTTTTTTTTAATAAAGAAGAAAAAGTTTTACAAATAAACCAAAGCATGAAGATTATAAGTTTATTTTACCCAAACCACATTCAGATTAAATAAACTTAGTTGGGAGGGGGAGTATATGTAACGTATCAAAACTAAGGTCCCGTACGTTACATAAAAATTATAATAAAAAAAAAAAACACTAGAGTTATTCATTGTAACGAAGGTCAGGTAATTGTAAACCCTTATTGAGTAAAAATAAATGATATTAAATAAAAATACAAGGTAGCAGAGCCAATAAATGTATAGAAATACAAACTATGAAATGGTCAGAGAAGGGGTCAGTGCAAAGAGTGAGTGATAAGTGCTGTTTTAAATAACTGACGTTTAGTTAATTTATAAAAATGAACATGTCATCATGGAATTTATGTTGGAGTTTTGTATGTAGGAGGTGTTAAATAATTACATTAAGAGTGTATTAGTTAATTGATGTTTAGTTAATTTATAAAAATGAACATGTCACCATGGAATTTATGTTAAAATTTATATAGAGTAAATTTTTTATAACTACATTGAATAGATAATGGTTTTGTTGTTACATTATAATTGTAAACTTGGACAGGAAGGCAATAATTGATGATAATATGCCAAAGGGTTTTACTGTAATTTTGTTGGGGACATACTATACTAAAAAACTATGTAATGATAAATTAAAAATCAGAATGGAGTAAAAATTGAATTATTGGCCATAAGCCAGTGACAAATTGTACAGGAAGCCATGTCAGAAAAGTTAGGCAACCAACCAATGTAAAGACACTAAATTTTATATAATAAATTAGAAGAAAGTAATAGTAGTTATTAATAGCAGATAAGTGCCATGAATTACAATAAAAACATAATATATGTAATAGGAGAATAGGTCCCAAAATTAGTATTTAGTAATGAGGGGATAGTACTTGTTAGAATGACAAGATTAAGATGAGAAAGGTAGCAAAATGTATATAATTTTCTAACAAAGAATCTGTGAAAATTCAATTGGTATAACGTGACTTTTGTAAAGGAGTATTTTATTAAGTAAGTGCAAGAACATTTTTTAATTATGGCCGGTATTAGATGGCTCAAGGATTACAAATATTAACCAATAACAGAACAGAGATTGGTTGTCAAGCACCACATAAAGGTAAGAAAGTTTGTTGATTCAACTGTTAATGGTGAAAGAGAATAGTCCAGCTTTATGAGTAGAGAAAAAAAAATCTAAAAGAACTAATTTTCAAGATAATTCAAATAACTATTGATTCAAAATGAAAGTACTAAATTATAAATAAAATGAAGAGGATGAATCACATAAAGAAACTAATGCAATAAATTAAAGTAAACAAAAAATTAAAATCGAATGCTAAACCTCACTTTCTTACAACCAAGTGAAAAAAAACTATGCTACACAAATTCCATGGTAATCCATAACCACGAGAAACTTCAACATTGGTGAAGATTAAGAATTGGAAATTCTACTCCATCCAGGGACAAATACACCAAACTTTTATTTTCGGAACTGGAGATTGGCGACAATACGACGCAGACATCTATAGACTGGTTAAGCGGCCATCACGGAAATATCGGTACTCTGCCATTACGAGTGAACCTCGTCGTTAGACAGTAAAACCAACTATGTTTAAAGATATTAGTTAATAAGATTTTATATTTAAATTTGTAATACCTTGTACTTTTATTTGGCATTTTCTTACCTTCCTAATAGTCACAAGAACCTTTCGAACCCTGAGATTAAGAAAAAATAATAATATAGTTAAAATTTAATATCTGATAATCGAATGCTGTAACATAGTCGATTCACTTAAGTGTGGTCAATCTGTTGAAACCAAGCGAAGAGAGAACGTCTGTTTTGTAAAAGAAAAAAATAAAGAATCCTACATGAAAATTATGACTTATTATTTGCTGACTATTTAGTGCGTTTTAGATAATTTGTAGTTTACAGAGAGAGAAACGAGAGACAAATGCCTCAAAGGAAACTAATAAAAACACGGGAAGCATTGGAGATGATGAAGAATGGACTAGTTAATGTAATTAATCTCCCAATAGCCGACCATAGAGAAATCATGAATTTCAAAGATTATAGGAGGAGGTCAAAAGAAATTTTAGAAATAATTCACCATAAAACGGTGTGTAACAAATTAAAAAGGTCTATAGTTAAATCAAATATACCAGAGATAGAGATTTATAATAAAATGTCAGTGATAACATCAATGATTGATGTACCAGTGACACATTTGTTAAATAAAATAGAGGATAAAGTGATTGAAATAAGATTTCTAACAAGTGAAAATTTTGTATTAAAAACATTGCCGTATAAGGTAGTAGAGAGGTATGTAACTAGGACTGAAATAGTTCTCAAAACAATAGCAGTCCGAACAATAAGGGCAACTGAAATTATGGACTATGGATAAACTAAATACCATGCACTATCGAGAAATGGGACTGATTTTTTGATTACCGACAAGGCAAACCATTTAAGAATAGAGAAGAAAAAATAATGATAATTGAAACACAAATAAAATAAGTAAAGAATAAATAAACAATATAGGAGACTTAAAAAAAATTAATGATATAAGAAAACAAAAGACAAATGAACATTTAAGAAAACATAAACAAATAGACCATCAAAACAGGGTTTGGAAGAGCATATGACAGTTAAGAACGATAATAAGGGAATCACAATGAGTGAAGAGAGTAAGCATTTAAAACAAATAAATGAAAGTGAACTTGCAGAAGAAGAATCGATGTCTGGAAATAAATAGAATAACACAAACCATAGTTGTAACTGCTGCTAAAAAGGGGTATTGAAAAAGGAGATGAATAACACTGTGGCAAATGAATCAATTAACTACGAAATTAAATTAAATAGAGGAGGAGAAATATACCAAGGATTTTACCAAAACTGATAATAAATAATATAAAAAGTAAGGGGAGCTGCTGGGATGCAATTTATAATAAATGACAAGTATTAAGAACGCAACAGGATTCCGAGGGTATTTACAGTAACGCAACAGTTACCATTTTTACAGAGTGTAGAAAGCTACGGCGCCAATCAAAAATTATTATTATGGGCAGGGGCCAACGAGCACTGTACCATGCACGGGTGAGGAATAGGTCAGAATAGTGCCACTCACAGCCGATATGCATTCATCGTGCCATTTAAAGTTAGGGAGGAATTAATAACCCCAATCAAGGAATCAACCTGAACAGGAGATAAAGCAGAGGAAGAAAGAAAAGAAACGCCAGAGGAAAGGAAAAATCAGTTGGTAACCACCTGTATAAGAAATATGAGGAAAAATAATATATTTTTTAGATTTGCCCAGAGAAGAAAAGTAAGTTATTTGCGAATTGTTATATAATAACCCAACTCAAGAAAATTCATCACAACCCAATCCCTGAAACCATAAGGAAACAAATTTTTTTTTTTAATAAAGAAGAAAAAGTTTTACAAATAAACCAAAGCATGAAGATTATAAGTTTATTTTACCCAAACCACATTCAGATTAAATAAACTTAGTTGGGAGGGGGAGTATATGTAACGTATCAAAACTAAGGTCCCGTACGTTACATAAAAATTATAATAAAAAAAAAAAAACACTAGAGTTATTCATTGTAACGAAGGTCAGGTAATTGTAAACCCTTATTGAGTAAAAATAAATTATATTAAATAAAAATACAAGGTAGCAGAGCCAATAAATGTATAGAAATACAAACTATGAAATGGTCAGAGAAGGGGTCAGTGCAAAGAGTGAGTGATAAGTGCACTTTTAAATAACTGACGTTTAGTTAATTTATAAAAATAAACATGTCATCATGGAATTTATGTTGGAGTTTTGTATGTAGGAGGTGTTAAATAATTACATTAAGAGTGTATTAGTTAACTGATGTTTAGTTAATTTATAAAAATGAACATGTCACCATGGAATTTATGTTAAAATTTATATAGAGTAAATTTTTTATAACTACATTGAATAGATAATGGTTTTGTTGTTACATTATAATTGTAAACTTGGCCAGGAAGGCAATAATTGATGATAATATGCCAAAGGGTTTTACTGTAATTTTGTTGTGGACATACTATACTAAAAAACTATGTAATGATAAATTAAAAATCAGAATGGAGTAAAAATTGAATTATTGGCCATAAGCCAGTGACAAATTGTACAGGAAGCCATGTCAGAAAAGTTAGGCAACCAACCAATGTAAAGACACTAAATTTTATATAATAAATTAGAAGAAAGTAATAGTAGTTATTAATAGCAGATAAGTGCCATGAATTACAATAAAAACATAATATATGTAATAGGAGAATAGGTCCCAAAATTAGTATTTAGTAATGAGGGGATAGTACTTGTTCGAATGACAAGATTAAGATGAGAAAGGTAGCAAAATGTATATAATTTTCTAACAAAGAATCTGTGAAAATTCAATTGGTATAACGTGACTTTTGTAAAGGAGTATTTTATTAAGTAAGTGCAAGAACATTTTTTAATTATGGCCGGTATTAGATGGCTCAAGGATTACAAATATTAACCAATAACAGAACAGAGATTGGTTGTCAAGCACCACATAAAGGTAAGAAAGTTTGTTGATTCAACTGTTAATGGTGAAAGAGAATAGTCCAGCTTTATGAGTAGAGAAAAAAAAATCTAAAAGAACTAATTTTCAAGATAATTCAAATAACTATTGATTCAAAATGAAAGTACTAAATTATAAATAAAATGAAGAGGATGAATCACATAAAGAAACTAATGCAATAAATTAAAGTAAACAAAAAATTAAAATCGAATGCTAAACCTCACTTTCTTACAACCAAGTGAAAAAAAACTATGCTACACAAATTCCATGGTAATCCATAACCACGAGAAACTTCAACATTGGTGAAGATTAAGAATTGGAAATTCTACTCCATCCAGGGACAAATACACCTATTTTCGGAACTGGAGATTGGCGACAATACGACGCAGACATCTATAGACTGGTTAAGCGGACATCACGGAAATATCGGTACTCTGCCATTACGAGTGAACCTCGTCGTTAGACAGTAAAACCAACTATGTTTAAAGATATTAGTTAATAAGATTTTATATTTAAATTTGTAATACCTTGTACTTTTATTTGGCATTTTCTGACCTTCCTAATAGTCACAAGAACCTTTCGAACCCTGAGATTAAGAAAAAATAATAATATAGTTAAAATTTAATATCTGATAATCGAATGCTGTAACATAGTCGATTCACTTAAGTGTGGTCAATCTGTTGAAACCAAGCGAAGAGAGAACGTCTGTTTTGTAAAAGAAAAAATAAAGAATCCTTCATGAAAATTATGACTTATTATTTGCTGACTATTTAGTGTGTTTTAGATAATTTGTAGTTTACAGAGAGAGAAACGAGAGACAAATGCCTCAAAGGAAACTAATAAAAACACGGGAAGCATTGGAGATGATGAAGAATGGACTAGTTAATGTAATTAATCTCCCAATAGCCGACCATAGAGAAATCATGAATTTCAAAGATTATAGGAGGAGGTCAAAAGAAATTTTAGAAATAATTCACCATAAAACGGTGTGTAACAAATTAAAAAGGTCTATAGTTAAATCAAATATACCAGAGATAGAGATTTATAATAAAATGTCAGTGATAACATCAATGATTGATGTACCAGTGACACATTTGTTAAATAAAATAGAGGATAAAGTGATTGAAATAAGATTTCTAACAAGTGAAAATTTTGTATTAAAAACATTGCCGTATAAGGTAGTAGAGAGGTATGTAACTAGGACTGAAATAGTTCTGAAAACAATAGCAGTCCGAACAATAAGGGCAACTGAAATTATGGACTATGGATAAACTAAATACCATGCACTATCGAGAAATGGGACTGATTTTTTGATTACCGACAAGGCAAACCACTTAAGAATAGAGAAGAAAAAATAATGATAATTGAAACACAAATAAAATAAGTAAAGAATAAATAAACAATATAGGAGACTTAAAAAAAATTAATGATATAAGAAAACAAAAGACAAATGAACATTTAAGAAAACATAAACAAATAGACCATCAAAACAGGGTTTGGAAGAGCATATGACAGTTAAGAACGATAATAAGGGAATCACAATGAGTGAAGAGAGTAAGCATTTAAAACAAATAAATGAAAGTGAACTTGCAGAAGAAGAATCGATGTCTGGAAATAAATAGAATAACACAAACCATAGTTGTAACTGCTGCTAAAAAGGGGTATTGAAAAAGGAGATGAATAACACTGTGGCAAATGAATCAATTAACTACAAAATTAAATTAAATAGAGGAGGAGAAATATACCAAGGATTTTACCAAAACTGATAATAAATAATATAAAAAGTAAGGGGAGCTGCTGGGATGCAATTTATAATAAATGACAAGTATTAAGAACGCAACAGGATTCCGAGGGTATTTACAGTAACGCAACAGTTACCATTTTTACAGAGTGTAGAAAGCTACGGCGCCAATCAAAAATTATTATTATGGGCAGGGGCCAACGAGCACTGTACCATGCACGGGTGAGGAATAGGTCAGAATAGTGCCACTCACAGCCGATATGCATTCATCGTGCCATTTAAAGTTAGGGAGGAATTAATAACCCAAATCAAGGAATCAACCTGAACAGGAGATAAAGCAGAGGAAGAAAGAAAAGAAACCCCAGAGGAAAGGAAAAATCAGTTGGTAACCACCTGTATAAGAAATATGAGGAAAAATAATATATTTTTTAGATTTGCCCAGAGAAGAAAAGTAAGTTATTTGCGAATTGTTATATAATAACCCAACTCAAGAAAATTCATCACAACCGAATCCCTGAAACCATAAGGAAACAAATTTTTTTTTTAATAAAGAAGAAAAAGTTTTACAAATAAACCAAAGCATGAAGATTATAAGTTTATTTTACCCAAACCACATTCAGATAAAATAAACTTAGTTGGGAGGGGGAGTATATGTAACGTATCAAAACTAAGGTCCCGTACGTTACATAAAAATTATAATAAAAAAAAAAAAACACTACAGTTATTCATTGTAACGAAGGTCAGGTAATTGTAAACCCTTATTGAGTAAAAATAAATGATATTAAATAAAAATACAAGGTAGCAGAGCCAATAAATGTATAGAAATACAAACTATGAAGTGGTCAGAGAAGGGGTCAGTGCAAAGAGTGAGTGATAAGTGCAGTTTTAAATAACTGACGTTTAGTTAATTTATAAAAATGAACATGTCATCATGGAATTTATGTTGGAGTTTTGTATGTAGGAGGTGTTAAATAACTACATTAAGAGTGTATTAGTTAATAGATGTTTAGTTAATTTATAAAAATGAACATGTCACCATGGAATTTATGTTAAAATTTATATAGAGTAAATTTTTTATAACTACATTGAATAGATAATGGTTTTGTTGTTACATTATAATTGTAAACTTGGCCAGGAAGGCAATAATTGATGATAATATGCCAAAGGGTTTTACTGTAATTTTGTTGTGGACATACTATACTAAAAAACTATGTAATGATAAATTAAAAATCAGAATGGAGTAAAAATTGAATTATTGGCCATAAGCCAGTGACAAATTGTACAGGAAGCCATGTCAGAAAAGTTAGGCAACCAACCAATGTAAAGATACTAAATTTTATATAATAAATTAGAAGAAAGTAATAGTAGTTATTAATAGCAGATAAGTGCCATGAATTACAATAAAAACATAATATATGTAATAGGAGAATAGGTCCCAAAATTAGTATTTAGTAATGAGGGGATAGTACTTGTTAGAATGATAAGATTAAGATGAGAAAGGTAGCAAAATGTATATAATTTTCTAACAAAGAATCTGTGAAAATTCAATTGGTATAACGTGACTTTTGTAAAGGAGTATTTTATTAAGTAAGTGCAAGAACATTTTTTAATTATGGCCGGTATTAGATGGCTCAAGGATTACAAATATTAACCAATAACAGAACAGAGATTGGTTGTCAAGCACCACATAAAGGTAAGAAAGTTTGTTGATTCAACTGTTAATGGTGAAAGAGAATAGTCCAGCTTTATGAGTAGAGAAAAAAAAAATCTAAAAGAACTAATTTTCAAGATAATTCAAATAACTATTGATTCAAAATGAAAGTACTAAATTATAAATAAAATGAAGAGGATGAATGACATAAAGAAACTAATGCAATAAATTAAAGTAAACAAAAAATTAAAATCGAATGCTAAACCTCACTTTCTTACAACCAAGTGAAAAAAAACTATGCTACACAAATTCCATGGTAATCCATAACCACGAGAAACTTCAACATTGGTGAAGATTAAGAACTGGAAATTCTACTCCATCCAGGGACAAATACACCAAACTTTTATTTTCGGAACTGGAGATTGGCGACAATACGACGCAGACATCTATAGACTGGTGAAGCGGCCATCACGGAAATATCGGTACTCTGCCATTACGAGTGAACCTCGTCGTTAGACAGTAAAACCAACTATGTTTAAAGATATTAGTTAATAAGATTTTATATTTAAATTTGTAATACCTTGTACTTTTATTTGGCATTTTCTGACCTTCCTAATAGTCACAAGAACCTTTCGAACCCTGAGATTAAGAAAAAATAATAATATAGTTAAAATTTAATATCTGATAATCGAATGCTGTAACATAGTCGATTCACTTAAGTGTGGTCAATCTGTTGAAACCAAGCGAAGAGAGAACGTCTGTTTTGTAAAAGAAAAAATAAAGAATCCTACATGAAAATTATGACTTATTATTTGCTGACTATTTAGTGCGTTTTAGATAATTTGTAGTTTACAGAGAGAGAAACGAGAGACAAATGCCTCAAAGGAAACTAATAAAAACACGGGAAGCATTGGAGATGATGAAGAATGGACTAGTTAATGGAATTAATCTCCCAATAGCCGACCATAGAGAAATCATGAATTTCAAAGATTATAGGAGGAGGTCAAAAGAAATTTTAGAAATAATTCACCATAAAACGGCGTGTAACAAATTAAAAAGGTCTATAGTTAAATCAAATATACCAGAGATAGAGATTTATAATAAAATGTCAGTGATAACATCAATGATTGTTGTACCAGTGACACATTTGTTAAATAAAATAGAGGATAAAGTGATTGAAATAAGATTTCTAACAAGTGAAAATTTTGTATTAAAAACATTGCCGTATAAGGTAGTAGAGAGGTATGTAACTAGGACTGAAATAGTTCTGAAAACAATAGCAGTCCGAACAATAAGGGCAACTGAAATTATGGACTATGGATAAACTAAATACCATGCACTATCGAGAAATGGGACTGATTTTTTGATTACCGACAAGGCAAACCATTTAAGAATAGAGAAGAAAAAATAATGATAATTGAAACACAAATAAAATAAGTAAAGAATAAATAAACAATATAGGAGACTTAAAAAAAATTAATGATATAAGAAAACAAAAGACAAATGAACATTCAAGAAAACATAAACAAATAGACCATCAAAACAGGGTTTGGAAGAGCATATGACAGTTAAGAACGATAATAAGGGAATCACAATGAGTGAAGAGAGTAAGCATTTAAAACAAATAAATGAAAGTGAACTTGCAGAAGAAGAATCGATGTCTGGAAATAAATAGAATAACACAAACCATAGTTGTAACTGCTGCTAAAAAGGGGTATTGAAAAAGGAGATGAATAACAATGTGGCAAATGAATCAATTAACTACGAAATTAAATTAAATAGAGGAGGAGAAATATACCAAGGATTTTACCAAAACTGATAATAAATAATATAAAAAGTAAGGGGAGCTGCTGGGATGCAATTTATAATAAATGACAAGTATTAAGAACGCAATAGGATTCCGAGGGTATTTACAGTAACGCAACAGTTACCATTTTTACAGAGTGTAGAAAGCTACGGCGCCAATCAACAATTATTATTATGGGCAGGGGCCATCGAGCACTGTACCATGCACGGGTGAGGAATAGGTCAGAATAGTGCCACTCACAGCCGATATGCATTCATCGTGCCATTTAAAGTTAGGGAGGAATTAATAACCCCAATCAAGGAATCAACCTGAACAGGAGATAAAGCAGAGGAAGAAAGAAAAGAAACCCCAGAGGAAAGGAAAAATCAGTTGGTAACCACCTGTATAAGAAATATGAGGAAAAATAATATATTTTTTAGATTTGCCCAGAGAAGAAAAGTAAGTTATTTGCGAATTGTTATATAATAACCCAACTCAAGAAAATTCATCACAACCGAATCCCTGAAACCATAAGGAAACAAATTTTTTTTTAATAAAGAAGAAAAAGTTTTACAAATAAACCAAAGCATGAAGATTATAAGTTTATTTTACCCAAACCACATTCAGATAAAATAAACTTAGTTGGGAGGGGGAGTATATGTAACGTATCAAAACTAAGGTCCCGTACGTTACATAAAAATTATAATAAAAAAAAAAAAAACACTACAGTTATTCATTGTAACGAAGGTCAGGTAATTGTAAACCCTTATTGAGTAAAAATAAATGATATTAAATAAAAATACAAGGTAGCAGAGCCAATAAATGTATAGAAATACAAACTATGAAGTGGTCAGAGAAGGGGTCAGTGCAAAGAGTGAGTGATAAGTGCAGTTTTAAATAACTGACGTTTAGTTAATTTATAAAAATGAACATGTCATCATGGAATTTATGTTGGAGTTTTGTATGTAGGAGGTGTTAAATAACTACATTAAGAGTGTATTAGTTAATAGATGTTTAGTTAATTTATAAAAATGAACATGTCACCATGGAATTTATGTTAAAATTTATATAGAGTAAATTTTTTATAACTACATTGAATAGATAATGGTTTTGTTGTTACATTATAATTGTAAACTTGGCCAGGAAGGCAATAATTGATGATAATATGCCAAAGGGTTTTACTGTAATTTTGTTGTGGACATACTATACTAAAAAACTATGTAATGATAAATTAAAAATCAGAATGGAGTAAAAATTGAATTATTGGCCATAAGCCAGTGACAAATTGTACAGGAAGCCATGTCAGAAAAGTTAGGCAACCAACCAATGTAAAGACACTAAATTTTATATAATAAATTAGAAGAAAGTAATAGTAGTTATTAATAGCAGATAAGTGCCATGAATTACAATAAAAACATAATATATGTAATAGGAGAATAGGTCCCAAAATTAGTATTTAGTAATGAGGGGATAGTACTTGTTAGAATGATAAGATTAAGATGAGAAAGGTAGCAAAATGTATATAATTTTCTAACAAAGAATCTGTGAAAATTCAATTGGTATAACGTGACTTTTGTAAAGGAGTATTTTATTAAGTAAGTGCAAGAACATTTTTTAATTATGGCCGGTATTAGATGGCTCAAGGATTACAAATATTAACCAATAACAGAACAGAGATTGGTTGTCAAGCACCACATAAAGGTAAGAAAGTTTGTTGATTCAACTGTTAATGGTGAAAGAGAATAGTCCAGCTTTATGAGTAGAGAAAAAAAAAAATCTAAAAGAACTAATTTTCAAGATAATTCAAATAACTATTGATTCAAAATGAAAGTACTAAATTATAAATAAAATGAAGAGGATGAATGACATAAAGAAACTAATGCAATAAATTAAAGTAAACAAAAAATTAAAATCGAATGCTAAACCTCACTTTCTTACAACCAAGTGAAAAAAAACTATGCTACACAAATTCCATGGTAATCCATAACCACGAGAAACTTCAACATTAGTGAAGATTAAGAACTGGAAATTCTACTCCATCCAGGGACAAATACACCAAACTTTTATTTTCGGAACTGGAGATTGGCGACAATACGACGCAGACATCTATAGACTGGTGAAGCGGCCATCACGGAAATATCGGTACTCTGCCATTACGAGTGAACCTCGTCGTTAGACAGTAAAACCAACTATGTTTAAAGATATTAGTTAATAAGATTTTATATTTAAATTTGTAATACCTTGTACTTTTATTTGGCATTTTCTGACCTTCCTAATAGTCACAAGAACCTTTCGAACCCTGAGATTAAGAAAAAATAATAATATAGTTAAAATTTAATATCTGATAATCGAATGCTGTAACATAGTCGATTCACTTAAGTGTGGTCAATCTGTTGAAACCAAGCGAAGAGAGAACGTCTGTTTTGTAAAAGAAAAAATAAAGAATCCTACATGAAAATTATGACTTATTATTTGCTGACTATTTAGTGCGTTTTAGATAATTTGTAGTTTACAGAGAGAGAAACGAGAGACAAATGCCTCAAAGGAAACTAATAAAAACACGGGAAGCATTGGAGATGATGAAGAATGGACTAGTTAATGGAATTAATCTCCCAATAGCCGACCATAGAGAAATCATGAATTTCAAAGATTATAGGAGGAGGTCAAAAGAAATTTTAGAAATAATTCACCATAAAACGGTGTGTAACAAATTAAAAAGGTCTATAGTTAAATCAAATATACCAGAGATAGAGATTTATAATAAAATGTCAGTGATAACATCAATGATTGATGTACCAGTGACACATTTGTTAAATAAAATAGAGGATAAAGTGATTGAAATAAGATTTCTAACAAGTGAAAATTTTGTATTAAAAACATTGCCGTATAAGGTAGTAGAGAGGTATGTAACTAGGACTGAAATAGTTCTGAAAACAATAGCAGTCCGAACAATAAGGGCAACTGAAATTATGGACTATGGATAAACTAAATACCATGCACTATCGAGAAATGGGACTGATTTTTTGATTACCGACAAGGCAAACCATTTAAGAATAGAGAAGAAAAAATAATGATAATTGAAACACAAATAAAATAAGTAAAGAATAAATAAACAATATAGGAGACTTAAAAAAAATTAATGATATAAGAAAACAAAAGACAAATGAACATTCAAGAAAACATAAACAAATAGACCATCAAAACAGGGTTTGGAAGAGCATATGACAGTTAAGAACGATAATAAGGGAATCACAATGAGTGAAGAGAGTAAGCATTTAAAACAAATAAATGAAAGTGAACTTGCAGAAGAAGAATCGATGTCTGGAAATAAATAGAATAACACAAACCATAGTTGTAACTGCTGCTAAAAAGGGGTATTGAAAAAGGAGATGAATAACAATGTGGCAAATGAATCAATTAACTACGAAATTAAATTAAATAGAGGAGGAGAAATATACCAAGGATTTTACCAAAACTGATAATAAATAATATAAAAAGTAAGGGGAGCTGCTGGGATGCAATTTATAATAAATGACAAGTATTAAGAACGCAACAGGATTCCGAGGGTATTTACAGTAACGCAACAGTTACCATTTTTACAGAGTGTAGAAAGCTACGGCGCCAATCAAAAATTATTATTATGGGCAGGGGCCAACGAGCACTGTACCATGCACGGGTGAGGAATAGGTCAGAATAGTGCCACTCACAGCCGATATGCATTCATCGTGCCATTTAAAGTTAGGGAGGAATTAATAACCCCAATCAAGGAATCAACCTGAACAGGAGATAAAGCAGAGGAAGAAAGAAAAGAAACCCCAGAGGAAAGGAAAAATCAGTTGGTAACCACCTGTATAAGAAATATGAGGAAAAATAATATATTTTTTAGATTTGCCCAGAGAAGAAAAGTAAGTTATTTGCGAATTGTTATATAATAACCCAACTCAAGAAAATTCATCACAACCCAATCCCTGAAACCATAAGGAAACAATTTTTTTTTTTAATAAAGAAGAAAAAGTTTTACAAATAAACCAAAGCATGAAGATTATAAGTTTATTTTACCCAAACCACATTCAGATAAAATAAACTTAGTTGGGAGGGGGAGTATATGTAACGTATCAAAACTAAGGTCCCGTACGTTACATAAAAATTATAATAAAAAAAAAAAACACTAGAGTTATTCATTGTAACGAAGGTCAGGTAATTGTAAACCCTTATTGAGTAAAAATAAATTATATTAAATAAAAATACAAGGTAGCAGAGCCAATAAATGTATAGAAATACAAAATATGAAATGGTCAGAGAAGGGGTCAGTGCAAAGAGTGAGTGATAAGTGCACTTTTAAATAACTGACGTTTAGTTAATTTATAAAAATGAACATGTCATCATGGAATTTATGTTGGAGTTTTGTATGTAGGAGGTGTTAAATAATTACATTAAGAGTGTATTAGTTAATTGATGTTTAGTTAATTTATAAAAATGAACATGTAACCATGGAATTTATGTTAAAATTTATATAGAGTAAATTTTTTATAACTACATTGAATAGATAATGGTTTTGTTGTTACATTATAATTGTAAACTTGGCCAGGAAGGCAATAATTGATGATAATATGCCAAAGGGTTTTACTGTAATTTTGTTGTGGACATACTATACTAAAAAACTATGTAATGATAAATTAAAAATCAGAATGGAGTAAAAATTGAATTATTGGCCATAAGCCAGTGACAAATTGTACAGGAAGCCATGTCAGAAAAGTTAGGCAACCAACCAATGTAAAGACACTAAATTTTATATAATAAATTAGAAGAAAGTAATAGTAGTTATTAATAGCAGATAAGTGCCATGAATTACAATAAAAACATAATATATGTAATAGGAGAATAGGTCCCAAAATTAGTATTTAGTAATGAGGGGATAGTACTTGTTAGAATGATAAGATTAAGATGAGAAAGGTAGCAAAATGTATATAATTTTCTAACAAAGAATCTGTGAAAATTCAATTGGTATAACGTGACTTTTGTAAAGGAGTATTTTATTAAGTAAGTGCAAGAACATTTTTTAATTATGGCCGGTATTAGATGGCTCAAGGATTACAAATATTAACCAATAACAGAACAGAGATTGGTTGTCAAGCACCACATAAAGGTAAGAAAGTTTGTTGATTCAACTGTTAATGGTGAAAGAGAATAGTCCAGCTTTATGAGTAGAGAAAAAAAAAATCTAAAAGAACTAATTTTCAAGATAATTCAAATAACTATTGATTCAAAATGAAAGTACTAAATTATAAATAAAATGAAGAGGATGAATGACATAAAGAAACTAATGCAATAAATTAAAGTAAACAAAAAATTAAAATCGAATGCTAAACCTCACTTTCTTACAACCAAGTGAAAAAAAACTATGCTACACAAATTCCATGGTAATCCATAACCACGAGAAACTTCAACATTGGTGAAGATTAAGAACTGGAAATTCTACTCCATCCAGGGACAAATACACCAAACTTTTATTTTCGGAACTGGAGATTGGCGACAATACGACGCAGACATCTATAGACTGGTGAAGCGGCCATCACGGAAATATCGGTACTCTGCCATTACGAGTGAACCTCGTCGTTAGACAGTAAAACCAACTATGTTTAAAGATATTAGTTAATAAGATTTTATATTTAAATTTGTAATACCTTGTACTTTTATTTGGCATTTTCTGACCTTCCTAATAGTCACAAGAACCTTTCGAACCCTGAGATTAAGAAAAAATAATAATATAGTTAAAATTTAATATCTGATAATCGAATGCTGTAACATAGTCGATTCACTTAAGTGTGGTCAATCTGTTGAAACCAAGCGAAGAGAGAACGTCTGTTTTGTAAAAGAAAAAATAAAGAATCCTACATGAAAATTATGACTTATTATTTGCTGACTATTTAGTGCGTTTTAGATAATTTGTAGTTTACAGAGAGAGAAACGAGAGACAAATGCCTCAAAGGAAACTAATAAAAACACGGGAAGCATTGGAGATGATGAAGAATGGACTAGTTAATGGAATTAATCTCCCAATAGCCGACCATAGAGAAATCATGAATTTCAAAGATTATAGGAGGAGGTCAAAAGAAATTTTAGAAATAATTCACCATAAAACGGTGTGTAACAAATTAAAAAGGTCTATAGTTAAATCAAATATACCAGAGATAGAGATTTATAATAAAATGTCAGTGATAACATCAATGATTGATGTACCAGTGACACATTTGTTAAATAAAATAGAGGATAAAGTGATTGAAATAAGATTTCTAACAAGTGAAAATTTTGTATTAAAAACATTGCCGTATAAGGTAGTAGAGAGGTATGTAACTAGGACTGAAATAGTTCTGAAAACAATAGCAGTCCGAACAATAAGGGCAACTGAAATTATGGACTATGGATAAACTAAATACCATGCACTATCGAGAAATGGGACTGATTTTTTGATTACCGACAAGGCAAACCATTTAAGAATAGAGAAGAAAAAATAATGATAATTGAAACACAAATAAAATAAGTAAAGAATAAATAAACAATATAGGAGACTTAAAAAAAATTAATGATATAAGAAAACAAAAGACAAATGAACATTCAAGAAAACATAAACAAATAGACCATCAAAACAGGGTTTGGAAGAGCATATGACAGTTAAGAACGATAATAAGGGAATCACAATGAGTGAAGAGAGTAAGCATTTAAAACAAATAAATGAAAGTGAACTTGCAGAAGAAGAATCGATGTCTGGAAATAAATAGAATAACACAAACCATAGTTGTAACTGCTGCTAAAAAGGGGTATTGAAAAAGGAGATGAATAACAATGTGGCAAATGAATCAATTAACTACGAAATTAAATTAAATAGAGGAGGAGAAATATACCAAGGATTTTACCAAAACTGATAATAAATAATATAAAAAGTAAGGGGAGCTGCTGGGATGCAATTTATAATAAATGACAAGTATTAAGAACGCAACAGGATTCCGAGGGTATTTACAGTAACGCAACAGTTACCATTTTTACAGAGTGTAGAAAGCTACGGCGCCAATCAAAAATTATTATTATGGGCAGGGGCCAACGAGCACTGTACCATGCACGGGTGAGGAATAGGTCAGAATAGTGCCACTCACAGCCGATATGCATTCATCGTGCCATTTAAAGTTAGGGAGGAATTAATAACCCCAATCAAGGAATCAACCTGAACAGGAGATAAAGCAGAGGAAGAAAGAAAAGAAACCCCAGAGGAAAGGAAAAATCAGTTGGTAACCACCTGTATAAGAAATATGAGGAAAAATAATATATTTTTTAGATTTGCCCAGAGAAGAAAAGTAAGTTATTTGCGAATTGTTATATAATAACCCAACTCAAGAAAATTCATCACAACCGAATCCCTGAAACCATAAGGAAACAAATTTTTTTTTTAATAAAGAAGAAAAAGTTTTACAAATAAACCAAAGCATGAAGATTATAAGTTTATTTTACCCAAACCACATTCAGATAAAATAAACTTAGTTGGGAGGGGGAGTATATGTAACGTATCAAAACTAAGGTCCCGTACGTTACATAAAAATTATAATAAAAAAAAAAAACACTACAGTTATTCATTGTAACGAAGGTCAGGTAATTGTAAACCCTTATTGAGTAAAAATAAATGATATTAAATAAAAATACAAGGTAGCAGAGCCAATAAATGTATAGAAATACAAACTATGAAGTGGTCAGAGAAGGGGTCAGTGCAAAGAGTGAGTGATAAGTGCAGTTTTAAATAACTGACGTTTAGTTAATTTATAAAAATGAACATGTCATCATGGAATTTATGTTGGAGTTTTGTATGTAGGAGGTGTTAAATAACTACATTAAGAGTGTATTAGTTAATAGATGTTTAGTTAATTTATAAAAATGAACATGTCACCATGGAATTTATGTTAAAATTTATATAGAGTAAATTTTTTATAACTACATTGAATAGATAATGGTTTTGTTGTTACATTATAATTGTAAACTTGGCCAGGAAGGCAATAATTGATGATAATATGCCAAAGGGTTTTACTGTAATTTTGTTGTGGACATACTATACTAAAAAACTATGTAATGATAAATTAAAAATCAGAATGGAGTAAAAATTGAATTATTGGCCATAAGCCAGTGACAAATTGTACAGGAAGCCATGTCAGAAAAGTTAGGCAACCAACCAATGTAAAGACACTAAATTTTATATAATAAATTAGAAGAAAGTAATAGTAGTTATTAATAGCAGATAAGTGCCATGAATTACAATAAAAACATAATATATGTAATAGGAGAATAGGTCCCAAAATTAGTATTTAGTAATGAGGGGATAGTACTTGTTAGAATGATAAGATTAAGATGAGAAAGGTAGCAAAATGTATATAATTTTCTAACAAAGAATCTGTGAAAATTCAATTGGTATAACGTGACTTTTGTAAAGGAGTATTTTATTAAGTAAGTGCAAGAACATTTTTTAATTATGGCCGGTATTAGATGGCTCAAGGATTACAAATATTAACCAATAACAGAACAGAGATTGGTTGTCAAGCACCACATAAAGGTAAGAAAGTTTGTTGATTCAACTGTTAATGGTGAAAGAGAATAGTCCAGCTTTATGAGTAGAAAAAAAAAAAATCTAAAAGAACTAATTTTCAAGATAATTCAAATAACTATTGATTCAAAATGAAAGTACTAAATTATAAATAAAATGAAGAGGATGAATGACATAAAGAAACTAATGCAATAAATTAAAGTAAACAAAAAATTAAAATCGAATGCTAAACCTCACTTTCTTACAACCAAGTGAAAAAAAACTATGCTACACAAATTCCATGGTAATCCATAACCACGAGAAACTTCAACATTGGTGAAGATTAAGAACTGGAAATTCTACTCCATCCAGGGACAAATACACCAAACTTTTATTTTCGGAACTGGAGATTGGCGACAATACGACGCAGACATCTATAGACTGGTTAAGCGGCCATCACGGAAATATCGGTACTCTGCCATTACGAGTGAACCTCGTCGTTAGACAGTAAAACCAACTATGTTTAAAGATATTAGTTAATAAGATTTTATATTTAAATTTGTAATACCTTGTACTTTTATTTGGCATTTTCTGACCTTCCTAATAGTCACAAGAACCTTTCGAACCCTGAGATTAAGAAAAAATAATAATATAGTTAAAATTTAATATCTGATAATCGAATGCTGTAACATAGTCGATTCACTTAAGTGTGGTCAATCTGTTGAAACCAAGCGAAGAGAGAACGTCTGTTTTGTAAAAGAAAAAATAAAGAATCCTACATGAAAATTATGACTTATTATTTGCTGACTATTTAGTGCGTTTTAGATAATTTGTAGTTTACAGAGAGAGAAACGAGAGACAAATGCCTCAAAGGAAACTAATAAAAACACGGGAAGCATTGGAGATGATGAAGAATGGACTAGTTAATGTAATTAATCTCCCAATAGCCGACCATAGAGAAATCATGAATTTCAAAGATTATAGGAGGAGGTCAAAAGAAATTTTAGAAATAATTCACCATAAAACGGTGTGTAACAAATTAAAAAGGTCTATAGTTAAATCAAATATACCAGAGATAGAGATTTATAATAAAATGTCAGTGATAACATCAATGATTGATGTACCAGTGACACATTTGTTAAATAAAATAGAGGATAAAGTGATTGAAATAAGATTTCTAACAAGTGAAAATTTTGTATTAAAAACATTGCCGTATAAGGTAGTAGAGAGGTATGTAACTAGGACTGAAATAGTTCTGAAAACAATAGCAGTCCGAACAATAAGGGCAACTGAAATTATGGACTATGGATAAACTAAATACCATGCACTATCGAGAAATGGGACTGATTTTTTGATTACCGACAAGGCAAACCATTTAAGAATAGAGAAGAAAAAATAATGATAATTGAAACACAAATAAAATAAGTAAAGAATAAATAAACAATATAGGAGACTTAAAAAAAATTAATGATATAAGAAAACAAAAGACAAATGAACATTCAAGAAAACATAAACAAATAGACCATCAAAACAGGGTTTGGAAGAGCATATGACAGTTAAGAACGATAATAAGGGAATCACAATGAGTGAAGAGAGTAAGCATTTAAAACAAATAAATGAAAGTGAACTTGCAGAAGAAGAATCGATGTCTGGAAATAAATAGAATAACACAAACCATAGTTGTAACTGCTGCTAAAAAGGGGTATTGAAAAAGGAGATGAATAACAATGTGGCAAATGAATCAATTAACTACGAAATTAAATTAAATAGAGGAGGAGAAATATACCAAGGATTTTACCAAAACTGATAATAAATAATATAAAAAGTAAGGGGAGCTGCTGGGATGCAATTTATAATAAATGACAAGTATTAAGAACGCAACAGGATTCCGAGGGTATTTACAGTAACGCAACAGTTACCATTTTTACAGAGTGTAGAAAGCTACGGCGCCAATCAAAAATTATTATTATGGGCAGGGGCCAACGAGCACTGTACCATGCACGGGTGAGGAATAGGTCAGAATAGTGCCACTCACAGCCGATATGCATTCATCGTGCCATTTAAAGTTAGGGAGGAATTAATAACCCCAATCAAGGAATCAACCTGAACAGGAGATAAAGCAGAGGAAGAAAGAAAAGAAACCCCAGAGGAAAGGAAAAATCAGTTGGTAACCACCTGTATAAGAAATATGAGGAAAAATAATATATTTTTTAGATTTGCCCAGAGAAGAAAAGTAAGTTATTTGCGAATTGTTATATAATAACCCAACTCAAGAAAATTCATCACAACCCAATCCCTGAAACCATAAGGAAACAATTTTTTTTTTTAATAAAGAAGAAAAAGTTTTACAAATAAACCAAAGCATGAAGATTATAAGTTTATTTTACCCAAACCACATTCAGATAAAATAAACTTAGTTGGGAGGGGGAGTATATGTAACGTATCAAAACTAAGGTCCCGTACGTTACATAAAAATTATAATAAAAAAAAAAAACACTAGAGTTATTCATTGTAACGAAGGTCAGGTAATTGTAAACCCTTATTGAGTAAAAATAAATTATATTAAATAAAAATACAAGGTAGCAGAGCCAATAAATGTATAGAAATACAAAATATGAAATGGTCAGAGAAGGGGTCAGTGCAAAGAGTGAGTGATAAGTGCACTTTTAAATAACTGACGTTTAGTTAATTTATAAAAATGAACATGTCATCATGGAATTTATGTTGGAGTTTTGTATGTAGGAGGTGTTAAATAATTACATTAAGAGTGTATTAGTTAATTGATGTTTAGTTAATTTATAAAAATGAACATGTCACCATGGAATTTATGTTAAAATTTATATAGAGTAAATTTTTTATAACTACATTGAATAGATAATGGTTTTGTTGTTACATTATAATTGTAAACTTGGCCAGGAAGGCAATAATTGATGATAATATGCCAAAGGGTTTTACTGTAATTTTGTTGTGGACACACTATACTAAAAAACTATGTAATGATAAATTAAAAATCAGAATGGAGTAAAAATTGAATTATTGGCCATAAGCCAGTGACAAATTGTACAGGAAGCCATGTCAGAAAAGTTAGGCAACCGACCAATGTAAAGACACTAAATTTTATATAATAAATTAGAAGAAAGTAATAGTAGTTATTAATAGCAGATAAGTGCCATGAATTACAATAAAAACATAATATATGTAATAGGAGAATAGGTCCCAAAATTAGTATTTAGTAATGAGGGGATAGTACTTGTTCGAATGACAAGATTAAGATGAGAAAGGTAGCAAAATGTATATAATTTTCTAACAAAGAATCTGTGAAAATTCAATTGGTATAACGTGACTTTTGTAAAGGAGTATTTTATTAAGTAAGTGCAAGAACATTTTTTAATTATGGCCGGTATTAGATGGCTCAAGGATTACAAATATTAACCAATAACAGAACAGAGATTGGTTGTCAAGCACCACATAAAGGTAAGAAAGTTTGTTGATTCAACTGTTAATGGTGAAAGAGAATAGTCCAGCTTTATGAGTAGAGAAAAAAAAATCTAAAAGAACTAATTTTCAAGATAATTCAAATAACTATTGATTCAAAATGAAAGTACTAAATTATAAATAAAATGAAGAGGATGAATCACATAAAGAAACTAATGCAATAAATTAAAGTAAACAAAAAATTAAAATCGAATGCTAAACCTCACTTTCTTACAACCAAGTGAAAAAAAACTATGCTACACAAATTCCATGGTAATCCATAAGCACGAGAAACTTCAACATTGGTGAAGATTAAGAATTGGAAATTCTACTCCATCCAGGGACAAATACACCAAACTTTTATTTTCGGAACTGGAGATTGGCGACAATACGACGCAGACATCTATAGACTGGTTAAGCGGCCATCACGGAAATATCGGTACTCTGCCATTACGAGTGAACCTCG
Organism: Magicicada septendecula; assembly: GCA_034769895.1. Classification (NCBI taxonomy): domain Eukaryota; kingdom Metazoa; phylum Arthropoda; class Insecta; order Hemiptera; family Cicadidae; genus Magicicada; species Magicicada septendecula. Next base: position 948,821,748 of record CM068367.1, read on the forward strand.
TCGTTAGACAGTAAAACCAACTATGTTTAAAGATATTAGTTAATAAGATTTTATATTTAAATTTGTAATACCTTGTACTTTTATTTGGCATTTTCTGACCTTCCTAATAGTCACAAGAACCTTTCGAACCCTGAGATTAAGAAAAAATAATAATATAGTTAAAATTTAATATCTGATAATCGAATGCTGTAACATAGTCGATTCACTTAAGTGTGGTCAATCTGTTGAAACCAAGCGAAGAGAGAACGTCTGTTTTGTAAAAGAAAAAATAAAGAATCCTACATGAAAATTATGACTTATTATTTGCTGACTATTTAGTGCGTTTTAGATAATTTGTAGTTTACAGAGAGAGAAACGAGAGACAAATGCCTCAAAGGAAACTAATAAAAACACGGGAAGCATTGGAGATGATGAAGAATGGACTAGTTAATGTAATTAATCTCCCAATAGCCGACCATAGAGAAATCATGAATTTCAAAGATTATAGGAGGAGGTCAAAAGAAATTTTAGAAATAATTCACCATAAAACGGTGTGTAACAAATTAAAAAGGTCTATAGTTAAATCAAATATACCAGAGATAGAGATTTATAATAAAATGTCAGTGATAACATCAATGATTGATGTACCAGTGACACATTTGTTAAATAAAATAGAGGATAAAGTGATTGAAATAAGATTTCTAACAAGTGAAAATTTTGTATTAAAAACATTGCCGTATAAGGTAGTAGAGAGGTATGTAACTAGGACTGAAATAGTTCTGAAAACAATAGTAGTCCGAACAATAAGGGCAACTGAAATTATGGACTATGGATAAACTAAATACCATGCACTATCGAGAAATGGGACTGATTTTTTGATTACCGACAAGGCAAACCATTTAAGAATAGAGAAGAAAAAATAATGATAATTGAAACACAAATAAAATAAGTAAAGAATAAATAAACAATATAGGAGACTTAAAAAAAATTAATGATATAAGAAAACAAAAGACAAATGAACATTTAAGAGAACATAAACAAATAGACCATCAAAACAGGGTTTGGAAGAGCATATGACAGTTAAGAACGATAATAAGGGAATCACAATGAGTGAAGAGAGTAAGCATTTAAAACAAATAAATGAAAGTGAACTTGCAGAAGAAGAATCGATGTCTGGAAATAAATAGAATAACACAAACCATAGTTGTAACTGCTGCTAAAAAGGGGTATTGAAAAAGGAGATGAATAACAATGTGGCAAATGAATCAATTAACTACAAAATTAAATTAAATAGAGGAGGAGAAATATACCAAGGATTTTACCAAAACTGATAATAAATAATATAAAAAGTAAGGGGAGCTGCTGGGATGCAATTTATAATAAATGACAAGTATTAAGAACGCAACAGGATTCCGAGGGTATTTACAGTAACGCAACAGTTACCATTTTTACAGAGTGTAGAAAGCTACGGCGCCAATCAAAAATTATTATTATGGGCAGGGGCCAACGAGCACTGTACCATGCACGGGTGAGGAATAGGTCAGAATAGTGCCACTCACAGCCGATATGCATTCATCGTGCCATTTAAAGTTAGGGAGGAATTAATAACCCCAATCAAGGAATCAACCTGAACAGGAGATAAAGCAGAGGAAGAAAGAAAAGAAACCCCAGAGGAAAGGAAAAATCAGTTGGTAACCACCTGTATAAGAAATATGAGGAAAAATAATATATTTTTTAGATTTGCCCAGAGAAGAAAAGTAAGTTATTTGCGAATTGTTATATAATAACCCAACTCAAGAAAATTCATCACAACCGTATCCCTGAAACCATAAGGAAACAAATTTTTTTTTTAATAAAGAAGAAAAAGTTTTACAAATAAACCAAAGCATGAAGATTATAAGTTTATTTTACCCAAACCACATTCAGATAAAATAAACTTAGTTGGGAGGGGGAGTATATGTAACGTATCAAAACTAAGGTCCCGTACGTTACATAAAAATTATAATAAAAAAAAAAAAAACACTACAGTTATTCATTGTAAAGAAGGTCAGGTAATTGTAAACCCTTATTGAGTAAAAATAAATGATATTAAATAAAAATACAAGGTAGCAGAGCCAATAAATGTATAGAAATACAAACTATGAAGTGGTCAGAGAAGGGGTCAGTGCAAAGAGTGAGTGATAAGTGCAGTTTTAAATAACTGACGTTTAGTTAATTTATAAAAATGAACATGTCATCATGGAATTTATGTTGGAGTTTTGTATGTAGGAGGTGTTAAATAACTACATTAAGAGTGTATTAGTTAATAGATGTTTAGTTAATTTATAAAAATGAACATGTCACCATGGAATTTATGTTAAAATTTATATAGAGTAAATTTTTTATAACTACATTGAATAGATAATGGTTTTGTTGTTACATTATAATTGTAAACTTGGCCAGGAAGGCAATAATTGATGATAATATGCCAAAGGGTTTTACTGTAATTTTGTTGTGGACATACTATACTAAAAAACTATGTAATGATAAATTAAAAATCAGAATGGAGTAAAAATTGAATTATTGGCCATAAGCCAGTGACAAATTGTACAGGAAGCCATGTCAGAAAAGTTAGGCAACCAACCAATGTAAAGACACTAAATTTTATATAATAAATTAGAAGAAAGTAATAGTAGTTATTAATAGCAGATAAGTGCCATGAATTACAATAAAAACATAATATATGTAATAGGAGAATAGGTCCCAAAATTAGTATTTAGTAATGAGGGGATAGTACTTGTTAGAATGATAAGATTAAGATGAGAAAGGTAGCAAAATGTATATAATTTTCTAACAAAGAATCTGTGAAAATTCAATTGGTATAACGTGACTTTTGTAAAGGAGTATTTTATTAAGTAAGTGCAAGAACATTTTTTAATTATGGCCGGTATTAGATGGCTCAAGGATTACAAATATTAACCAATAACAGAACAGAGATTGGTTGTCAAGCACCACATAAAGGTAAGAAAGTTTGTTGATTCAACTGTTAATAGTGAAAGAGAATAGTCCAGCTTTATGAGTAGAAAAAAAAAAATCTAAAAGAACTAATTTTCAAGATAATTCAAATAACTATTGATTCAAAATGAAAGTACTAAATTATAAATAAAATGAAGAGGATGAATGACATAAAGAAACTAATGCAATAAATTAAAGTAAACAAAAAATTAAAATCGAATGCTAAACCTCACTTTCTTACAACCAAGTGAAAAAAAACTATGCTACACAAATTCCATGGTAATCCATAACCACGAGAAACTTCAACATTGGTGAAGATTAAGAACTGGAAATTCTACTCCATCCAGGGACAAATACACCAAACTTTTATTTTCGGAACTGGAGATTGGCGACAATACGACGCAGACATCTATAGACTGGTGAAGCGGCCATCACGGAAATATCGGTACTCTGCCATTACGAGTGAACCTCGTCGTTAGACAGTAAAACCAACTATGTTTAAAGATATTAGTTAATAAGATTTTATATTTAAATTTGTAATACCTTGTACTTTTATTTGGCATTTTCTGACCTTCCTAATAGTCACAAGAACCTTTCGAACCCTGAGATTAAGAAAAAATAATAATATAGTTAAAATTTAATATCTGATAATCGAATGCTGTAACATAGTCGATTCACTTAAGTGTGGTCAATCTGTTGAAACCAAGCGAAGAGAGAACGTCTGTTTTGTAAAAGAAAAAATAAAGAATCCTACATGAAAATTATGACTTATTATTTGCTGACTATTTAGTGCGTTTTAGATAATTTGTAGTTTACAGAGAGAGAAACGAGAGACAAATGCCTCAAAGGAAACTAATAAAAACACGGGAAGCATTGGAGATGATGAAGAATGGACTAGTTAATGGAATTAATCTCCCAATAGCCGACCATAGAGAAATCATGAATTTCAAAGATTATAGGAGGAGGTCAAAAGAAATTTTAGAAATAATTCACCATAAAACGGTGTGTAACAAATTAAAAAGGTCTATAGTTAAATCAAATATACCAGAGATAGAGATTTATAATAAAATGTCAGTGATAACATCAATGATTGATGTACCAGTGACACATTTGTTAAATAAAATAGAGGATAAAGTGATTGAAATAAGATTTCTAACAAGTGAAAATTTTGTATTAAAAACATTGCCGTATAAGGTAGTAGAGAGGTATGTAACTAGGACTGAAATAGTTCTGAAAACAATAGCAGTCCGAACAATAAGGGCAACTGAAATTATGGACTATGGATAAACTAAATACCATGCACTATCGAGAAATGGGACTGATTTTTTGATTACCGACAAGGCAAACCATTTAAGAATAGAGAAGAAAAAATAATGATAATTGAAACACAAATAAAATAAGTAAAGAATAAATAAACAATATAGGAGACTTAAAAAAAATTAATGATATAAGAAAACAAAAGACAAATGAACATTCAAGAAAACATAAACAAATAGACCATCAAAACAGGGTTTGGAAGAGCATATGACAGTTAAGAACGATAATAAGGGAATCACAATGAGTGAAGAGAGTAAGCATTTAAAACAAATAAATGAAAGTGAACTTGCAGAAGAAGAATCGATGTCTGGAAATAAATAGAATAACACAAACCATAGTTGTAACTGCTGCTAAAAAGGGGTATTGAAAAAGGAGATGAATAACAATGTGGCAAATGAATCAATTAACTACGAAATTAAATTAAATAGAGGAGGAGAAATATACCAAGGATTTTACCAAAACTGATAATAAATAATATAAAAAGTAAGGGGAGCTGCTGGGATGCAATTTATAATAAATTACAAGTATTAAGAACGCAATAGGATTCCGAGGGTATTTACAGTAACGCAACAGTTACCATTTTTACAGAGTGTAGAAAGCTACGGCGCCAATCAACAATTATTATTATGGGCAGGGGCCATCGAGCACTGTACCATGCACGGGTGAGGAATAGGTCAGAATAGTGCCACTCACAGCCGATATGCATTCATCGTGCCATTTAAAGTTAGGGAGGAATTAATAACCCCAATCAAGGAATCAACCTGAACAGGAGATAAAGCAGAGGAAGAAAGAAAAGAAACCCCAGAGGAAAGGAAAAATCAGTTGGTAACCACCTGTATAAGAAATATGAGGAAAAATAATATATTTTTTAGATTTGCCCAGAGAAGAAAAGTAAGTTATTTGCGAATTGTTATATAATAACCCAACTCAAGAAAATTCATCACAACCGAATCCCTGAAACCATAAGGAAACAAATTTTTTTTTAATAAAGAAGAAAAAGTTTTACAAATAAACCAAAGCATGAAGATTATAAGTTTATTTTACCCAAACCACATTCAGATAAAATAAACTTAGTTGGGAGGGGGAGTATATGTAACGTATCAAAACTAAGGTCCCGTACGTTACATAAAAATTATAATAAAAAAAAAAAAAACACTACAGTTATTCATTGTAACGAAGGTCAGGTAATTGTAAACCCTTATTGAGTAAAAATAAATGATATTAAATAAAAATACAAGGTAGCAGAGCCAATAAATGTATAGAAATACAAACTATGAAGTGGTCAGAGAAGGGGTCAGTGCAAAGAGTGAGTGATAAGTGCAGTTTTAAATAACTGACGTTTAGTTAATTTATAAAAATGAACATGTCATCATGGAATTTATGTTGGAGTTTTGTATGTAGGAGGTGTTAAATAACTACATTAAGAGTGTATTAGTTAATAGATGTTTAGTTAATTTATAAAAATGAACATGTCACCATGGAATTTATGTTAAAATTTATATAGAGTAAATTTTTTATAACTACATTGAATAGATAATGGTTTTGTTGTTACATTATAATTGTAAACTTGGCCAGGAAGGCAATAATTGATGATAATATGCCAAAGGGTTTTACTGTAATTTTGTTGTGGACATACTATACTAAAAAACTATGTAATGATAAATTAAAAATCAGAATGGAGTAAAAATTGAATTATTGGCCATAAGCCAGTGACAAATTGTACAGGAAGCCATGTCAGAAAAGTTAGGCAACCAACCAATGTAAAGACACTAAATTTTATATAATAAATTAGAAGAAAGTAATAGTAGTTATTAATAGCAGATAAGTGCCATGAATTACAATAAAAACATAATATATGTAATAGGAGAATAGGTCCCAAAATTAGTATTTAGTAATGAGGGGATAGTACTTGTTAGAATGATAAGATTAAGATGAGAAAGGTAGCAAAATGTATATAATTTTCTAACAAAGAATCTGTGAAAATTCAATTGGTATAACGTGACTTTTGTAAAGGAGTATTTTATTAAGTAAGTGCAAGAACATTTTTTAATTATGGCCGGTATCAGATGGCTCAAGGATTACAAATATTAACCAATAACAGAACAGAGATTGGTTGTCAAGCACCACATAAAGGTAAGAAAGTTTGTTGATTCAACTGTTAATGGTGAAAGAGAATAGTCCAGCTTTATGAGTAGAGAAAAAAAAATCTAAAAGAACTAATTTTCAAGATAATTCAAATAACTATTGATTCAAAATGAAAGTACTAAATTATAAATAAAATGAAGAGGATGAATGACATAAAGAAACTAATGCAATAAATTAAAGTAAACAAAAAATTAAAATCGAATGCTAAACCTCACTTTCTTACAACCAAGTGAAAAAAAACTATGCTACACAAATTCCATGGTAATCCATAACCACGAGAAACTTCAACATTGGTGAAGATTAAGAACTGGAAATTCTACTCCATCCAGGGACAAATACACCAAACTTTTATTTTCGGAACTGGAGATTGGCGACAATACGACGCAGACATCTATAGACTGGTGAAGCGGCCATCACGGAAATATCGGTACTCTGCCATTACGAGTGAACCTCGTCGTTAGACAGTAAAACCAACTATGTTTAAAGATATTAGTTAATAAGATTTTATATTTAAATTTGTAATACCTTGTACTTTTATTTGGCATTTTCTGACCTTCCTAATAGTCACAAGAACCTTTCGAACCCTGAGATTAAGAAAAAATAATAATATAGTTAAAATTTAATATCTGATAATCGAATGCTGTAACATAGTCGATTCACTTAAGTGTGGTCAATCTGTTGAAACCAAGCGAAGAGAGAACGTCTGTTTTGTAAAAGAAAAAATAAAGAATCCTACATGAAAATTATGACTTATTATTTGCTGACTATTTAGTGCGTTTTAGATAATTTGTAGTTTACAGAGAGAGAAACGAGAGACAAATGCCTCAAAGGAAACTAATAAAAACACGGGAAGCATTGGAGATGATGAAGAATGGACTAGTTAATGGAATTAATCTCCCAATAGCCGACCATAGAGAAATCATGAATTTCAAAGATTATAGGAGGAGGTCAAAAGAAATTTTAGAAATAATTCACCATAAAACGGTGTGTAACAAATTAAAAAGGTCTATAGTTAAATCAAATATACCAGAGATAGAGATTTATAATAAAATGTCAGTGATAACATCAATGATTGATGTACCAGTGACACATTTGTTAAATAAAATAGAGGATAAAGTGATTGAAATAAGATTTCTAACAAGTGAAAATTTTGTATTAAAAACATTGCCGTATAAGGTAGTAGAGAGGTATGTAACTAGGACTGAAATAGTTCTGAAAACAATAGCAGTCCGAACAATAAGGGCAACTGAAATTATGGACTATGGATAAACTAAATACCACGCACTATCGAGAAATGGGACTGATTTTTTGATTACCGACAAGGCAAACCATTTAAGAATAGAGAAGAAAAAATAATGATAATTGAAACACAAATAAAATAAGTAAAGAATAAATAAACAATATAGGAGACTTAAAAAAAATTAATGATATAAGAAAACAAAAGACAAATGAACATTCAAGAAAGCATAAACAAATAGACCATCAAAACAGGGTTTGGAAGAGCATATGACAGTTAAGAACGATAATAAGGGAATCACAATGAGTGAAGAGAGTAAGCATTTAAAACAAATAAATGAAAGTGAACTTGCAGAAGAAGAATCGATGTCTGGAAATAAATAGAATAACACAAACCATAGTTGTAACTGCTGCTAAAAAGGGGTATTGAAAAAGGAGATGAATAACAATGTGGCAAATGAATCAATTAACTACGAAATTAAATTAAATAGAGGAGGAGAAATATACCAAGGATTTTACCAAAACTGATAATAAATAATATAAAAAGTAAGGGGAGCTGCTGGGATGCAATTTATAATAAATGACAAGTATTAAGAACGCAACAGGATTCCGAGGGTATTTACAGTAACGCAACAGTTACCATTTTTACAGAGTGTAGAAAGCTACGGCGCCAATCAAAAATTATTATTATGGGCAGGGGCCAACGAGCACTGTACCATGCACGGGTGAGGAATAGGTCAGAATAGTGCCACTCACAGCCGATATGCATTCATCGTGCCATTTAAAGTTAGGGAGGAATTAATAACCCCAATCAAGGAATCAACCTGAACAGGAGATAAAGCAGAGGAAGAAAGAAAAGAAACCCCAGAGGAAAGGAAAAATCAGTTGGTAACCACCTGTATAAGAAATATGAGGAAAAATAATATATTTTTTAGATTTGCCCAGAGAAGAAAAGTAAGTTATTTGCGAATTGTTATATAATAACCCAACTCAAGAAAATTCATCACAACCGAATCCCTGAAACCATAAGGAAACAAATTTTTTTTTTAATAAAGAAGAAAAAGTTTTACAAATAAACCAAAGCATGAAGATTATAAGTTTATTTTACCCAAACCACATTCAGATAAAATAAACTTAGTTGGGAGGGGGAGTATATGTAACGTATCAAAACTAAGGTCCCGTACGTTACATAAAAATTATAATAAAAAAAAAAACACTAGAGTTATTCATTGTAACGAAGGTCAGGTAATTGTAAACCCTTATTGAGTAAAAATAAATGATATTAAATAAAAAAACAAGGTAGCAGAGCCAATAAATGTATAGAAATACAAACTATGAAATGGTCAGAGAAGGGGTCAGTGCAAAGAGTGAGTGATAAGTGCAGTTTTAAATAACTGACGTTTAGTTAATTTATAAAAATGAACATGTCATCATGGAATTTATGTTGGAGTTTTGTATGTAGGAGGTGTTAAATAACTACATTAAGAGTGTATTAGTTAATTGATGTTTAGTTAATTTATAAAAATGAACATGTCACCATGGAATTTATGTTAAAATTTATATAGAGTAAATTTTTTATAACTACATTGAATAGATAATGGTTTTGTTGTTACATTATAATTGTAAACTTGGCCAGGAAGGCAATAATTGATGATAATATGCCAAAGGGTTTTACTGTAATTTTGTTGTGGACATACTATACTAAAAAACTATGTAATGATAAATTAAAAATCAGAATGGAGTAAAAATTGAATTATTGGCCATAAGCCAGTGACAAATTGTACAGGAAGCCATGTCAGAAAAGTTAGGCAACCAACCAATGTAAAGACACTAAATTTTATATAATAAATTAGAAGAAAGTAATAGTAGTTATTAATAGCAGATAAGTGCCATGAATTACAATAAAAACATAATATATGTAATAGGAGAATAGGTCCCAAAATTAGTATTTAGTAATGAGGGGATGGTACTTGTTAGAATGACAAGATTAAGATGAGAAAGGTAGCAAAATGTATATAATTTTCTAACAAGGAATCTGTGAAAATTCAATTGGTATAACGTGACTTTTGTAAAGGAGTATTTTATTAAGTAAGTGCAAGAACATTTTTTAATTATGGCCGGTATTAGATGGCTCAAGGATTACAAATATTAACCAATAACAGAACAGAGATTGGTTGTCAAGCACCACATAAAGGTAAGAAAGTTTGTTGATTCAACTGTTAATGGTGAAAGAGAATAGTCCAGCTTTATGAGTAGAGAAAAAAAAATCTAAAAGAACTAATTTTCAAGATAATTCAAATAACTATTGATTCAAAATGAAAGTACTAAATTATAAATAAAATGAACAGGATGAATCACATAAAGAAACTAATGCAATAAATTAAAGTAAACAAAAAATTAAAATCGAATGCTAAACCTCACTTTCTTACAACCAAGTGAAAAAAAACTATGCTACACAAATTCCATGGTAATCCATAAGCACGAGAAACTTCAACATTGGTGAAGATTAAGAATTGGAAATTCTACTCCATCCAGGGACAAATACACCTATTTTCGGAACTGGAGATTGGCGACAATACGACGCAGACATCTATAGACTGGTGAAGCGGCCATCACGGAAATATCGGTACTCTGCCATTACGAGTGAACCTCGTCGTTAGACAGTAAAACCAACTATGTTTAAAGATATTAGTTAATAAGATTTTATATTTAAATTTGTAATACCTTGTACTTTTATTTGGCATTTTCTGACCTTCCTAATAGTCACAAGAACCTTTCGAACCCTGAGATTAAGAAAAAATAATAATATAGTTAAAATTTAATATCTGATAATCGAATGCTGTAACATAGTCGATTCACTTAAGTGTGGTCAATCTGTTGAAACCAAGCGAAGAGAGAACGTCTGTTTTGTAAAAGAAAAAATAAAGAATCCTACATGAAAATTATGACTTATTATTTGCTGACTATTTAGTGTGTTTTAGATAATGTGTAGTTTACAGAGAGAGAAACGAGAGACAAATGCCTCAAAGGAAACTAATAAAAACACGGGAAGCATTGGAGATGATGAAGAATGGACTAGTTAATGTAATTAATCTCCCAATAGCCGACCATAGAGAAATCATGAATTTCAAAGATTATAGGAGGAGGTCAAAAGAAATTTTAGAAATAATTCACCATAAAACGGTGTGTAACAAATTAAAAAGGTCTATAGTTAAATCAAATATACCAGAGATAGAGATTTATAATAAAATGTCAGTGATAACATCAATGATTGATGTACCAGTGACACATTTGTTAAATAAAATAGAGGATAAAGTGATTGAAATAAGATTTCTAACAAGTGAAAATTTTGTATTAAAAACATTGCCGTATAAGGTAGTAGAGAGGTATGTAACTAGGACTGAAATAGTTCTGAAAACAATAGCAGTCCGAACAATAAGGGCAACTGAAATTATGGACTATGGATAAACTAAATACCATGCACTATCGAGAAATGGGACTGATTTTTGATTACCGACAAGGCAAACCATTTAAGAATAGAGAAGAAAAAATAATGATAATTGAAACACAAATAAAATAAGTAAAGAATAAATAAACAATATAGGAGACTTAAAAAAAATTAATGATATAAGAAAACAAAAGACAAATGAACATTTAAGAAAACATAAACAAATAGACCATCAAAACAGGGTTTGGAAGAGCATATGACAGTTAAGAACGATAATAAGGGAATCACAATGAGTGAAGAGAGTAAGCATTTAAAACAAATAAATGAAAGTGAACTTGCAGAAGAAGAATCGATGTCTGGAAATAAATAGAATAACACAAACCATAGTTGTAACTGCTGCTAAAAAGGGGTATTGAAAAAGGAGATGAATAACAATGTGGCAAATGAATCAATTAACTACGAAATTAAATTAAATAGAGGAGGAGAAATATACCAAGGATTTTACCAAAACTGATAATAAATAATATAAAAAGTAAGGGGAGCTGCTGGTATGCAATTTATAATAAATGACAAGTATTAAGAACGCAACAGGATTCCGAGGGTATTTACAGTAACGCAACAGTTACCATTTTTACAGAGTGTAGAAAGCTACGGCGCCAATCAAAAATTATTATTATGGGCAGGGGCCAACGAGCACTGTACCATGCACGGGTGAATGGTCAGGTGAGGAATAGGTCAGAATAGTGCCACTCACAGCCGATATGCATTCATCGTGCCATTTAAAGTTAGGGAGGAATTAATAACCCCAATCAAGGAATCAACCTGAACAGGAGATAAAGCAGAGGAAGAAAGAAAAGAAACCCCAGAGGAAAGGAAAAATCAGTTGGTAACCACCTGTATAAGAAATATGAGGAAAAATAATATATTTTTTAGATTTGCCCAGAGAAGAAAAGTAAGTTATTTGCGAATTGTTATATAATAACCCAACTCAAGAAAATTCATCACAACCCAATCCCTGAAACCATAAGGAAACAAATTTTTTTTTTTAATAAAGAAGAAAAAGTTTTACAAATAAACCAAAGCATGAAGATTATAAGTTTATTTTACCCAAACCACATTCAGATAAAATAAACTTAGTTGGGAGGGGGAGTATATGTAACGTATCAAAACTAAGGTCCCGTACGTTACATAAAAATTATAATAAAAAAAAAAACACTAGAGTTATTCATTGTAACGAAGGTCAGGTAATTGTAAACCCTTATTGAGTAAAAATAAATGATATTAAATAAAAATACAAGGTAGCAGAGCCAATAAATGTATAGAAATACAAACTATCAAATGGTCAGAGAAGGGGTCAGTGCAAAGAGTGAGTGATAAGTGCAGTTTTAAATAACTGACGTTTAGTTAATTTATAAAAATGAACATGTCATCATGGAATTTATGTTGGAGTTTTGTATGTAGGAGGTGTTAAATAACTACATTAAGAGTGTATTAGTTAATTGATGTTTAGTTAATTTATAAAAATGAACATGTCAAAATGGAATTTATGTTAAAATTTATATAGAGTAAATTTTTTATAACTACATTGAATAGATAATGGTTTTGTTGTTACATTATAATTGTAAACTTGGCCAGGAAGGCAATAATTGATGATAATATGCCAAAGGGTTTTACTGTAATTTTGTTGTGGACATACTATACTAAAAAACTATGTAATGATAAATTAAAAATCAGAATGGAGTAAAAATTGAATTATTGGCCATAAGCCAGTGACAAATTGTACAGGAAGCCATGTCAGAAAAGTTAGGCAACCAACCAATGTAAAGACACTAAATTTTATATAATAAATTAGAAGAAAGTAATAGTAGTTATTAATAGCAGATAAGTGCCATGAATTACAATAAAAACATAATATATGTAATAGGAGAATAGGTCCCAAAATTAGTATTTAGTAATGAGGGGATAGTACTTGTTAGAATGACAAATTAAGATGAGAAAGGTAGCAAAATGTATATAATTTTCTAACAAAGAATCTGTGAAAATTCAATTGGTATAACGTGACTTTTGTAAAGGAGTATTTTATTAAGTAAGTGCAAGAACATTTTTTAATTATGGCCGGTATTAGATGGCTCAAGGATTACAAATATTAACCAATAACAGAACAGAGATTGGTTGTCAAGCACCACATAAAGGTAAGAAAGTTTGTTGATTCAACTGTTAATGGTGAAAGAGAATAGTCCAGCTTTATGAGTAGAGAAAAAAAAATGTAAAAGAACTAATTTTCAAGATAATTCAAATAACTATTGATTCAAAATGAAAGTACTAAATTATAAATAAAATGAACAGGATGAATCACATAAAGAAACTAATGCAATAAATTAAAGTAAACAAAAAATTAAAATCGAATGCTAAACCTCACTTTCTTACAACCAAGTGAAAAAAAACTATGCTACACAAATTCCATGGTAATCCATAACCACGAGAAACTTCAACATTGGTGAAGATTAAGAATTGGAAATTCTACTCCATCCAGGGACAAATACACCAAACTTTTATTTTCGGAACTGGAGATTGGCGACAATACGACGCAGACATCTATAGACTGGTGAAGCGGCCATCACGGAAATATCGGTACTCTGCCATTACGAGTGAACCTCGTCGTTAGACAGTAAAACCAACTATGTTTAAAGATATTAGTTAATAAGATTTTATATTTAAATTTGTAATAACTTGTACTTTTATTTGGCATTTTCTGACCTTCCTAATAGTCACAAGAACCTTTCGAACCCTGAGATTAAGAAAAAATAATAATATAGTTAAAATTTAATATCTGATAATCGAATGCTGTAACATAGTCGATTCACTTAAGTGTGGTCAATCTGTTGAAACCAAGCGAAGAGAGAACGTCTGTTTTGTAAAAGAAAAAATAAAGAATCCTACATGAAAATTATGACTTATTATTTGCTGACTATTTAGTGCGTTTTAGATAATTTGTAGTTTACAGAGAGAGAAACGAGAGACAAATGCCTCAAAGGAAACTAATAAAAACACGGGAAGCATTGGAGATGATGAAGAATGGACTAGTTAATGGAATTAATCTCCCAATAGCCGACCATAGAGAAATCATGAATTTCAAAGATTATAGGAGGAGGTCAAAAGAAATTTTAGAAATAATTCACCATAAAACGGTGTGTAACAAATTAAAAAGGTCTATAGTTAAATCAAATATACCAGAGATAGAGATTTATAATAAAATGTCAGTGATAACATCAATGATTGATGTACCAGTGACACATTTGTTAAATAAAATAGAGGATAAAGTGATTGAAATAAGATTTCTAACAAGTGAAAATTTTGTATTAAAAACATTGCCGTATAAGGTAGTAGAGAGGTATGTAACTAGGACTGAAATAGTTCTGAAAACAATAGCAGTCCGAACAATAAGGGCAACTGAAATTATGGACTATGGATAAACTAAATACCATGCACTATCGAGAAATGGGACTGATTTTTTGATTACCGACAAGGCAAACCATTTAAGAATAGAGAAGAAAAAATAATGATAATTGAAACACAAATAAAATAAGTAAAGAATAAATAAACAATATAGGAGACTTAAAAAAAATTAATGATATAAGAAAACAAAAGACAAATGAACATTTAAGAAAACATAAACAAATAGACCATCAAAACAGGGTTTGGAAGAGCATATGACAGTTAAGAACGATAATAAGGGAATCACAATGAGTGAAGAGAGTAAGCATTTAAAACAAATAAATGAAAGTGAACTTGCAGAAGAAGAATCGATGTCTGGAAATAAATAGAATAACACAAACCATAGTTGTAACTGCTGCTAAAAAGGGGTATTGAAAAAGGAGATGAATAACACTGTGGCAAATGAATCAATTAACTACAAAATTAAATTAAATAGAGGAGGAGAAATATACCAAGGATTTTACCAAAACTGATAATAAATAATATAAAAAGTAAGGGGAGCTGCTGGGATGCAATTTATAATAAATGACAAGTATTAAGAACGCAACAGGATTCCGAGGGTATTTACAGTAACGCAACAGTTACCATTTTTACAGAGTGTAGAAAGCTACGGCGCCACTCAAAAATTATTATTATGGGCAGGGGCCAACGAGCACTGTACCATGCACGGGTGAATGGTCGGGTGAGGAATAGGTCAGAATAGTGCCACTCACAGCCGATATGCATTCATCGTGCCATTTAAAGTTAGGGAGGAATTAATAACCCCAATCAAGGAATCAACCTGAACAGGAGATAAAGCAGAGGAACAAAGAAAAGAAACCCCAGAGGAAAGGAAAAATCAGTTGGTAACCACCTGTATAAGAAATATGAGGAAAAATAATATATTTTTTAGATTTGCCCAGAGAAGAAAAGTAAGTTATTTGCGAATTGTTATATAATAACCCAACTCAAGAAAATTCATCACAACCCAATCCCTGAAACCATAAGGAAACAAATTTTTTTTTAATAAAGAAGAAAAAGTTTTACAAATAAACCAAAGCATGAAGATTTTAAGTTTATTTTACCCAAACCACACTCAGATAAAATAAACTTAGTTGGGAGGGGGAGTATATGTAACGTATCAAAACTAAGGTCCCGTACGTTACATAAAAATTATAATAAAAAAAAAAAACACTAGAGTTATTCATTGTAACGAAGGTCAGGTAATTGTAAACCCTTATTGAGTAAAAATAAATGATATTAAATAAAAATACAAGGTAGCAGAGCCAATAAATGTATAGAAATACAAACTATGAAGTGGTCAGAGAAGGGGTCAGTGTAAAGAGTGAGTGATAAGTGCAGTTTTAAATAACTGATGTTTAGTTAATTTATAAAAATGAACATGTCATCATGGCATTTATGTTGGAGTTTTGTATGTAGGAGATGTTGAATAACTACATTAAGAGTGTATTAGTTAAATGACGTTTAGTTAATTTATAAAAATGAACATGTCACCATGGAATTTATGTTAAAATTTATATAGAGTAAATTTTTTATAACTACACTGAATAGATAATGGTTTTGTTGTTACATTATAATTGTAAACTTGGCCAGGAAGGCAATAATTGATGATAATATGCCAAAGGGTTTTACTGTAATTGTGTTGTGGACATACTATACTAAAAAACTATGTAATGATAAATTAAAAACCAGAATGGAGTAAAAATTGAATTATTGGCCATAAGCCAGTGACAAATTGTACAGGAAGCCATGTCAGAAAAGTTAGGCAACCAACCAATGTAAAGACACTAAATTTTATATAATAAATTAGAAGAAAGTAATAGTAGTTATTAATAGCAGATAAGTGCCATGAATTACAATAAAAACATAATATATGTAATAGGAGAATAGGTCCCAAAATTAGTATTTAGTAATGAGGGGATAGTACTTGTTAGAATGATAAGATTAAGATGAGAAAGGTAGCAAAATGTATATAATTTTCTAACAAAGAATCTGTGAAAATTCAATTGGTATAACGTAACTTTTGTAAAGGAGTATTTTATTAAGTAAGTGCAAGAACATTTTTTAATTATGGCCGGTATTAGATGGCTCAAGGATTACAAATATTAACCAATAACAGAACAGAGATTGGTTGTCAAGCACCACATAAAGGTAAGAAAGTTTGTTGATTCAACTGTTAATGGTGAAAGAGAATAGTCCAGCTTTATGAGTAGAGAAAAAAAAAAACTAAAAGAACTAATTTTCAAGATAATTCAAATAACTATTGATTCAAAATGAAAGTACTAAATTATAAATAAAATGAAGAGGATGAATGACATAAAGAAACTAATGCAATAAATTAAAGTAAACAAAAAATTAAAATCGAATGCTAAACCTCACTTTCTTACAACCAAGTGAAAAAAAACTATGCTACACAAATTCCATGGTAATCCATATCCACGAGAAACTTCAACATTGGTGAAGATTAAGAATTGGAAATTCTACTCCATCCAGGGACAAATACACCAAACTTTTATTTTCGGAACTGGAGATTGGCGACAATACGACGCAGACATCTATAGACTGGTTAAGCGGCCATCACGGAAATATCGGTACTCTGCCATTACGAGTGAACCTCGTCGTTAGACAGTAAAACCAACTATGTTTAAAGATATTAGTTAATAAGATTTTATATTTAAATTTGTAATACCTTGTACTTTTATTTGGCATTTTCTGACCTTCCTAATAGTCACAAGAACCTATCGAACCCTGAGATTAAGGAAAAATAATAATATAGTTAAAATTTAATATCTGATAATCGAATGCTGTAACATAGTCGATTCACTTAAGTGTGGTCAATCTGTTGAAACCAAGCGAAGAGAGAACGTCTGTTTTGTAAAAGAAAAAATAAAGAATCCTACATGAAAATTATGACTTATAATTTGCTGACTATTTAGTGCGTTTTAGATAATTTGTAGTTTACAGAGAGAGAAACGAGAGACAAATGCCTCAAAGGAAACTAATAAAAACACGGGAAGAATTGGAGATGATGAAGAATGGACTAGTTAATGTAATTAATCTCCCAATAGCCGACCATAGAGAAATCATGAATTTCAAAGATTATAGGAGGAGGTCAAAAGAAATTTTAGAAATAATTCACCATAAAACGGTGTGTAACAAATTAAAAAGGTCTATAGTTAAATCAAATATACCAGAGATAGAGATTTATAATAAAATGTCAGTGATAACATCAATGATTGATGTACCAGTGACACATTTGTTAAATAAAATAGAGGATAAAGTGATTGAAATAAGATTTCTAACAAGTGAAAATTTTGTATTAAAAACATTGCCATATAAGGTAGCAGAGAGGTATGTAACTAGGACTGAAATAGTTCTAAAAACAATAGCAGTCCGAACAATAAGGGCAACTGAAATTAAGGACAATGGATAAACTAAATACCATGCACTATCGAGAAAAGGGACTGATTTTTTGATTACCGACAAGGCAAACCATTTAAGAATAGAGAAGAAAAAATAATGATAATTGAAACACAAATAAAATAAGTAAAGAATAAATAAACAATATAGGAGACTTAAAAAAAATTAATGATAATTAAGAAAATAAAAGACAAATGAAGATTTAAGAAAACATAAACAAATAGACCATCAAAACAGGGTTTGGAAGAGCATATGACAGTTAAGAACGATAATAAGGGAATCACAATGAGTGAAGAGAGTAAGCATTTAAAACAAATAAATGAAAGTGAACTTGCAGAAGAAGAATCAATGTCTGGAAATAAATAGAATAACACAAACCATAGTTGTAACTGCTGCTAAAAAGGGGTATTGAAAAAGGAGATGAATAACACTGTGGCAAATGAATCAATTAACTACAAAATTAAATTAAATAGAGGAGGAGAAATATACCAAGGATTTTACCAAAACTGATAATAAATAATATAAAAAGTAAGGGGAGCTGCTGGGATGCAATTTATAATAAATGACAAGTATTAAGAACGCAACAGGATTCCGAGGGTATTTACAGTAACGCAACAGTTACCATTTTTACAGAGTGTAGAAAGCTACGGCGCCACTCAAAAATTATTATTATGGGCAGGGGCCAACGAGCACTGTACCATGCACGGGTGAATGGTCGGGTGAGGAATAGGTCAGAATAGTGCCACTCACAGCCGATATGCATTCATCGTGCCATTTAAAGTTAGGGAGGAATTAATAACCCCAAACAAGGAATCAACCTGAACAGGAGATAAAGCAGAGGAAGAAAGAAAAGAAACCCCAGAGGAAAGGAAAAATCAGTTGGTAACCACCTGTATAAGAAATATGAGGAAAAATAATATATTTTTTAGATTTGCCCAGAGAAGAAAAGTAAGTTATTTGCGAATTGTTATATAATAACCCAACTCAAGAAAATTCATCACAACCCAATCCCTGAAACCATAAGGAAACAAATTTTTTTTTAATAAAGAAGAAAAAGTTTTACAAATAAACCAAAGCATGAAGATTTTAAGTTTATTTTACCCAAACCACACTCAGATAAAATAAACTTAGTTGGGAGGGGGAGTATATGTAACGTATCAAAACTAAGGTCCCGTACGTTACATAAAAATTATAATAAAAAAAAAAAACACTAGAGTTATTCATTGTAACGAAGGTCAGGTAATTGTAAACCCTTATTGAGTAAAAATAAATGATATTAAATAAAAATACAAGGTAGCAGAGCCAATAAATGTATAGAAATACAAACTATGAAATGGTCAGAGAAGGGGTCAGTGCAAAGAGTGAGTGATAAGTGCAGTTTTAAATAACTGATGTTTAGTTAATTTATAAAAATGAACATGTCATCATGGCATTTATGTTGGAGTTTTGTATGTAGGAGATGTTGAATAACTACATTAAGAGTGTATTAGTTAAATGACGTTTAGTTAA
The DNA here is from genome assembly GCA_034769895.1 of Magicicada septendecula. Classification (NCBI taxonomy): domain Eukaryota; kingdom Metazoa; phylum Arthropoda; class Insecta; order Hemiptera; family Cicadidae; genus Magicicada; species Magicicada septendecula. The sequence goes on from CM068367.1 coordinate 948,841,291, forward strand.
TTTATAAAAATGAACATGTCATCATGGAATTTATGTTGGAGTTTTGTATGTAGGAGGTGTTAAATAACTACATTAAGAGTGTATTAGTTAATTGATGTTTAGTTAATTTATAAAAATGAACATGTCACCATGGAATTTATGTTAAAATTTATATAGAATAAATTTTTTATAACTACACTGAATAGATAATGGTTTTGTTGTTACATTATAATTGTAAACTTGGCCAGGAAGGCAATAATTGATGATAATATGCCAAAGGGTTTTACTGTAATTGTGTTGTGGACATACTATACTAAAAAACTATGTAATGATAAATTAAAAACCAGAATGGAGTAAAAATTGAATTATTGGCCATAAGCCAGTGACAAATTGTACAGGAAGCCATGTCAGAAAAGTTAGGCAACCAACCAATGTAAAGACACTAAATTTTATATAATAAATTAGAAGAAAGTAATAGTAGTTATTAATAGCAGATAAGTGCCATGAATTACAATAAAAACATAATATATGTAATAGGAGAATAGGTCCCAAAATTAGTATTTAGTAATGAGGGGATAGTACTTGTTAGAATGATAAGATTAAGATGAGAAAGGTAGCAAAATGTATATAATTTTCTAACAAAGAATCTGTGAAAATTCAATTGGTATAACGTAACTTTTGTAAAGGAGTATTTTATTAAGTAAGTGCAAGAACATTTTTTAATTATGGCCGGTATTAGATGGCTCAAGGATTACAAATATTAACCAATTACAGAACAGAGATTGGTTGTCAAGCACCACATAAAGGTAAGAAAGTTTGTTGATTCAACTGTTAATGGTGAAAGAGAATAGTCCAGCTTTATGAGTAGAGAAAAAAAAATCTAAAAGAACTAATTTTCAAGATAATTCAAATAACTATTGATTCAAAATGAAAGTACTAAATTATAAATAAAATGAAGAGGATGAATGACATAAAGAAACTAATGCAATAAATTAAAGTAAACAAAAAATTAAAATCGAATGCTAAACCTCACTTTCTTACAACCAAGTGAAAAAAAACTATGCTACACAAATTCCATGGTAATCCATAACCACGAGAAACTTCAACATTGGTGAAGATTAAGAACTGGAAATTCTACTCCATCCAGGGACAAATACACCAAACTTTTATTTTCGGAACTGGAGATTGGCGACAATACGACGCAGACATCTATAGACTGGTGAAGCGGCCATCACGGAAATATCGGTACTCTGCCATTACGAGTGAACCTCGTCGTTAGACAGTAAAACCAACTATGTTTAAAGATATTAGTTAATAAGATTTTATATTTAAATTTGTAATAACTTGTACTTTTATTTGGCATTTTCTGACCTTCCTAATAGTCACAAGAACCTTTCGAACCCTGAGATTAAGAAAAAATAATAATATAGTTAAAATTTAATATCTGATAATCGAATGCTGTAACATAGTCGATTCACTTAAGTGTGGTCAATCTGTTGAAACCAAGCGAAGAGAGAACGTCTGTTTTGTAAAAGAAAAAATAAAGAATCCTACATGAAAATTATGACTTATTATTTGCTGACTATTTAGTGCGTTTTAGATAATTTGTAGTTTACAGAGAGAGAAACGAGAGACAAATGCCTCAAAGGAAACTAATAAAAACACGGGAAGCATTGGAGATGATGAAGAATGGACTAGTTAATGTAATTAATCTCCCAATAGCCGACCATAGAGAAATCATGAATTTCAAAGATTATAGGAGGAGGTCAAAAGAAATTTTAGAAATAATTCACCATAAAACGGTGTGTAACAAATTAAAAAGGTCTATAGTTAAATCAAATATACCAGAGATAGAGATTTATAATAAAATGTCAGTGATAACATCAATGATTGATGTACCAGTGACACATTTGTTAAATAAAATAGAGGATAAAGTGATTGAAATAAGATTTCTAACAAGTGAAAATTTTGTATTAAAAACATTGCCGTATAAGGTAGTAGAGAGGTATGTAACTAGGACTGAAATAGTTCTGAAAACAATAGCAGTCCGAACAATAAGGGCAACTGAAATTATGGACTATGGATAAACTAAATACCATGCACTATCGAGAAATGGGACTGATTTTTTGATTACCGACAAGGCAAACCATTTAAGAATAGAGAAGAAAAAATAATGATAATTGAAACACAAATAAAATAAGTAAAGAATAAATAAACAATATAGGAGACTTAAAAAAAATTAATGATATAAGAAAACAAAAGACAAATGAACATTTAAGAAAACATAAACAAATAGACCATCAAAACAGGGTTTGGAAGAGCATATGACAGTTAAGAACGATAATAAGGGAATCACAATGAGTGAAGAGAGTAAGCATTTAAAACAAATAAATGAAAGTGAACTTGCAGAAGAAGAATCGATGTCTGGAAATAAATAGAATAACACAAACCATAGTTGTAACTGCTGCTAAAAAGGGGTATTGAAAAAGGAGATGAATAACACTGTGGCAAATGAATCAATTAACTACAAAATTAAATTAAATAGAGGAGGAGAAATATACCAAGGATTTACCAAAACTGATAATAAATAATATAAAAAGTAAGGGGAGCTGCTGGGATGCAATTTATAATAAATGACAAGTATTAAGAACGCAACAGGATTCCGAGGGTATTTACAGTAACGCAACAGTTACCATTTTTACAGAGTGTAGAAAGCTACGGCGCCAATCAAAAATTATTATTATGGGCAGGGGCCAACGAGCACTGTACCATGCACGGGTGAGGAATAGGTCAGACTAGTGCCACTCACAGCCGATATGCATTCATCGTGCCATTTAAAGTTAGGGAGGAATTAATAACCCCAATCAAGGAATCAACCTGAACAGGAGATAAAGCAGAGGAAGAAAGAAAAGAAACCCCAGAGGAAAGGAAAAATCAGTTGGTAACCACCTGTATAAGAAATATGAGGAAAAATAATATATTTTTTAGATTTGCCCAAAGAAGAAAAGTAAGTTATTTGCGAATTGTTATATAATAACCCAACTCAAGAAAATTCATCACAACCCAATCCCTGAAACCATAAGGAAACAAATTTTTTTTTAATAAAGAAGAAAAAGTTTTACAAATAAACCAAAGCATGAAGATTATAAGTTTATTTTACCCAAACCACACTCAGATAAAATAAACTTAGTTGGGAGGGGGAGTATATGTAACGTATCAAAACTAAGGTCCCGTACGTTACATAAAAATTATAATAAAAAAAAAAAACACTAGAGTTATTCATTGTAACGAAGGTCAGGTAATTGTAAACCCTTATTGAGTAAAAATAAATGATATTAAATAAAAATACAAGGTAGCAGAGCCAATAAATGTATAGAAATACAAACTATGAAGTGGTCAGAGAAGGGGTCAGTGCAAAGAGTGAGTGATAAGTGCAGTTTTAAATAACTGATGTTTAGTTAATTTATAAAAATGAACATGTCATCATGGCATTTATGTTGGAGTTTTGTATGTAGGAGATGTTGAATAACTACATTAAGAGTGTATTAGTTAAATGACGTTTAGTTAATTTATAAAAATGAACATGTCACCATGGAATTTATGTTAAAATTTATATAGAGTAAATTTTTTATAACTACACTGAATAGATAATGGTTTTGTTGTTACATTATAATTGTAAACTTGGCCAGGAAGGCAATAATTGATGATAATATGCCAAAGGGTTTTGCTGTAATTGTGTTGTGGACATACTATACTAAAAAACTATGTAATGATAAATTAAAAACCAGAATGGAGTAAAAATTGAATTATTGGCCATAAGCCAGTGACAAATTGTACAGGAAGCCATGTCAGAAAAGTTAGGCAACCAACCAATGTAAAGACACTAAATTTTATATAATAAATTAGAAGAAAGTAATAGTAGTTATTAATAGCAGATAAGTGCCATGAATTACAATAAAAACATAATATATGTAATAGGAGAATAGGTCCCAAAATTAGTATTTAGTAATGAGGGGATAGTACTTGTTAGAATGATAAGATTAAGATGAGAAAGGTAGCAAAATGTATATAATTTTCTAACAAAGAATCTGTGAAAATTCAATTGGTATAACGTAACTTTTGTAAAGGAGTATTTTATTAAGTAAGTGCAAGAACATTTTTTAATTATGGCCGGTATTAGATGGCTCAAGGATTACAAATATTAACCAATAACAGAACAGAGATTGGTTGTCAAGCACCACATAAAGGTAAGAAAGTTTGTTGATTCAACTGTTAATGGTGAAAGAGAATAGTCCAGCTTTATGAGTAGAGAAAAAAAAAATCTAAAAAACTAATTTTCAAGATAATTCAAATAACTATTGATTCAAAATGAAAGTACTAAATTATAAATAAAATGAAGAGGATGAATGACATAAAGAAACTAATGCAATAAATTAAAGTAAACAAAAAATTAAAATCGAATGCTAAACCTCACTTTCTTACAACCAAGTGAAAAAAAACTATGCTACACAAATTCCATGGTAATCCATATCCACGAGAAACTTCAACATTGGCGAAGATTAAGAATTGGAAATTCTACTCCATCCAGGGACAAATACACCAAACTTTTATTTTCGGAACTGGAGATTGGCGACAATACGACGCAGACATCTATAGACTGGTTAAGCGGCCATCACGGAAATATCGGTACTCTGCCATTACGAGTGAACCTCGTCGTTAGACAGTAAAACCAACTATGTTTAAAGATATTAGTTAATAAGATTTTATATTTAAATTTGTAATACCTTGTACTTTTATTTGGCATTTTCTGACCTTCCTAATAGTCACAAGAACCTATCGAACCCTGAGATTAAGGAAAAATAATAATATAGTTAAAATTTAATATCTGATAATCGAATGCTGTAACATAGTCGATTCACTTAAGTGTGGTCAATCTGTTGAAACCAAGCGAAGAGAGAACGTCTGTTTTGTAAAAGAAAAAATAAAGAATCCTACATGAAAATTATGACTTATAATTTGCTGACTATTTAGTGCGTTTTAGATAATTTGTAGTTTACAGAGAGAGAAACGAGAGACAAATGCCTCAAAGGAAACTAATAAAAACACGGGAAGAATTGGAGATGATGAAGAATGGACTAGTTAATGTAATTAATCTCCCAATAGCCGACCATAGAGAAATCATGAATTTCAAAGATTATAGGAGGAGGTCAAAAGAAATTTTAGAAATAATTCACCATAAAACGGTGTGTAACAAATTAAAAAGGTCTATAGTTAAATCAAATATACCAGAGATAGAGATTTATAATAAAATGTCAGTGATAACATCAATGATTGATGTACCAGTGACACATTTGTTAAATAAAATAGAGGATAAAGTGATTGAAATAAGATTTCTAACAAGTGAAAATTTTGTATTAAAAACATTGCCGTATAAGGTAGCAGAGAGGTATGTAACTAGGACTGAAATAGTTCTGAAAACAATAGCAGTCCGAACAATAAGGGCAACTGAAATTAAGGACAATGGATAAACTAAATACCATGCACTATCGAGAAAAGGGACTGATTTTTTGATTACCGACAAGGCAAACCATTTAAGAATAGAGAAGAAAAAATAATGATAATTGAAACACAAATAAAATAAGTAAAGAATAAATAAACAATATAGGAGACTTAAAAAAAATTAATGATAATTAAGAAAACAAAAGACAAATGAAGATTTAAGAAAACATAAACAAATAGACCATCAAAACAGGGTTTGGAAGAGCATATGACAGTTAAGAACGATAATAAGGGAATCACAATGAGTGAAGAGAGTAAGCATTTAAAACAAATAAATGAAAGTGAACTTGCAGAAGAAGAATCGATGTCTGGAAATAAATAGAATAACACAAACCATAGTTGTAACTGCTGCTAAAAAGGGGTATTGAAAAAGGAGATGAATAACACTGTGGCAAATGAATCAATTAACTACAAAATTAAATTAAATAGAGGAGGAGAAATATACCAAGGATTTTACCAAAACTGATAATAAATAATATAAAAAGTAAGGGGAGCTGCTGGGATTCAATTTATAATAAATGACAAGTATTAAGAACGCAACAGGATTCCGAGGGTATTTACAGTAACGCAACAGTTACCATTTTTACAGAGTGTAGAAAGCTACGGCGCCACTCAAAAATTATTATTATGGGCAGGGGCCAACGAGCACTGTACCATGCATGGGCGAATGGTCGGGTGAGGAATAGGTCAGAATAGTGCCACTCACAGCCGATATGCATTCATCGTGCCATTTAAAGTTAGGGAGGAATTAATAACCCCAATCAAGGAATCAACCTGAACAGGAGATAAAGCAGAGGAAGAAAGAAAAGAAACCCCAGAGGAAAGGAAAAATCAGTTGGTAACCACCTGTATAAGAAATATGAGGAAAAATAATATATTTTTTAGATTTGCCCAGAGAAGAAAAGTAAGTTATTTGCGAATTGTTATATAATAACCCAACTCAAGAAAATTCATCACAACCCAATCCCTGAAACCATAAGGAAACAAATTTTTTTTTAATAAAGAAGAAAAAGTTTTACAAATAAACCAAAGCATGAAGATTTTAAGTTTATTTTACCCAAACCACACTCAGATAAAATAAACTTAGTTGGGAGGGGGAGTATATGTAACGTATCAAAACTAAGGTCCCGTACGTTACATAAAAATTATAATAAAAAAAAAAAACACTAGAGTTATTCATTGTAACGAAGGTCAGGTAATTGTAAACCCTTATTGAGTAAAAATAAATGATATTAAATAAAAATACAAGGTAGCAGAGCCAATAAATGTATAGAAATACAAACTATGAAGTGGTCAGAGAAGGGGTCAGTGCAAAGAGTGAGTGATAAGTGCAGTTTTAAATAACTGATGTTTAGTTAATTTATAAAAATGAACATGTCATCATGGCATTTATGTTGGAGTCTTGTATGTAGGAGATGTTGAATAACTACATTAAGAGTGTATTAGTTAAATGACGTTTAGTTAATTTATAAAAATGAACATGTCATCATGGAATTTATGTTGGAGTTTTGTATGTAGGAGGTGTTAAATAACTACATTAAGAGTGTATTAGTTAATTGATGTTTAGTTAATTTATAAAAATGAACATGTCACCATGGAATTTATGTTAAAATTTATATAGAGTAAATTTTTTATAACTACACTGAATAGATAATGGTTTTGTTGTTACATTATAATTGTAAACTTGGCCAGGAAGGCAATAATTGATGATAATATGCCAAAGGGTTTTACTGTAATTGTGTTGTGGACATACTATACTAAAAAACTATGTAATGATAAATTAAAAACCAGAATGGAGTAAAAATTGAATTATTGGCCATAAGCCAGTGACAAATTGTACAGGAAGCCATGTCAGAAAAGTTAGGCAACCAACCAATGTAAAGACACTAAATTTTATATAATAAATTAGAAGAAAGTAATAGTAGTTATTAATAGCAGATAAGTGCCATGAATTACAATAAAAACATAATATATGTAATAGGAGAATAGGTCCCAAAATTAGTATTTAGTAATGAGGGGATAGTACTTGTTAGAATGATAAGATTAAGATGAGAAAGGTAGCAAAATGTATATAATTTTCTAACAAAGAATCTGTGAAAATTCAATTGGTATAACGTAACTTTTGTAAAGGAGTATTTTATTAAGTGCAAGAACATTTTTTAATTATGGCCGGTATTAGATGGCTCAAGGATTACAAATATTAACCAATAACAGAACAGAGATTGGTTGTCAAGCACCACATAAAGGTAAGAAAGTTTGTTGATTCAACTGTTAATGGTGAAAGAGAATAGTCCAGCTTTATGAGTAGAGAAAAAAAAATCTAAAAGAACTAATTTTCAAGATAATTCAAATAACTATTGATTCAAAATGAAAGTACTAAATTATAAATAAAATGAAGAGGATGAATGACATAAAGAAACTAATGCAATAAATTAAAGTAAACAAAAAATTAAAATCGAATGCTAAACCTCACTTTCTTACAACCAAGTGAAAAAAAACTATGCTACACAAATTCCATGGTAATCCATAACCACGAGAAACTTCAACATTGGTGAAGATTAAGAATTGGAAATTCTACTCCATCCAGGGACAAATACACCAAACTTTTATTTTCGGAACTGGAGATTGGCGACAATACGACGCAGACATCTATAGACTGGTTAAGTAAGTATTTTATTAAGTAAGTGCAAGAACATTTTTTAATTATGGCCGGTATTAGATGGCTCAAGGATTACAAATATTAACCAATAACAGAACAGAGATTGGTTGTCAAGCACCACATAAAGGTAAGAAAGTTTGTTGATTCAACTGTTAATGGTGAAAGAGAATAGTCCAGCTTTATGAGTAGAGAAAAAAAAATCTAAAAGAACTAATTTTCAAGATAATTCAAATAACTATTGATTCAAAATGAAAGTACTAAATTATAAATAAAATGAAGAGGATGAATGACATAAAGAAACTAATGCAATAAATTAAAGTAAACAAAAAATTAAAATCGAATGCTAAACCTCACTTTCTTACAACCAAGTGAAAAAAAACTATGCTACACAAATTCCATGGTAATCCATAACCACGAGAAACTTCAACATTGGTGAAGATTAAGAATTGGAAATTCTACTCCATCCAGGGACAAATACACCAAACTTTTATTTTCGGAACTGGAGATTGGCGACAATACGACGCAGACATCTATAGACTGGTTAAGCGGCCATCACGGAAATATTGGTACTCTGCCATTACGAGTGAACCTCGTCGTTAGACAGTAAAACCAACTATGTTTAAAGATATTAGTTAATAAGATTTTATATTTAAATTTGTAATACCTTGTACTTTTATTTGGCATTTTCTGACCTTCCTAATAGTCACAAGAACCTTTCGAACCCTGAGATTAAGAAAAAATAATAATATAGTTAAAATTTAATATCTGATAATCGAATGCTGTAACATAGTCGATTCACTTAAGTGTGGTCAATCTGTTGAAACCAAGCGAAGAGAGAACGTCTGTTTTGTAAAAGAAAAAATAAAGAATCCTACGTGAAAATTATGACTTATTATTTGCTGACTATTTAGTGCGTTTTAGATAATTTGTAGTTTACAGAGAGAGAAACGAGAGACAAATGCCTCAAAGGAAACTAATAAAAACACGGGAAGCATTGGAGATGATGAAGAATGGACTAGTTAATGTAATTAATCTCCCAATAGCCGACCATAGAGAAATCATGAATTTCAAAGATTATAGGAGGAGGTCAAAAGAAATTTTAGAAATAATTCACCATAAAACGGTGTGTAACAAATTAAAAAGGTCTATAGTTAAATCAAATATACCAGAGATAGAGATTTATAATAAAATGTCAGTGATAACATCAATGATTGATGTACCAGCGACACATTTGTTAAATAAAATAGAGGATAAAGTTATTGAAATAAGATTTCTAACAAGTGAAAATTTTGTATTAAAAACATTGCCGTATAAGGTAGCAGAGAGGTATGTAACTAGGACTGAAATAGTTCTGAAAACAATAGCAGTCCGAACAATAAGGGCAACTGAAATTATGGACTATGGATAAACTAAATACCATGCACTATCGAGAAAAGGGACTGATTTTTTGATTACCGACAAGGCAAACCATTTAAGAATAGAGAAGAAAAAATAATGATAATTGAAACACAAATAAAATAAGTAAAGAATAAATAAACAATATAGGAGACTTAAAAAAAATTAATGATAATTAAGAAAACAAAAGACAAATGAAGATTTAAGAAAACATAAACAAATAGACCATCAAAACAGGGTTTGGAAGAGCATATGACAGTTAAGAACGATAATAAGGGAATCACAATGAGTGAAGAGAGTAAGCATTTAAAACAAATAAATGAAAGTGAACTTGCAGAAGAAGAATCGATGTCTGGAAATAAATAGAATAACACAAACCATAGTTGTAACTGCTGCTAAAAAGGGGTATTGAAAAAGGAGATGAATAACACTGTGGCAAATGAATCAATTAACTACAAAATTAACTTAAATAGAGGAGGAGAAATATACCAAGGATTTTACCAAAACTGATAATAAATAATATAAAAAGTAAGGGGAGCTGCTGGGATGCAATTTATAATAAATGACAAGTATTAAGAACGCAACAGGATTCCGAGGGAATTTACAGTAACGCAACAGTTACCATTTTTACAGAGTGTAGAAAGCTACGGCGCCACTCAAAAATTATTATTATGGGCAGGGGCCAACGAGCACTGTACCATGCACGGGTGAATGGTCGGGTGAGGAATAGGTCAGAATAGTGCCACTCACAGCCGATATGCATTCATCGTGCCATTTAAAGTTAGGGAGGAATTAATAACCCCAATCAAGGAATCAACCTGAACAGGAGATAAAGCAGAGGAAGAAAGAAAAGAAACCCCAGAGGAAAGGAAAAATCAGTTGGTAACCACCTGTATAAGAAATATGAGGAAAAATAATATATTTTTTAGATTTGCCCAGAGAAGAAAAGTAAGTTATTTGCGAATTGTTATATAATAACCCAACTCAAGAAAATTCATCACAACCCAATCCCTGAAACCATAAGGAAACAAAATTTTTTTTTAATAAAGAAGAAAAAGTTTTACAAATAAACCAAAGCATGAAGATTATAAGTTTATTTTACCCAAACCACACTCAGATAAAATAAACTTAGTTGGGAGGGGGAGTATATGTAATGTATCAAAACTATGGTCCCGTACGTTACAAAAAAATTATAATAAAAAAAAAAACACTAGAGTTATTCATTGTAACGAAGGTCAGGTAATTGTAAACCCTTATTGAGTAAAAATAAATGATATTAAATAAAAATACAAGGTAGCAGAGCCAATAAATGTATAGAAATACAAACTATGAAGTGGTCAGAGAAGGAGTCAGTGCAAAGAGTGAGTGATAAGTGCAGTTTTAAATAACTGATGTTTAGTTAATTTATAAAAATGAACATGTCATCATGGCATTTATGTTGGAGTTTTGTATGTAGGAGATGTTGAATAACTACATTAAGAGTGTATTAGTTAAATGACGTTTAGTTAATTTATAAAAATGAACATGTCACCATGGAATTTATGTTAAAATTTATATAGAGTAAATTTTTTATAACTACACTGAATAGATAATGGTTTTGTTGTTACATTATAATTGTAAACTTGGCCAGGAAGGCAATAATTGATGATAATATGCCAAAGGGTTTTACTGTAATTGTGTTGTGGACATACTATACTAAAAAACTATGTAATGATAAATTAAAAACCAGAATGGAGTAAAAATTGAATTATTGGCCATAAGCCAGTGACAAATTGTACAGGAAGCCATGTCAGAAAAGTTAGGCAACCAACCAATGTAAAGACACTAAATTTTATATAATAAATTAGAAGAAAGTAATAGTAGTTATTAATAGCAGATAAGTGCCATGAATTACAATAAAAACATAATATATGTAATAGGAGAATAGGTCCCAAAATTAGTATTTAGTAATGAGGGGATAGTACTTGTTAGAATGATAAGATTAAGATGAGAAAGGTAGCAAAATGTATATAATTTTCTAACAAAGAATCTGTGAAAATTCAATTGGTATAACGTAACTTTTGTAAAGGAGTATTTTATTAAGTAAGTGCAAGAACATTTTTTAATTATGGCCGGTATTAGATGGCTCAAGGATTACAAATATTAACCAATAACAGAACAGAGATTGGTTGTCAAGCACCACATAAAGGTAAGAAAGTTTGTTGATTCAACTGTTAATGGTGAAAGAGAATAGTCCAGCTTTATGAGTAGAGAAAAAAAAATCTAAAAGAACTAATTTTCAAGATAATTCAAATAACTATTGATTCAAAATGAAAGTACTAAATTATAAATAAAATGAAGAGGATGAATGACATAAAGAAACTAATGCAATAAATTAAAGTAAACAAAAAATTAAAATCGAATGCTAAACCTCACTTTCTTACAACCAAGTGAAAAAAAACTATGCTACACAAATTCCATGGTAATCCATATCCACGAGAAACTTCAGCATTGGTGAAGATTAAGAATTGGAAATTCTACTCCATCCAGGGACAAATACACCAAACTTTTATTTTCGGAACTGGAGATTGGCGACAATACGACGCAGACATCTATAGACTGGTTAAGCGGCCATCACGGAAATATCGGTACTCTGCCATTACGAGTGAACCTCGTCGTTAGACAGTAAAACCAACTATGTTTAAAGATATTAGTTAATAAGATTTTATATTTAAATTTGTAATACCTTGTACTTTTATTTGGCATTTTCTGACCTTCCTAATAGTCACAAGAACCTATCGAACCCTGAGATTAAGGAAAAATAATAATATAGTTAAAATTTAATATCTGATAATCGAATGCTGTAACATAGTCGATTCACTTAAGTGTGGTCAATCTGTTGAAACCAAGCGAAGAGAGAACGTCTGTTTTGTAAAAGAAAAAATAAAGAATCCTACATGAAAATTATGACTTATAATTTGCTGACTATTTAGTGCGTTTTAGATAATTTGTAGTTTACAGAGAGAGAAACGAGAGACAAATGCCTCAAAGGAAACTAATAAAAACACGGGAAGAATTGGAGATGATGAAGAATGGACTAGTTAATGTAATTAATCTCCCAATAGCCGACCATTGAGAAATCATGAATTTCAAAGATTATAGGAGGAGGTCAAAAGAAATTTTAGAAATAATTCACCATAAAACGGTGTGTAACAAATTAAAAAGGTCTATAGTTAAATCAAATATACCAGAGATAGAGATTTATAATAAAATGTCAGTGATAACATCAATGATTGATGTACCAGTGACACATTTGTTAAATAAAATAGAGGATAAAGTGATTGAAATAAGATTTCTAACAAGTGAAAATTTTGTATTAAAAACATTGCCGTATAAGGTAGCAGAGAGGTATGTAACTAGGACTGAAATAGTTCTGAAAACAATAGCAGTCCGAACAATAAGGGCAACTGAAATTAAGGACAATGGATAAACTAAATACCATGCACTATCGAGAAAAGGGACTGATTTTTTGATTACCGACAAGGCATACCATTTAAGAATAGAGAAGAAAAAATAATGATAATTGAAACACAAATAAAATAAGTAAAGAATAAATAAACAATATAGGAGACTTAAAAAAAATTAATGATAATTAAGAAAACAAAAGACAAATGAAGATTTAAGAAAACATAAACAAATAGACCATCAAAACAGGGTTTGGAAGAGCATATGACAGTTAAGAACGATAATAAGGGAATCACAATGAGTGAAGAGAGTAAGCATTTAAAACAAATAAATGAAAGTGAACTTGCAGAAGAAGAATCGATGTCTGGAAATAAATAGAATAACACAAACCATAGTTGTAACTGCTGCTAAAAAGGGGTATTGAAAAAGGAGATGAATAACACTGTGGCAAATGAATCAATTAACTACAAAATTAACTTAAATAGAGGAGGAGAAATATACCAAGGATTTTACCAAAACTGATAATAAATAATATAAAAAGTAAGGGGAGCTGCTGGGATGCAATTTATAATAAATGACAAGTATTAAGAACGCAACAGGATTCCGAGGGAATTTACAGTAACGCAACAGTTACCATTTTTACAGAGTGTAGAAAGCTACGGCGCCACTCAAAAATTATTATTATGGGCAGGGGCCAACGAGCACTGTACCATGCACGGGTGAATGGTCGGGTGAGGAATAGGTCAGAATAGTGCCACTCACAGCCGATATGCATTCATCGTGCCATTTAAAGTTAGGGAGGAATTAATAACCCCAATCAAGGAATCAACCTGAACAGGAGATAAAGCAGAGGAAGAAAGAAAAGAAACCCCAGAGGAAAGGAAAAATCAGTTGGTAACCACCTGTATAAGAAATATGAGGAAAAATAATATATTTTTTAGATTTGCCCAGAGAAGAAAAGTAAGTTATTTGCGAATTGTTATATAATAACCCAACTCAAGAAAATTCATCACAACCCAATCCCTGAAACCATAAGGAAACAAAATTTTTTTTTAATAAAGAAGAAAAAGTTTTACAAATAAACCAAAGCATGAAGATTATAAGTTTATTTTACCCAAACCACACTCAGATAAAATAAACTTAGTTGGGAGGGGGAGTATATGTAATGTATCAAAACTATGGTCCCGTACGTTACAAAAAAATTATAATAAAAAAAAAAACACTAGAGTAAAGAAGGTCAGGTAATTGTAAACCCTTATTGAGTAAAAATAAATGATATTAAATAAAAATACAAGGTAGCAGAGCCAATAAATGTATAGAAATACAAACTATGAAGTGGTCAGAGAAGGGGTCAGTGCAAAGAGTGAGTGATAAGTGCAGTTTTAAATAACTGATGTTTAGTTAATTTATAAAAATGAACATGTCATCATGGCATTTATGTTGGAGTTTTGTATGTAGGAGATGTTGAATAACTACATTAAGAGTGTATTAGTTAAATGACGTTTAGTTAATTTATAAAAATGAACATGTCACCATGGAATTTATGTTAAAATTTATATAGAGTAAATTTTTTATAACTACACTGAATAGATAATGGTTTTGTTGTTACATTATAATTGTAAACTTGGCCAGGAAGGCAATAATTGATGATAATATGCCAAAGGGTTTTACTGTAATTGTGTTGTGGACATACTATACTAAAAAACTATGTAATGATAAATTAAAAACCAGAATGGAGTAAAAATTGAATTATTGGCCATAAGCCAGTGACAAATTGTACAGGAAGCCATGTCAGAAAAGTTAGGCAACCAACCAATGTAAAGACACTAAATTTTATATAATAAATTAGAAGAAAGTAATAGTAGTTATTAATAGCAGATAAGTGCCATGAATTACAATAAAAACATAATATATGTAATAGGAGAATAGGTCCCAAAATTAGTATTTAGTAATGAGGGGATAGTACTTGTTAGAATGATAAGATTAAGATGAGAAAGGTAGCAAAATGTATATAATTTTCTAACAAAGAATCTGTGAAAATTCAATTGGTATAACGTAACTTTTGTAAAGGAGTATTTTATTAAGTAAGTGCAAGAACATTTTTTAATTATGGCCGGTATTAGATGGCTCAAGGATTACAAATATTAACCAATAACAGAACAGAGATTGGTTGTCAAGCACCACATAAAGGTAAGAAAGTTTGTTGATTCAACTGTTAATGGTGAAAGAGAATAGTCCAGCTTTATGAGTAGAGAAAAAAAAATCTAAAAGAACTAATTTTCAAGATAATTCAAATAACTATTGATTCAAAATGAAAGTACTAAATTATAAATAAAATGAAGAGGATGAATGACATAAAGAAACTAATGCAATAAATTAAAGTAAACAAAAAATTAAAATCGAATGCTAAACCTCACTTTCTTACAACCAAGTGAAAAAAAACTATGCTACACAAATTCCATGGTAATCCATATCCACGAGAAACTTCAACATTGGTGAAGATTAAGAATTGGAAATTCTACTCCATCCAGGGACAAATACACCAAACTTTTATTTTCGGAACTGGAGATTGGCGACAATACGACGCAGACATCTATAGACTGGTTAAGCGGCCATCACGGAAATATCGGTACTCTGCCATTACGAGTGAACCTCGTCGTTAGACAGTAAAACCAACTATGTTTAAAGATATTAGTTAATAAGATTTTATATTTAAATTTGTAATACCTTGTACTTTTATTTGGCATTTTCTGACCTTCCTAATAGTCACAAGAACCTATCGAACCCTGAGATTAAGGAAAAATAATAATATAGTTAAAATTTAATATCTGATAATCGAATGCTGTAACATAGTCGATTCACTTAAGTGTGGTCAATCTGTTGAAACCAAGCGAAGAGAGAACGTCTGTTTTGTAAAAGAAAAAATAAAGAATCCTACATGAAAATTATGACTTATAATTTGCTGACTATTTAGTGCGTTTTAGATAATTTGTAGTTTACAGAGAGAGAAACGAGAGACAAATGCCTCAAAGGAAACTAATAAAAACACGGGAAGAATTGGAGATGATGAAGAATGGACTAGTTAATGTAATTAATCTCCCAATAGCCGACCATAGAGAAATCATGAATTTCAAAGATTATAGGAGGAGGTCAAAAGAAATTTTAGAAATAATTCACCATAAAACGGTGTGTAACAAATTAAAAAGGTCTATAGTTAAATCAAATATACCAGAGATAGAGATTTATAATAAAATGTCAGTGATAACATCAATGATTGATGTACCAGTGACACATTTGTTAAATAAAATAGAGGATAAAGTGATTGAAATAAGATTTCTAACAAGTGAAAATTTTGTATTAAAAACATTGCCGTATAAGGTAGCAGAGAGGTATGTAACTAGGACTGAAATAGTTCTGAAAACAATAGCAGTCCGAACAATAAGGGCAACTGAAATTAAGGACAATGGATAAACTAAATACCATGCACTATCGAGAAAAGGGACTGATTTTTTGATTACCGACAAGGCAAACCATTTAAGAATAGAGAAGAAAAAATAATGATAATTGAAACACAAATAAAATAAGTAAAGAATAAATAAACAATATAGGAGACTTAAAAAAAATTAATGATAATTAAGAAAACAAAAGACAAATGAAGATTTAAGAAAACATAAACAAATAGACCATCAAAACAGGGTTTGGAAGAGCATATGACAGTTAAGAACGATAATAAGGGAATCACAATGAGTGAAGAGAGTAAGCATTTAAAACAAATAAATGAAAGTGAACTTGCAGAAGAAGAATCGATGTCTGGAAATAAATAGAATAACACAAACCATAGTTGTAACTGCTGCTAAAAAGGGGTATTGAAAAAGGAGATGAATAACACTGTGGCAAATGAATCAATTAACTACAAAATTAAATTAAATAGAGGAGGAGAAATATACCAAGGATTTTACCAAAACTGATAATAAATAATATAAAAAGTAAGGGGAGCTGCTGGGATGCAATTTATAATAAATGACAAGTATTAAGAACGCAACAGGATTCCGAGGGTATTTACAGTAACGCAACAGTTACCATTTTTACAGAGTGTAGAAAGCTACGGTACCACTCAAAAATTATTATTATGGGCAGGGGCCAACGAGCACTGTACCATGCACGGGCGAATGGTCGGGTGAGGAATAGGTCAGAATAGTGCCACTCACAGCCGATATGCATTCATCGTGCCATTTAAAGTTAGGGAGGAATTAATAACCCCAATCAAGGAATCAACCTGAACAGGAGATAAAGCAGAGGAAGAAAGAAAAGAAACCCCAGAGGAAAGGAAAAATCAGTTGGTAACCACCTGTATAAGAAATATGAGGAAAAATAATATATTTTTTAGATTTGCCCAGAGAAGAAAAGTAAGTTATTTGCGAATTGTTATATAATAACCCAACTCAAGAAAATTCATCACAACCCAATCCCTGAAACCATAAGGAAACAAATTTTTTTTTTAATAAAGAAGAAAAAGTTTTACAAATAAACCAAAGCATGAAGATTTTAAGTTTATTTTACCCAAACCACACTCAGATAAAATAAACTTAGTTGGGAGGGGGAGTATATGTAACGTATCAAAACTAAGGTCCCGTACGTTACATAAAAATTATAATAAAAAAAAAAAACACTAGAGTTATTCATTGTAACGAAGGTCAGGTAATTGTAAACCCTTATTGAGTAAAAATAAATGATATTAAATAAAAATACAAGGTAGCAGAGCCAATAAATGTATAGAAATACAAACTATGAAGTGGTCAGAGAAGGGGTCAGTGCAAAGAGTGAGTGATAAGTGCAGTTTTAAATAACTGATGTTTAGTTAATTTATAAAAATGAACATGTCATCATGGCATTTATGTTGGAGTCTTGTATGTAGGAGATGTTGAATAACTACATTAAGAGTGTATTAGTTAAATGACGTTTAGTTAATTTATAAAAATGAACATGTCATCATGGAATTTATGTTGGAGTTTTGTATGTAGGAGGTGTTAAATAACTACATTAAGAGTGTATTAGTTAATTGATGTTTAGTTAATTTATAAAAATGAACATGTCACCATGGAATTTATGTTAAAATTTATATAGAGTAAATTTTTTATAACTACACTGAATAGATAATGGTTTTGTTGTTACATTATAATTGTAAACTTGGCCAGGAAGGCAATAATTGATGATAATATGCCAAAGGGTTTTACTGTAATTGTGTTGTGGACATACTATACTAAAAAACTATGTAATGATAAATTAAAAACCAGAATGGAGTAAAAATTGAATTATTGGCCATAAGCCAGTGACAAATTGTACAGGAAGCCATGTCAGAAAAGTTAGGCAACCAACCAATGTAAAGACACTAAATTTTATATAATAAATTAGAAGAAAGTAATAGTAGTTATTAATAGCAGATAAGTGCCATGAATTACAATAAAAACATAATATATGTAATAGGAGAATAGGTCCCAAAATTAGTATTTAGTAATGAGGGGATAGTACTTGTTAGAATGATAAGATTAAGATGAGAAAGGTAGCAAAATGTATATAATTTTCTAACAAAGAATCTGTGAAAATTCAATTGGTATAACGTAACTTTTGTAAAGGAGTATTTTATTAAGTAAGTGCAAGAACATTTTTTAATTATGGCCGGTATTAGATGGCTCAAGGATTACAAATATTAACCAATAACAGAACAGAGATTGGTTGTCAAGCACCACATAAAGGTAAGAAAGTTTGTTGATTCAACTGTTAATGGTGAAAGAGAATAGTCCAGCTTTATGAGTAGAGAAAAAAAAATCTAAAAGAACTAATTTTCAAGATAATTCAAATAACTATTGATTCAAAATGAAAGTACTAAATTATAAATAAAATGAAGAGGATGAATGACATAAAGAAACTAATGCAATAAATTAAAGTAAACAAAAAATTAAAATCGAATGCTAAACCTCACTTTCTTACAACCAAGTGAAAAAAAACTATGCTACACAAATTCCATGGTAATCCATATCCACGAGAAACTTCAACATTGGTGAAGATTAAGAATTGGAAATTCTACTCCATCCAGGGACAAATACACCAAACTTTTATTTTCGGAACTGGAGATTGGCGACAATACGACGCAGACATCTATAGACTGGTTAAGTAAGTATTTTATTAAGTAAGTGCAAGAACATTTTTTAATTATGGCCGGTATTAGATGGCTCAAGGATTACAAATATTAACCAATAACAGAACAGAGATTGGTTGTCAAGCACCACATAAAGGTAAGAAAGTTTGTTGATTCAACTGTTAATGGTGAAAGAGAATAGTCCAGCTTTATGAGTAGAGAAAAAAAAATCTAAAAGAACTAATTTTCAAGATAATTCAAATAACTATTGATTCAAAATGAAAGTACTAAATTATAAATAAAATGAAGAGGATGAATGACATAAAGAAACTAATGCAATAAATTAAAGTAAACAAAAAATTAAAATCGAATGCTAAACCTCACTTTCTTACAACCAAGTGAAAAAAAACTATGCTACACAAATTCCATGGTAATCCATAACCACGAGAAACTTCAACATTGGTGAAGATTAAGAATTGGAAATTCTACTCCATCCAGGGACAAATACACCAAACTTTTATTTTCGGAACTGGAGATTGGCGACAATACGACGCAGACATCTATAGACTGGTTAAGCGGCCATCACGGAAATATTGGTACTCTGCCATTACGAGTGAACCTCGTCGTTAGACAGTAAAACCAACTATGTTTAAAGATATTAGTTAATAAGATTTTATATTTAAATTTGTAATACCTTGTACTATTATTTGGCATTTTCTGACCTTCCTAATAGTCACAAGAACCTTTCGAACCCTGAGATTAAGAAAAAATAATAATATAGTTAAAATTTAATATCTGATAATCGAATGCTGTAACATAGTCGATTCACTTAAGTGTGGTCAATCTGTTGAAACCAAGCGAAGAGAGAACGTCTGTTTTGTAAAAGAAAAAATAAAGAATCCTACGTGAAAATTATGACTTATTATTTGCTGACTATTTAGTGCGTTTTAGATAATTTGTAGTTTACAGAGAGAGAAACGAGAGACAAATGCCTCAAAGGAAACTAATAAAAACACGGGAAGCATTGGAGATGATGAAGAATGGACTAGTTAATGTAATTAATCTCCCAATAGCCGACCATAGAGAAATCATGAATTTCAAAGATTATAGGAGGAGGTCAAAAGAAATTTTAGAAATAATTCACCATAAAACGGTGTGTAACAAATTAAAAAGGTCTATAGTTAAATCAAATATACCAGAGATAGAGATTTATAATAAAATGTCAGTGATAACATCAATGATTGATGTACCAGCGACACATTTGTTAAATAAAATAGAGGATAAAGTGATTGAAATAAGATTTCTAACAAGTGAAAATTTTGTATTAAAAACATTGCCGTATAAGGTAGCAGAGAGGTATGTAACTAGGACTGAAATAGTTCTGAAAACAATAGCAGTCCGAACAATAAGGGCAACTGAAATTATGGACTATGGATAAACTAAATACCATGCGCTATCGAGAAAAGGGACTGATTTTTTGATTACCGACAAGGCAAACCATTTAAGAATAGAGAAGAAAAAATAATGATAATTGAAACACAAATAAAATAAGTAAAGAATAAATAAACAATATAGGAGACTTAAAAAAAATTAATGATAATTAAGAAAACAAAAGACAAATGAAGATTTAAGAAAACATAAACAAATAGACCATCAAAACAGGGTTTGGAAGAGCATATGACAGTTAAGAACGATAATAAGGGAATCACAATGAGTGAAGAGAGTAAGCATTTAAAACAAATAAATGAAAGTGAACTTGCAGAAGAAGAATCGATGTCTGGAAATAAATAGAATAACACAAACCATAGTTGTAACTGCTGCTAAAAAGGGGTATTGAAAAAGGAGATGAATAACACTGTGGCAAATGAATCAATTAACTACAAAATTAAATTAAATAGAGGAGGAGAAATATCCAAGGATTTTACCAAAACTGATAATAAATAATATAAAAAGTAAGGGGAGCTGCTGGGATGCAATTTATAATAAATGACAAGTATTAAGAACGCAACAGGATTCCGAGGGTATTTACAGTAACGCAACAGTTACCATTTTTACAGAGTGTAGAAAGCTACGGCGCCACTCAAAAATTATTATTATGGGCAGGGGCCAACGAGCACTGTACCATGCACGGGTGAATGGTCGGGTGAGGAATAGGTCAGAATGTGCCACTCACAGCCGATATGCATTCATCGTGCCATTTAAAGTTAGGGAGGAATTAATAACCCCAATCAAGGAATCAACCTGAACAGGAGATAAAGCAGAGGAAGAAAGAAAAGAAACCCCAGAGGAAAGGAAAAATCAGTTGGTAACCACCTGTATAAGAAATATGAGGAAAAATAATATATTTTTTAGATTTGCCCAGAGAAGAAAAGTAAGTTATTTGCGAATTGTTATATAATAACCCAACTCAAGAAAATTCATCACAACCCAATCCCTGAAACCATAAGGAAACAAAATTTTTTTTTAATAAAGAAGAAAAAGTTTTACAAATAAACCAAAGCATGAAGATTATAAGTTTATTTTACCCAAACCACACTCAGATAAAATAAACTTAGTTGGGAGGGGGAGTATATGTAATGTATCAAAACTATGGTCCCGTACGTTACAAAAAAATTATAATAAAAAAAAAAAAACACTAGAGTTATTCATTGTAACGAAGGTCAGGTAATTGTAAACCCTTATTGAGTAAAAATAAATGATATTAAATAAAAATACAAGGTAGCAGAGCCAATAAATGTATAGAAATACAAACTATGAAGTGGTCAGAGAAGGGGTCAGTGCAAAGAGTGAGTGATAAGTGCAGTTTTAAATAACTGATGTTTAGTTAATTTATAAAAATGAACATGTCATCATGGCATTTATGTTGGAGTTTTGTATGTAGGAGATGTTGAATAACTACATTAAGAGTGTATTAGTTAAATGACGTTTAGTTAATTTATAAAAATGAACATGTCCCCATGGAATTTATGTTAAAATTTATATAGAGTAAATTTTTTATAACTACACTGAATAGATAATGGTTTTGTTGTTACATTATAATTGTAAACTTGGCCAGGAAGGCAATAATTGATGATAATATGCCAAAGGGTTTTACTGTAATTGTGTTGTGGACATACTATACTAAAAAACTATGTAATGATAAATTAAAAACCAGAATGGAGTAAAAATTGAATTATTGGCCATAAGCCAGTGACAAATTGTACAGGAAGCCATGTCAGAAAAGTTAGGCAACCAACCAATGTAAAGACACTAAATTTTATATAATAAATTAGAAGAAAGTAATAGTAGTTATTAATAGCAGATAAGTGCCATGAATTACAATAAAAACATAATATATGT
Organism: Magicicada septendecula; assembly: GCA_034769895.1. Classification (NCBI taxonomy): domain Eukaryota; kingdom Metazoa; phylum Arthropoda; class Insecta; order Hemiptera; family Cicadidae; genus Magicicada; species Magicicada septendecula. Next base: position 948,863,802 of record CM068367.1, read on the forward strand.
AATAGGAGAATAGGTCCCAAAATTAGTATTTAGTAATGAGGGGATAGTACTTGTTAGAATGATAAGATTAAGATGAGAAAGGTAGCAAAATGTATATAATTTTCTAACAAAGAATCTGTGAAAATTCAATTGGTATAACGTAACTTTTGTAAAGGAGTATTGTATTAAGTAAGTGCAAGAACATTTTTTAATTATGGCCGGTATTAGATGGCTCAAGGATTACAAATATTAACCAATAACAGAACAGAGATTGGTTGTCAAGCACCACATAAAGGTAAGAAAGTTTGTTGATTCAACTGTTAATGGTGAAAGAGAATAGTCCAGCTTTATGAGTAGAGAAAAAAAAAATCTAAAAGAACTAATTTTCAAGATAATTCAAATAACTATTGATTCAAAATGAAAGTACTAAATTATAAATAAAATGAAGAGGATGAATGACATAAAGAAACTAATGCAATAAATTAAAGTAAACAAAAAATTAAAATCGAATGCTAAACCTCACTTTCTTACAACCAAGTGAAAAAAAACTATGCTACACAAATTCCATGGTAATCCATAACCACGAGAAACTTCAACATTGGTGAAGATTAAGAATTGGAAATTCTACTCCATCCAGGGACAAATACACCAAACTTTTATTTTCGGAACTGGAGATTGGCGACAATACGACGCAGACATCTATAGACTGGTTAAGCGGCCATCACGGAAATATCGGTACTCTGCCATTACAAGTGAACCTCGTCGTTAGACAGTAAAACCAACTATGTTTAAAGATATTAGTTAATAAGATTTTATATTTAAATTTGTAATACCTTGTACTTTTATTTGGCATTTTCTGACCTTCCTAATAGTCACAAGAACCTTTTGAACCCTGAGATTAAGAAAAAATAATAATATAGTTAAAATTTAATATCTGATAATCGAATGCTGTAACATAGTCGATTCACTTAAGTGTGGTCAATCTGTTGAAACCAAGCGAAGAGAGAACGTCTGTTTTGTAAAAGAAAAAATAAAGAATCCTACATGAAAATTATGACTTATTATTTGCTGACTATTTAGTGCGTTTTAGATAATTTGTAGTTTACAGAGAGAGAAACGAGAGACAAATGCCTCAAAGGAAACTAATAAAAACACGGGAAGCATTGGAGATGATGAAGAATGGACTAGTTAATGTAATTAATCTCCCAATAGCCGACCATAGAGAAATCGTGAATTTCAAAGATTATAGGAGGAGGTCAAAAGAAATTTTAGAAATAATTCACCATAAAACGGTGTGTAACAAATTAAAAAGGTCTATAGTTAAATCAAATATACCAGAGATAGAGATTTATAATAAAATGTCAGTGATAACATCAATGATTGATGTACCAGTGACACATTTGTTAAATAAAATAGAGGATAAAGTGATTGAAATAAGATTTCTAACAAGTGAAAATTTTGTATTAAAAACATTGCCGTATAAGGTAGTAGAGAGGTATGTAACTAGGACTGAAATAGTTCTGAAAACAATAGCAGTCCGAACAATAAGGGCAACTGAAATTAAGGACTATGGATAAACTAAATACCATGCACTATCGAGAAAAGGGACTGATTTTTTGATTACCGACAAGGCAAACCATTTAAGAATAGAGAAGAAAAAATAATGATAATTGAAACACAAATAAAATAAGTAAAGAATAAATAAACAATATAGGAGACTTAAAAAAAATTAATGATAATTAAGAAAACAAAAGACAAATGAAGATTTAAGAAAACATAAACAAATAGACCATCAAAACAGGGTTTGGAAGAGCATATGACAGTTAAGAACGATAATAAGGGAATCACAATGAGTGAAGAGAGTAAGCATTTAAAACAAATAAATGAAAGTGAACTTGCAGAAGAAGAATCGATGTCTGGAAATAAATAGAATAACACAAACCATAGTTGTAACTGCTGCTAAAAAGGGGTATTGAAAAAGGAGATGAATAACACTGTGGCAAATGAATCAATTAACTACAAAATTAAATTAAATAGAGGAGGAGAAATATACCAAGGATTTTACCAAAACTGATAATAAATAATATAAAAAGTAAGGGGAGCTGCTGGGATTCAATTTATAATAAATGACAAGTATTAAGAACGCAACAGGATTCCGAGGGTATTTACAGTAACGCAACAGTTACCATTTTTACAGAGTGTAGAAAGCTACGGCGCCACTCAAAAATTATTATTATGGGCAGGGGCCAACGAGCACTGTACCATGCACGGGTGAATGGTCGGGTGAGGAATAGGTCAGAATAGTGCCACTCACAGCCGATATGCATTCATCGTGCCATTTAAAGTTAGGGAGGAATTAATAACCCCAATCAAGGAATCAACCTGAACAGGAGATAAAGCAGAGGAAGAAAGAAAAGAAACCCCAGAGGAAAGGAAAAATCAGTTGGTAACCACCTGTATAAGAAATATGAGGAAAAATAATATATTTTTTAGATTTGCCCAGAGAAGAAAAGTAAGTTATTTGCGAATTGTTATATAATAACCCAACTCAAGAAAATTCATCACAACCCAATCCCTGAAACCATAAGGAAACAAAATTTTTTTTTAATAAAGAAGAAAAAGTTTTACAAATAAACCAAAGCATGAAGATTATAAGTTTATTTTACCCAAACCACACTCAGATAAAATAAACTTAGTTGGGAGGGGGAGTATATGTAATGTATCAAAACTAAGGTCCCGTACGTTACATAAAAATTATAATAAAAAAAAAAAAAACACTAGAGTTATTCATTGTAACGAAGGTCAGGTAATTGTAAACCCTTATTGAGTAAAAATAAATGATATTAAATAAAAATACAAGGTAGCAGAGCCAATAAATGTATAGAAATACAAACTATGAAGTGGTCAGAGAAGGGGTCAGTGCAAAGAGTGAGTGATAAGTGCAGTTTTAAATAACTGATGTTTAGTTAATTTATAAAAATGAACATGTCATCATGGCATTTATGTTGGAGTTTTGTATGTAGGAGATGTTGAATAACTACATTAAGAGTGTATTAGTTAAATGACGTTTAGTTAATTTATAAAAATGAACATGTCACCATGGAATTTATGTTAAAATTTATATAGAGTAAATTTTTTATAACTACACTGAATAGATAATGGTTTTGTTGTTACATTATAATTGTAAACTTGGCCAGGAAGGCAATAATTGATGATAATATGCCAAAGGGTTTTACTGTAATTGTGTTGTGGACATACTATACTAAAAAACTATGTAATGATAAATTAAAAACCAGAATGGAGTAAAAATTGAATTATTGGCCATAAGCCAGTGACAAATTGTACAGGAAGCCATGTCAGAAAAGTTTGGCAACCAACCAATGTAAAGACACTAAATTTTATATAATAAATTAGAAGAAAGTAATAGTAGTTATTAATAGCAGATAAGTGCCATGAATTACAATAAAAACATAATATATGTAATAGGAGAACAGGTCCCAAAATTAGTATTTAGTAATGAGGGGATAGTACTTGTTAGAATGATAAGATTAAGATGAGAAAGGTAGCAAAATGTATATAATTTTCTAACAAAGAATCTGTGAAAATTCAATTGGTATAACGTAACTATTGTAAAGGAGTATTGTATTAAGTAAGTGCAAGAACATTTTTTAATTATGGGCGGTATTAGATGGCTCAAGGATTACAAATATTAACCAATAACAGAACAGAGATTGGTTGTCAAGCACCACATAAAGGTAAGAAAGTTTGTTGATTCAACTGTTAATGGTGAAAGAGAATAGTCCAGCTTTATGAGTAGAGAAAAAAAAATCTAAAAGAACTAATTTTCAAGATAATTCAAATAACTATTGATTAAAAATGAAAGTACTAAATTATAAATAAAATGAAGAGGATGAATGACATAAAGAAACTAATGCAATAAATTAAAGTAAACAAAAAATTAAAATCGAATGCTAAACCTCACTTTCTTACAACCAAGTGAAAAAAAACTATGCTACACAAATTCCATGGATATCCATATCCACGAGAAACTTCAACATTGGTGAAGATTAAGAATTTGAAATTCTACTCCATCCAGGGACAAATACACCAAACTTTTATTTTCGGAACTGGAGATTGGCGACAATACGACGCAGACATCTATAGACTGGTTAAGCGGCCATCACGGAAATATCGGTACTCTGCCATTACGAGTGAACCTCGTCGTTAGACAGTAAAACCAACTATGTTTAAAGATATTAGTTAATAAGATTTTATATTTAAATTTGTAATACCTTGTACTTTTATTTGGCATTTTCTGACCTTCCTAATAGTCACAAGAACCTTTCGAACCCTGAGATTAAGAAAAAATAATAATATAGTTAAAATTTAATATCTGATAATCGAATGCTGTAACATAGTCGATTCACTTAAGTGTGGTCAATCTGTTGAAACCAAGCGAAGAGAGAACGTCTGTTTTGTAAAAGAAAAAATAAAGAATCCTACATGAAAATTATGACTTATTATTTGCTGACTATTTAGTGCGTTTTAGATAATTTGTAGTTTACAGAGAGAGAAACGAGAGACAAATGCCTCAAAGGAAACTAATAAAAACACGGGAAGAATTGGAGATGATGAAGAATGGACTAGTTAATGTAATTAATCTCCCAATAGCCGACCATAGAGAAATCATGAATTTCAAAGATTATAGGAGGAGGTCAAAAGAAATTTTAGAAATAATTCACCATAAAACGGTGTGTAACAAATTAAAAAGGTCTATAGTTAAATCAAATATACCAGAGATAGAGATTTATAATAAAATGTCAGTGATAACATCAATGATTGATGTACCAGTGACACATTTGTTAAATAAAATAGAGGATAAAGTGATTGAAATAAGATTTCTAACAAGTGAAAATTTTGTATTAAAAACATTGCCGTATAAGGTAGCAGAGAGGTATGTAACTAGGACTGAAATAGTTCTGAAAACAATAGCAGTCCGAACAATAAGGGCAACTGAAATTATGGACTATGGATAAACTAAATACCATGCACTATCGAGAAAAGGGACTGATTTTTTGATTACCGACAAGGCAAACCATTTAAGAATAGAGAAGAAAAAATTATGATAATTGAAACACAAATAAAATAAGTAAAGAATAAATAAACAATATAGGAGACTTAAAAAAAATTAATGATAATTAAGAAAACAAAAGACAAATGAACATTTACGAAAACATAAACAAATAGACCATCAAAACAGGGTTTGGAAGAGCATATGACGGTTAAGAACGATAACAAGGGAATCACAATGAGTGAAGAGAGTAAGCATTTAAAACAAATAAATGAAAGTGAACTTGCAGAAGAAGAATCGATGTCTGGAAATAAATAGAATAACACAAACCATAGTTGTAACTGCTGCTAAAAAGGGGTATTGAAAAAGGAGATGAATAACACTGTGGCAAATGAATCAATTAACTACGAAATTAAATTAAATAGAGGAGGAGAAATATACCAAGGATATTACCAAAACTGATAATAAATAATATAAAAAGTAAGGGGAGCTTACTTTGCTGGGATGCAATTTATAATAAATGACAAGTATTAAGAACGCAACAGGATTCCGAGGGTATTTACAGTAACGCAACAGTTACCATTTTTACAGAGTGTAGAAAGTTACGGCGCCAATCAAAAATTATTATTATGGGCAGGGGCCAACGAGCACTGTACCATGCACGGGTGAATGGTCGGGTGAGGAATAGGTCAGAATAGTGCCACTCACAGCCGATATGCATTCATCGTGCCATTTAAAGTTAGGGAGGAATTAATAACCCCAATCAAGGAATCAACCTGAACAGGAGATAAAGCAGAGGAAGAAAGAAAAGAAACCCCAGAGGAAAGGAAAAATCAGTTGGTAACCACCTGTATAAGAAATATGAGGAAAAATAATATATTTTTTAGATTTGCCCAAAGAAGAAAAGTAAGTTATTTGCGAATTGTTATATAATAACCCAACTCAAGAAAATTCATCACAACCCAATCCCTGAAACCATAAGGAAACAAATTTTTTTTTTTAATAAAGAAGAAAAAGTTTTACAAATAAACCAAAGCATGAAGATTTTAAGTTTATTTTACCCAAACCACACTCAGATAAAATAAACTTAGTTGGGAGGGGGAGTATATGTAACGTATCAAAACTAAGGTCCCGTACGTTACATAAAAATTATAATAAAAAAAAAAACACTAGAGTTATTCATTGTAACGAAGGTCAGGTAATTGAAAACCCTTATTGAGTAAAAATAAATGATATTAAATAAAAATACAAGGTAGCAGAGCCAATAAATGTATAGAAATACAAACTATGAAGTGGTCAGAGAAGGGGTCAGTGCAAAGAGTGAGTGATAAGTGCAGTTTTAAATAACTGATGTTTAGTTAATTTATAAAAATGAACATGTCATCATGGCATTTATGTTGGAGTTTTGTATGTAGGAGATGTTGAATAACTACATTAAGAGTGTATTAGTTAAATGACGTTTAGTTAATTTATAAAAATGAACATGTCACCATGGAATTTATGTTGGAGTTTTGTATGTAGGAGGTGTTAAATAACTACATTAAGAGTGTATTAGTTAATTGATGTTTAGTTAATTTATAAAAATGAACATGTCACCATGGAATTTATGTTAAAATTTATATAGAGTAAATTTTTTATAACTACACTGAATAGATAATGGTTTTGTTGTTACATTATAATTGTAAACTTGGCCAGGAAGGCAATAATTGATGATAATATGCCAAAGGGTTTTACTGTAATTGTGTTGTGGACATACTATACTAAAAAACTATGTAATGATAAATTAAAAACCAGAATGGAGTAAAAATTGAATTATTGGCCATAAGCCAGTGACAAATTGTATAGGAAGCCATGTCAGAAAAGTTAGGCAACCAACCAATGTAAAGACACTAAATTTTATATAATAAATTAGAAGAAAGTAATAGTAGTTATTAATAGCAGATAAGTGCCATGAATTACAATAAAAACATAATATATGTAATAGGAGAATAGGTCCCAAAATTAGTATTTAGTAATGAGGGGATAGTACTTGTTAGAATGATAAGATTAAGATGAGAAAGGTAGCAAAATGTATATAATTCTCTAACAAAGAATCTGTGAAAATTCAATTGGTATAACGTAACTTTTGTAAAGGAGTATTTTATTAAGTAAGTGCAAGAACATTTTTTAATTATGGCCGGTATTAGATGGCTCAAGGATTACAAATATTAACCAATAACAGAACAGAGATTGGTTGTCAAGCACCACATAAAGGTAAGAAAGTTTGTTGATTCAACTGTTAATGGTGAAAGAGAATAGTCCAGCTTTATGAGTAGAGAAAAAAAATCTAAAAGAACTAATTTTCAAGATAATTCAAATAACTATTGATTCAAAATGAAAGTACTAAATTATAAATAAAATGAAGAGGATGAATGACATAAAGAAACTAATGCAATAAATTAAAGTAAACAAAAAATTAAAATCGAATGCTAAACCTCACTTTCTTACAACCAAGTGAAAAAAAACTATGCTACACAAATTCCATGGTAATCCATAACCACGAGAAACTTCAACATTGGTGAAGATTAAGAATTGGAAATTCTACTCCATCCAGGGACAAATACACCAAACTTTTATTTTCGGAACTGGAGATTGGCGACAATACGACGCAGACATCTATAGACTGGTTAAGCGGCCATCACGGAAATATCGGTACTCTGCCATTACAAGTGAACCTCGTCGTTAGACAGTAAAACCAACTATGTTTAAAGATATTAGTTAATAAGATTTTATATTTAAATTTGTAATACCTTGTACTTTTATTTGGCATTTTCTGACCTTCCTAATAGTCACAAGAACCTTTCGAACCCTGAGATTAAGAAAAAATAATAATATAGTTAAAATTTAATATCTGATAATCGAATGCTGTAACATAGTCGATTCACTTAAGTGTGGTCAATCTGTTGAAACCAAGCGAAGAGAGAACGTCTGTTTTGTAAAAGAAAAAATAAAGAATCCTACATGAAAATTATGACTTATTATTTGCTGACTATTTAGTGCGTTTTAGATAATTTGTAGTTTACAGAGAGAGAAACGAGAGACAAATGCCTCAAAGGAAACTAATAAAAACACGGGAAGCATTGGAGATGATGAAGAATGGACTAGTTAATGTAATTAATCTCCCAATAGCCGACCATAGAGAAATCATGAATTTCAAAGATTATAGGAGGAGGTCAAAAGAAATTTTAGAAATAATTCACCATAAAACGGTGTGTAACAAATTAAAAAGGTCTATAGTTAAATCAAATATACCAGAGATAGAGATTTACAATAAAATGTCAGTGATAACATCAATGATTGATGTACCAGTGACACATTTGTTAAATAAAATAGAGGATAAAGTGATTGAAATAAGATTTCTAACAAGTGAAAATTTTGTATTAAAAACATTGCCGTATAAGGTAGTAGAGAGGTATGTAACTAGGACTGAAATAGTTCTGAAAACAATAGCAGTCCGAACAATAAGGGCAACTGAAATTAAGGACTATGGATAAACTAAATACCATGCACTATCGAGAAAAGGGACTGATTTTTTGATTCCCGACAAGGCAAACCATTTAAGAATAGAGAAGAAAAAATAATGATAATTGAAACACAAATAAAATAAGTAAAGAATAAATAAACAATATAGGAGACTTAAAAAAAATTAATGATAATTAAGAAAACAAAAGACAAATGAAGATTTAAGAAAACATAAACAAATATACCATCAAAACAGGGTTTGGAAGAGCATATGACAGTTAAGAACGATAATAAGGGAATCACAATGAGTGAAGAGAGTAAGCATTTAAAACAAATAAATGAAAGTGAACTTGCAGAAGAAGAATCGATGTCTGGAAATAAATAGAATAACACAAACCATAGTTGTAACTGCTGCTAAAAAGGGGTATTGAAAAAGGAGATGAATAACACTATGGCAAATGAATCAATTAACTACAAAATTAAATTAAATAGAGGAGGAGAAATATACCAAGGATTTTACCAAAACTGATAATAAATAATATAAAAAGTAAGGGGAGCTGCTGGGATGCAATTTATAATAAATGACAAGTATTAAGAACGCAACAGGATTCCGAGGGTATTTACAGTAACGCAACAGTTACCATTTTTACAGAGTGTAGAAAGCTACGGCGCCACTCAAAAATTATTATTATGGGCAGGGGCCAACGAGCACTGTACCATGCACGGGTGAATGGTCGGGTGAGGAATAGGTCAGAATAGTGCCACTCACAGCCGATATGCATTCATCGTGCCATTTAAAGTTAGGGAGGAATTAATAACCCCAATCAAGGAATCAACCTGAACAGGAGATAAAGCAGAGGAAGAAAGAAAAGAAACCCCAGAGGAAAGGAAAAATCAGTTGGTAACCACCTGTATAAGAAATATGAGGAAAAATAATATATTTTTTAGATTTGCCCAGAGAAGAAAAGTAAGTTATTTGCGAATTGTTATATAATAACCCAACTCAAGAAAATTCATCACAACCCAATCCCTGAAACCATAAGGAAACAAATTTTTTTTTTTAATAAAGAAGAAAAAGTTTTACAAATAAACCAAAGCATGAAGATTTTAAGTTTATTTTACCCAAACCACACTCAGATAAAATAAACTTAGTTGGGAGGGGGAGTATATGTAACGTATCAAAACTAAGGTCCCGTACGTTACATAAAAATTATAATAAAAAAAAAAACACTAGAGTTATTCATTGTAACGAAGGTCAGGTAATTGAAAACCCTTATTGAGTAAAAATAAATGATATTAAATAAAAATACAAGGTAGCAGAGCCAATAAATGTATAGAAATACAAACTATGAAGTGGTCAGAGAAGGGGTCAGTGCAAAGAGTGAGTGATAAGTGCAGTTTTAAATAACTGATGTTTAGTTAATTTATAAAAATGAACATGTCATCATGGCATTTATGTTGGAGTTTTGTATGTAGGAGATGTTGAATAACTACATTAAGAGTGTATTAGTTAAATGACGTTTAGTTAATTTATAAAAATGAACATGTCACCATGGAATTTATGTTGGAGTTTTGTATGTAGGAGGTGTTAAATAACTACATTAAGAGTGTATTAGTTAATTGATGTTTAGTTAATTTATAAAAATGAACATGTCACCATGGAATTTATGTTAAAATTTATATAGAGTAAATTTTTTATAACTACACTGAATAGATAATGGTTTTGTTGTTACATTATAATTGTAAACTTGGCCAGGAAGGCAATAATTGATGATAATATGCCAAAGGGTTTTACTGTAATTGTGTTGTGGACATACTATACTAAAAAACTATGTAATGATAAATTAAAAACCAGAATGGAGTAAAAATTGAATTATTGGCCATAAGCCAGTGACAAATTGTATAGGAAGCCATGTCAGAAAAGTTAGGCAACCAACCAATGTAAAGACACTAAATTTTATATAATAAATTAGAAGAAAGTAATAGTAGTTATTAATAGCAGATAAGTGCCATGAATTACAATAAAAACATAATATATGTAATAGGAGAATAGGTCCCAAAATTAGTATTTAGTAATGAGGGGATAGTACTTGTTAGAATGATAAGATTAAGATGAGAAAGGTAGCAAAATGTATATAATTCTCTAACAAAGAATCTGTGAAAATTCAATTGGTATAACGTAACTTTTGTAAAGGAGTATTTTATTAAGTAAGTGCAAGAACATTTTTTAATTATGGCCGGTATTAGATGGCTCAAGGATTACAAATATTAACCAATAACAGAACAGAGATTGGTTGTCAAGCACCACATAAAGGTAAGAAAGTTTGTTGATTCAACTGTTAATGGTGAAAGAGAATAGTCCAGCTTTATGAGTAGAGAAAAAAAATCTAAAAGAACTAATTTTCAAGATAATTCAAATAACTATTGATTCAAAATGAAAGTACTAAATTATAAATAAAATGAAGAGGATGAATGACATAAAGAAACTAATGCAATAAATTAAAGTAAACAAAAAATTAAAATCGAATGCTAAACCTCACTTTCTTACAACCAAGTGAAAAAAAACTATGCTACACAAATTCCATGGTAATCCATAACCACGAGAAACTTCAACATTGGTGAAGATTAAGAATTGGAAATTCTACTCCATCCAGGGACAAATACACCAAACTTTTATTTTCGGAACTGGAGATTGGCGACAATACGACGCAGACATCTATAGACTGGTTAAGCGGCCATCACGGAAATATCGGTACTCTGCCATTACAAGTGAACCTCGTCGTTAGACAGTAAAACCAACTATGTTTAAAGATATTAGTTAATAAGATTTTATATTTAAATTTGTAATACCTTGTACTTTTATTTGGCATTTTCTGACCTTCCTAATAGTCACAAGAACCTTTCGAACCCTGAGATTAAGAAAAAATAATAATATAGTTAAAATTTAATATCTGATAATCGAATGCTGTAACATAGTCGATTCACTTAAGTGTGGTCAATCTGTTGAAACCAAGCGAAGAGAGAACGTCTGTTTTGTAAAAGAAAAAATAAAGAATCCTACATGAAAATTATGACTTATTATTTGCTGACTATTTAGTGCGTTTTAGATAATTTGTAGTTTACAGAGAGAGAAACGAGAGACAAATGCCTCAAAGGAAACTAATAAAAACACGGGAAGCATTGGAGATGATGAAGAATGGACTAGTTAATGTAATTAATCTCCCAATAGCCGACCATAGAGAAATCATGAATTTCAAAGATTATAGGAGGAGGTCAAAAGAAATTTTAGAAATAATTCACCATAAAACGGTGTGTAACAAATTAAAAAGGTCTATAGTTAAATCAAATATACCAGAGATAGAGATTTACAATAAAATGTCAGTGATAACATCAATGATTGATGTACCAGTGACACATTTGTTAAATAAAATAGAGGATAAAGTGATTGAAATAAGATTTCTAACAAGTGAAAATTTTGTATTAAAAACATTGCCGTATAAGGTAGTAGAGAGGCATGTAACTAGGACTGAAATAGTTCTGAAAACAATAGCAGTCCGAACAATAAGGGCAACTGAAATTAAGGACTATGGATAAACTAAATACCATGCACTATCGAGAAAAGGGACTGATTTTTTGATTCCCGACAAGGCAAACCATTTAAGAATAGAGAAGAAAAAATAATGATAATTGAAACACAAATAAAATAAGTAAAGAATAAATAAACAATATAGGAGACTTAAAAAAAATTAATGATAATTAAGAAAACAAAAGACAAATGAAGATTTAAGAAAACATAAACAAATATACCATCAAAACAGGGTTTGGAAGAGCATATGACAGTTAAGAACAATAATAAGGGAATCACAATGAGTGAAGAGAGTAAGCATTTAAAACAAATAAATGAAAGTGAACTTGCAGAAGAAGAATCGATGTCTGGAAATAAATAGAATAACACAAACCATAGTTGTAACTGCTGCTAAAAAGGGGTATTGAAAAAGGAGATGAATAACACTATGGCAAATGAATCAATTAACTACAAAATTAAATTAAATAGAGGAGGAGAAATATACCAAGGATTTTACCAAAACTGATAATAAATAATATAAAAAGTAAGGGGAGCTGCTGGGATGCAATTTATAATAAATGACAAGTATTAAGAACGCAACAGGATTCCGAGGGTATTTACAGTAACGCAACAGTTACCATTTTTACAGAGTGTAGAAAGCTACGGCGCCACTCAAAAATTATTATTATGGGCAGGGGCCAACGAGCACTGTACCATGCACGGGTGAATGGTCGGGTGAGGAATAGGTCAGAATAGTGCCACTCACAGCCGATATGCATTCATCGTGCCATTTAAAGTTAGGGAGGAATTAATAACCCCAATCAAGGAATCAACCTGAACAGGAGATAAAGCAGAGGAAGAAAGAAAAGAAACCCCAGAGGAAAGGAAAAATCAGTTGGTAACCACCTGTATAAGAAATATGAGGAAAAATAATATATTTTTTAGATTTGCCCAGAGAAGAAAAGTAAGTTATTTGCGAATTGTTATATAATAACCCAACTCAAGAAAATTCATCACAACCCAATCCCTGAAACCATAAGGAAACAAATTTTTTTTTTTTAATAAAGAAGAAAAAGTTTTACAAATAAACCAAAGCATGAAGATTTTAAGTTTATTTTACCCAAACCACACTCAGATAAAATAAACTTAGTTGGGAGGGGGAGTATATGTAACGTATCAAAACTAAGGTACCGTACGTTACATAAAAATTATAATAAAAAAAAAAAACACTAGAGTTATTCATTGTAACGAAGGTCAGGTAATTGTAAACCCTTATTGAGTAAAAATAAATGATATTAAATAAAAATACAAGGTAGCAGAGCCAATAAATGTATAGAAATACAAACTATGAAGTGGTCAGAGAAGGGGTCAGTGCAAAGAGTGAGTGATAAGTGCAGTTTTAAATAACTGATGTTTAGTTAATTTATAAAAATGAACATGTCATCATGGCATTTATGTTGGAGTCTTGTATGTAGGAGATGTTGAATAACTACATTAAGAGTGTATTAGTTAAATGACGTTTAGTTAATTTATAAAAATGAACATGTCATCATGGAATTTATGTTGGAGTTTTGTATGTAGGAGGTGTTAAATAACTACATTAAGAGTGTATTAGTTAATTGATGTTTAGTTAATTTATAAAAATGAACATGTCACCATGGAATTTATGTTAAAATTTATATAGAGTAAATTTTTTATAACTACACTGAATAGATAATGGTTTTGTTGTTACATTATAATTGTAAACTTGGCCAGGAAGGCAATAATTGATGATAATATGCCAAAGGGTTTTACTGTAATTGTGTTGTGGACATACTATACTAAAAAACTATGTAATGATAAATTAAAAACCAGAATGGAGTAAAAATTGAATTATTGGCCATAAGCCAGTGACAAATTGTACAGGAAGCCATGTCAGAAAAGTTAGGCAACCAACCAATGTAAAGACACTAAATTTTATATAATAAATTAGAAGAAAGTAATAGTAGTTATTAATAGCAGATAAGTGCCATGAATTACAATAAAAACATAATATATGTAATAGGAGAATAGGTCCCAAAATTAGTATTTAGTAATGAGGGGATAGTACTTGTTAGAATGATAAGATTAAGATGAGAAAGGTAGCAAAATGTATATAATTTTCTAACAAAGAATCTGTGAAAATTCAATTGGTATAACGTAACTTTTGTAAAGGAGTATTTTATTAAGTAAGTGCAAGAACATTTTTTAATTATGGCCGGTATTAGATGGCTCAAGGATTACAAATATTAACCAATAACAGAACAGAGATTGGTTGTCAAGCACGACATAAAGGTAAGAAAGTTTGTTGATTCAACTGTTAATGGTGAAAGAGAATAGTCCAGCTTTATGAGTAGAGAAAAAAAAATCTAAAAGAACTAATTTTCAAGATAATTCAAATAACTATCTATTGATTCAAAATGAAAGTACTAAATTATAAATAAAATGAGGAGGATGAATGACATAAAGAAACTAATGCAATAAATTAAAGTAAAAAGAAAAATTAAAATCGAATGCTAAACCTCACTTTCTTACAACCAAGTGAAAAAAAAACTATGCTACACAAATTCCATGGTAATCCATAACCACGAGAAACTTCAACATTGGTGAAGATTAAGAATTGGAAATTCTACTCCATCCAGGGACAAATACACCAAACTTTTATTTTCGGAACTGGAGATTGGCGACAATACGACGCAGACATCTATAGACTGGTTAAGCGGACATCACGGAAATATCGGTACTCTGCCATTACGAGTGAACCTCGTCGTTAGACAGTAAAACCAACTATGTTTAAAGATATTAGTTAATAAGATTTTATATTTAAATTTGTAATACCTTGTACTTTTATTTGGCATTTTCTGACCTTCCTAATAGTCACAAGAACCTTTCGAACCCTGAGATTAAGAAAAAATAATAATATAGTTAAAATTTAATATCTGATAATCGAATGCTGTAACATAGTCGATTCACTTAAGTGTGGTCAATCTGTTGAAACCAAGCGAAGAGAGAACGTCTGTTTTGTAAAAGAAAAAATAAAGAATCCTACATGAAAATTATGACTTATTATTTGCTGACTATTTAGTGCGTTTTAGATAATTTGTAGTTTACAGAGAGAGAAACGAGAGACAAATGCCTCAAAGGAAACTAATAAAAACACGGGAAGCATTGGAGATGATGAAGAATGGACTAGTTAATGTAATTAATCTCCCAATAGCCGACCATAGAGAAATCATGAATTTCAAAGATTATAGGAGGAGGTCAAAAGAAATTTTAGAAATAATTCACCATAAAACGGTGTGTAACAAATTAAAAAGGTCTATAGTTAAATCAAATATACCAGAGATAGAGATTTATAATAAAATGTCAGTGATAACATCAATGATTGATGTACCAGTGACACATTTGTTAAATAAAATAGAGGATAAAGTGATTGAAATAAGATTTCTAACAAGTGAAAATTTTGTATTAAAAACATTGCCGTATAAGGTAGTAGGAGGTATGTAACTAGGACTGAAATAGTTCTGAAAACAATAGCAGTCCGAACAATAAGGGCAACTGAAATTAAGGACTATGGATAAACTAAATACCATGCACTATCGAGAAAAGGGACTGATTTTTTGATTACCGACAAGGCAAACCATTTAAGAATAGAGAAGAAAAAATAATGATAATTGAAACACAAATAAAATAAGTAAAGAATAAATAAACAATATAGGAGACTTAAAAAAAATTAATGATAATTAAGAAAACAAAAGACAAATGAAGATTTAAGAAAACATAAACAAATAGACCATCAAAACAGGGTTTGGAAGAGCATATGACAGTTAAGAACGATAATAAGGGAATCACAATGAGTGAAGAGAGTAAGCATTTAAAACAAATAAATGAAAGTGAACTTGCAGAAGAAGAATCGATGTCTGGAAATAAATAGAATAACACAAACCATAGTTGTAACTGCTGCTAAAAAGGGGTATTGAAAAAGGAGATGAATAACACTGTGGCAAATGAATCAATTAACTACAAAATTAAATTAAATAGAGGAGGAGAAATATACCAAGGATTTTACCAAAACTGATAATAAATAATATAAAAAGTAAGGGGAGCTGCTGGGATGCAATTTATAATAAATGACAAGTATTAAGAACGCAACAGGATTCCGAGGGTATTTACAGTAACGCAACAGTTACCATTTTTACAGAGTGTAGAAAGCTACGGCGCCACTCAAAAATTATTATTATGGGCAGGGGCCAACGAGCACTGTACCATGCACGGGTGAATGGTCGGGTGAGGAATAGGTCAGAATAGTGCCACTCACAGCCGATATGCATTCATCGTGCCATTTAAAGTTAGGGAGGAATTAATAACCCCAATCAAGGAATCAACCTGAACAGGAGATAAAGCAGAGGAAGAAAGAAAAGAAACCCCAGAGGAAAGGAAAAATCAGTTGGTAACCACCTGTATAAGAAATATGAGGAAAAATAATATATTTTTTAGATTTGCCCAGAGAAGAAAAGTAAGTTATTTGCGAATTGTTATATAATAACCCAACTCAAGAAAATTCATCACAACCCAATCCCTGAAACCATAAGGAAACAAATTTTTTTTTTTAATAAAGAAGAAAAAGTTTTACAAATAAACCAAAGCATGAAGATTTTAAGTTTATTTTACCCAAACCACACTCAGATAAAATAAACTTAGTTGGGAGGGGGAGTATATGTAACGTATCAAAACTAAGGTACCGTACGTTACATAAAAATTATAATAAAAAAAAAACACTAGAGTTATTCATTGTAACGAAGGTCAGGTAATTGTAAACCCTTATTGAGTAAAAATAAATGATATTAAATAAAAATACAAGGTAGCAGAGCCAATAAATGTATAGAAATACAAACTATGAAGTGGTCAGAGAAGGGGTCAGTGCAAAGAGTGAGTGATAAGTGCAGTTTTAAATAACTGATGTTTAGTTAATTTATAAAAATGAACATGTCATCATGGCATTTATGTTGGAGTTTTGTATGTAGGAGATGTTGAATAACTACATTAAGAGTGTATTAGTTAAATGACGTTTAGTTAATTTATAAAAATGAACATGTCATCATGGAATTTATGTTGGAGTTTTGTATGTAGGAGGTGTTAAATAACTACATTAAGAGTGTATTAGTTAATTGATGTTTAGTTAATTTATAAAAATGAACATGTCACCATGGAATTTATGTTAAAATTTATATAGAGTAAATTTTTTATAACTACACTGAATAGATAATGGTTTTGTTGTTACATTATAATTGTAAACTTGGCCAGGAAGGCAATAATTGATGATAATATGCCAAAGGGTTTTACTGTAATTGTGTTGTGGACATACTATACTAAAAAACTATGTAATGATAAATTAAAAACCAGAATGGAGTAAAAATTGAATTATTGGCCATAAGCCAGTGACAAATTGTACAGGAAGCCATGTCAGAAAAGTTAGGCAACCAACCAATGTAAAGACACTAAATTTTATATAATAAATTAGAAGAAAGTAATAGTAGTTATTAATAGCAGATAAGTGCCATGAATTACAATAAAAACATAATATATGTAATAGGAGAATAGGTCCCAAAATTAGTATTTAGTAATGAGGGGATAGTACTTGTTAGAATGATAAGATTAAGATGAGAAAGGTAGCAAAATGTATATAATTTTCTAACAAAGAATCTGTGAAAATTCAATTGGTATAACGTAACTTTTGTAAAGGAGTATTTTATTAAGTAAGTGCAAGAACATTTTTTAATTATGGCCGGTATTAGATGGCTCAAGGATTACAAATATTAACCAATAACAGAACAGAGATTGGTTGTCAAGCACCACATAAAGGTAAGAAAGTTTGTTGATTCAACTGTTAATGGTGAAAGAGAATAGTCCAGCTTTATGAGTAGAGAAAAAAAATATAAAAGAACTATTTTTCAAGATAATTCAAATAACTATCTATTGATTCAAAATGAAAGTACTAAATTATAAATAAAATGAGGAGGATGAATGACATAAAGAAACTAATGCAATAAATTAAAGTAAAAAGAAAAATTAAAATCGAATGCTAAACCTCACTTTCTTACAACCAAGTGAAAAAAAAACTATGCTACACAAATTCCATGGTAATCCATAACCACGAGAAACTTCAACATTGGTGAAGATTAAGAATTGGAAATTCTACTCCATCCAGGGACAAATACACCAAACTTTTATTTTCGGAACTGGAGATTGGCGACAATACGACGCAGACATCTATAGACTGGTTAAGCGGACATCACGGAAATATCGGTACTCTGCCATTACGAGTGAACCTCGTCGTTAGACAGTAAAACCAACTATGTTTAAAGATATTAGTTAATAAGATTTTATATTTAAATTTGTAATACCTTGTACTTTTATTTGGCATTTTCTGACCTTCCTAATAGTCACAAGAACCTTTCGAACCCTGAGATTAAGAAAAAATAATAATATAGTTAAAATTTAATATCTGATAATCGAATGCTGTAACATAGTCGATTCACTTAAGTGTGGTCAATCTGTTGAAACCAAGCGAAGAGAGAACGTCTGTTTTGTAAAAGAAAAAATAAAGAATCCTACATGAAAATTATGACTTATTATTTGCTGACTATTTAGTGCGTTTTAGATAATTTGTAGTTTACAGAGAGAGAAACGAGAGACAAATGCCTCAAAGGAAACTAATAAAAACACGGGAAGCATTGGAGATGATGAAGAATGGACTAGTTAATGTAATTAATCTCCCAATAGCCGACCATAGAGAAATCATGAATTTCAAAGATTATAGGAGGAGGTCAAAAGAAATTTTAGAAATAATTCACCATAAAACGGTGTGTAACAAATTAAAAAGGTCTATAGTTAAATCAAATATACCAGAGATAGAGATTTATAATAAAATGTCAGTGATAACATCAATGATTGATGTACCAGTGACACATTTGTTAAATAAAATAGAGGATAAAGTGATTGAAATAAGATTTCTAACAAGTGAAAATTTTGTATTAAAAACATTGCCGTATAAGGTAGTAGAGAGGTATGTAACTAGGACTGAAATAGTTCTGAAAACAATAGCAGTCCGAACAATAAGGGCAACTGAAATTAAGGACTATGGATAAACTAAATACCATGCACTATCGAGAAAAGGGACTGATTTTTTGATTACCGACAAGGCAAACCATTTAAGAATAGAGAAGAAAAAATAATGATAATTGAAACACAAATAAAATAAGTAAAGAATAAATAAACAATATAGGAGACTTAAAAAAAATTAATGATAATTAAGAAAACAAAAGACAAATGAAGATTTAAGAAAACATAAACAAATAGACCATCAAAACAGGGTTTGGAAGAGCATATGACAGTTAAGAACGATAATAAGGGAATCACAATGAGTGAAGAGAGTAAGCATTTAAAACAAATAAATGAAAGTGAACTTGCAGAAGAAGAATCGATGTCTGGAAATAAATAGAATAACACAAACCATAGTTGTAACTGCTGCTAAAAAGGGGTATTGAAAAAGGAGATGAATAACACTGTGGCAAATGAATCAATTAACTACAAAATTAAATTAAATAGAGGAGGAGAAATATACCAAGGATTTTACCAAAACTGATAATAAATAATATAAAAAGTAAGGGGAGCTGCTGGGATGCAATTTATAATAAATGACAAGTATTAAGAACGCAACAGGATTCCGAGGGTATTTACAGTAACGCAACAGTTACCATTTTTACAGAGTGTAGAAAGCTACAGCACCACTCAAAAATTATTATTATGGGCAGGGGCCAACGAGCACTGTACCATGCACGGGTGAATGGTCGGGTGAGGAATAGGTCAGAATAGTGCCACTCACAGCCGATATGCATTCATCGTGCCATTTAAAGTTAGGGAGGAATTAATAACCCCAATCAAGGAATCAACCTGAACAGGAGATAAAGCAGAGGAAGAAAGAAAAGAAACCCCAGAGGAAAGGAAAAATCAGTTGGTAACCACCTGTATAAGAAATATGAGACAAATAATATATTTTTTAGATTTGCCCAGAGAAGAAAAGTAAGTTATTTGCGAATTGTTATATAATAACCCAACTCAAGAAAATTCATCACAACCCAATCCCTGAAACCATAAGGAAACAAATTTTTTTTTTTAATAAAGAAGAAAAAGTTTTACAAATAAACCAAAGCATGAAGATTTTAAGTTTATTTTACCCAAACCACACTCAGATAAAATAAACTTAGTTGGGAGGGGGAGTATATGTAACGTATCAAAACTAAGGTACCGTACGTTACATAAAAATTATAATAAAAAAAAAAAACACTAGAGTTATTCATTGTAACGAAGGTCAGGTAATTGTAAACCCTTATTGAGTAAAAATAAATGATATTAAATAAAAATACAAGGTAGCAGAGCCAATAAATGTATAGAAATACAAACTATGAAGTGGTCAGAGAAGGGGTCAGTGCAAAGAGTGAGTGATAAGTGCAGTTTTAAATAACTGATGTTTAGTTAATTTATAAAAATGAACATGTCATCATGGCATTTATGTTGGAGTTTTGTATGTAGGAGATGTTGAATAACTACATTAAGAGTGTATTAGTTAAATGACGTTTAGTTAATTTATAAAAATGAACATGTCATCATGGAATTTATGTTGGAGTTTTGTATGTAGGAGGTGTTAAATAACTACATTAAGAGTGTATTAGTTAATTGATGTTTAGTTAATTTATAAAAATGAACATGTCACCATGGAATTTATGTTAAAATTTATATAGAGTAAATTTTTTATAACTACACTGAATAGATAATGGTTTTGTTGTTACATTATAATTGTAAACTTGGCCAGGAAGGCAATAATTGATGATAATATGCCAAAGGGTTTTACTGTAATTGTGTTGTGGACATACTATACTAAAAAACTATGTAATGATAAATTAAAAACCAGAATGGAGTAAAAATTGAATTATTGGCCATAAGCCAGTGACAAATTGTACAGGAAGCCATGTCAGAAAAGTTAGGCAACCAACCAATGTAAAGACACTAAATTTTATATAATAAATTAGAAGAAAGTAATAGTAGTTATTAATAGCAGATAAGTGCCATGAATTACAATAAAAACATAATATATGTAATAGGAGAATAGGTCCCAAAATTAGTATTTAGTAATGAGGGGATAGTACTTGTTAGAATGATAAGATTAAGATGAGAAAGGTAGCAAAATGTATATAATTTTCTAACAAAGAATCTGTGAAAATTCAATTGGTATAACGTAACTTTTGTAAAGGAGTATTTTATTAAGTAAGTGCAAGAACATTTTTTAATTATGGCCGGTATTAGATGGCTCAAGGATTACAAATATTAACCAATAACAGAACAGAGATTGGTTGTCAAGCACCACATAAAGGTAAGAAAGTTTGTTGATTCAACTGTTAATGGTGAAAGAGAATAGTCCAGCTTTATGAGTAGAGAAAAAAAAATCTAAAAGAACTAATTTTCAAGATAATTCAAATAACTATCTATTGATTCAAAATGAAAGTACTAAATTATAAATAAAATGAGGAGGATGAATGACATAAAGAAACTAATGCAATAAATTAAAGTAAAAAGAAAAATTAAAATCGAATGCTAAACCTCACTTTCTTACAACCAAGTGAAAAAAAAACTATGCTACACAAATTCCATGGTAATCCATAACCACGAGAAACTTCAACATTGGTGAAGATTAAGAATTGGAAATTCTACTCCATCCAGGGACAAATACACCAAACTTTTATTTTCGGAACTGGAGATTGGCGACAATACGACGCAGACATCTATAGACTGGTTAAGCGGACATCACGGAAATATCGGTACTCTGCCATTACGAGTGAACCTCGTCGTTAGACAGTAAAACCAACTATGTTTAAAGATATTAGTTAATAAGATTTTATATTTAAATTTGTAATACCTTGTACTTTTATTTGGCATTTTCTGACCTTCCTAATAGTCACAAGAACCTTTCGAACCCTGAGATTAAGAAAAAATAATAATATAGTTAAAATTTAATATCTGATAATCGAATGCTGTAACATAGTCGATTCACTTAAGTGTGGTCAATCTGTTGAAACCAAGCGAAGAGAGAACGTCTGTTTTGTAAAAGAAAAAATAAAGAATCCTACATGAAAATTATGACTTATTATTTGCTGACTATTTAGTGCGTTTTAGATAATTTGTAGTTTACAGAGAGAGAAACGAGAGACAAATGCCTCAAAGGAAACTAATAAAAACACGGGAAGCATTGGAGATGATGAAGAATGGACTAGTTAATGTAATTAATCTCCCAATAGCCGACCATAGAGAAATCATGAATTTCAAAGATTATAGGAGGAGGTCAAAAGAAATTTTAGAAATAATTCACCATAAAACGGTGTGTAACAAATTAAAAAGGTCTATAGTTAAATCAAATATACCAGAGATAGAGATTTATAATAAAATGTCAGTGATAACATCAATGATTGATGTACCAGTGACACATTTGTTAAATAAAATAGAGGATAAAGTGATTGAAATAAGATTTCTAACAAGTGAAAATTTTGTATTAAAAACATTGCCGTATAAGGTAGTAGAGAGGTATGTAACTAGGACTGAAATAGTTCTGAAAACAATAGCAGTCCGAACAATAAGGGCAACTGAAATTAAGGACTATGGATAAACTAAATACCATGCACTATCGAGAAAAGGGACTGATTTTTTGATTACCGACAAGGCAAACCATTTAAGAATAGAGAAGAAAAAATAATGATAATTGAAACACAAATAAAATAAGTAAAGAATAAATAAACAATATAGGAGACTTAAAAAAAATTAATGATAATTAAGAAAACAAAAGACAAATGAAGATTTAAGAAAACATAAACAAATAGACCATCAAAACAGGGTTTGGAAGAGCATATGACAGTTAAGAACGATAATAAGGGAATCACAATGAGTGAAGAGAGTAAGCATTTAAAACAAATAAATGAAAGTGAACTTGCAGAAGAAGAATCGATGTCTGGAAATAAATAGAATAACACAAACCATAGTTGTAACTGCTGCTAAAAAGGGGTATTGAAAAAGGAGATGAATAACACTGTGGCAAATGAATCAATTAACTACAAAATTAAATTAAATAGAGGAGGAGAAATATACCAAGGATTTTACCAAAACTGATAATAAATAATATAAAAAGTAAGGGGAGCTGCTGGGATGCAATTTATAATAAATGACAAGTATTAAGAACGCAACAGGATTCCGAGGGTATTTACAGTAACGCAACAGTTACCATTTTTACAGAGTGTAGAAAGCTACAGCACCACTCAAAAATTATTATTATGGGCAGGGGCCAACGAGCACTGTACCATGCACGGGTGAATGGTCG
The DNA here is from genome assembly GCA_034769895.1 of Magicicada septendecula. NCBI lineage: Eukaryota > Metazoa > Arthropoda > Insecta > Hemiptera > Cicadidae > Magicicada > Magicicada septendecula. The sequence continues at coordinate 948,887,358 of CM068367.1, forward strand.
GGTGAGGAATAGGTCAGAATAGTGCCACTCACAGCCGATATGCATTCATCGTGCCATTTAAAGTTAGGGAGGAATTAATAACCCCAATCAAGGAATCAACCTGAACAGGAGATAAAGCAGAGGAAGAAAGAAAAGAAACCCCAGAGGAAAGGAAAAATCAGTTGGTAACCACCTGTATAAGAAATATGAGACAAATAATATATTTTTTAGATTTGCCCAGAGAAGAAAAGTAAGTTATTTGCGAATTGTTATATAATAACCCAACTCAAGAAAATTCATCACAACCCAATCCCTGAAACCATAAGGAAACAAATTTTTTTTTTTAATAAAGAAGAAAAAGTTTTACAAATAAACCAAAGCATGAAGATTTTAAGTTTATTTTACCCAAACCACACTCAGATAAAATAAACTTAGTTGGGAGGGGGAGTATATGTAACGTATCAAAACTAAGGTACCGTACGTTACATAAAAATTATAATAAAAAAAAAAAACACTAGAGTTATTCATTGTAACGAAGGTCAGGTAATTGTAAACCCTTATTGAGTAAAAATAAATGATATTAAATAAAAATACAAGGTAGCAGAGCCAATAAATGTATAGAAATACAAACTATGAAGTGGTCAGAGAAGGGGTCAGTGCAAAGAGTGAGTGATAAGTGCAGTTTTAAATAACTGATGTTTAGTTAATTTATAAAAATGAACATGTCATCATGGCATTTATGTTGGAGTTTTGTATGTAGGAGATGTTGAATAACTACATTAAGAGTGTATTAGTTAAATGACGTTTAGTTAATTTATAAAAATGAACATGTCATCATGGAATTTATGTTGGAGTTTTGTATGTAGGAGGTGTTAAATAACTACATTAAGAGTGTATTAGTTAATTGATGTTTAGTTAATTTATAAAAATGAACATGTCACCATGGAATTTATGTTAAAATTTATATAGAGTAAATTTTTTATAACTACACTGAATAGATAATGGTTTTGTTGTTACATTATAATTGTAAACTTGGCCAGGAAGGCAATAATTGATGATAATATGCCAAAGGGTTTTACTGTAATTGTGTTGTGGACATACTATACTAAAAAACTATGTAATGATAAATTAAAAACCAGAATGGAGTAAAAATTGAATTATTGGCCATAAGCCAGTGACAAATTGTACAGGAAGCCATGTCAGAAAAGTTAGGCAACCAACCAATGTAAAGACACTAAATTTTATATAATAAATTAGAAGAAAGTAATAGTAGTTATTAATAGCAGATAAGTGCCATGAATTACAATAAAAACATAATATATGTAATAGGAGAATAGGTCCCAAAATTAGTATTTAGTAATGAGGGGATAGTACTTGTTAGAATGATAAGATTAAGATGAGAAAGGTAGCAAAATGTATATAATTTTCTAACAAAGAATCTGTGAAAATTCAATTGGTATAACGTAACTTTTGTAAAGGAGTATTTTATTAAGTAAGTGCAAGAACATTTTTTAATTATGGCCGGTATTAGATGGCTCAAGGATTACAAATATTAACCAATAACAGAACAGAGATTGGTTGTCAAGCACCACATAAAGGTAAGAAAGTTTGTTGATTCAACTGTTAATGGTGAAAGAGAATAGTCCAGCTTTATGAGTAGAGAAAAAAAAATCTAAAAGAACTAATTTTCAAGATAATTCAAATAACTATCTATTGATTCAAAATGAAAGTACTAAATTATAAATAAAATGAGGAGGATGAATGACATAAAGAAACTAATGCAATAAATTAAAGTAAAAAGAAAAATTAAAATCGAATGCTAAACCTCACTTTCTTACAACCAAGTGAAAAAAAAACTATGCTACACAAATTCCATGGTAATCCATAACCACGAGAAACTTCAACATTGGTGAAGATTAAGAATTGGAAATTCTACTCCATCCAGGGACAAATACACCAAACTTTTATTTTCGGAACTGGAGATTGGCGACAATACGACGCAGACATCTATAGACTGGTTAAGCGGACATCACGGAAATATCGGTACTCTGCCATTACGAGTGAACCTCGTCGTTAGACAGTAAAACCAACTATGTTTAAAGATATTAGTTAATAAGATTTTATATTTAAATTTGTAATACCTTGTACTTTTATTTGGCATTTTCTGACCTTCCTAATAGTCACAAGAACCTTTCGAACGCTGAGATTAAGAAAAAATAATAATATAGTTAAAATTTAATATCTGATAATCGAATGCTGTAACATAGTCGATTCACTTAAGTGTGGTCAATCTGTTGAAACCAAGCGAAGAGAGAACGTCTGTTTTGTAAAAGAAAAAATAAAGAATCCTACATGAAAATTATGACTTATTATTTGCTGACTATTTAGTGCGTTTTAGATAATTTGTAGTTTACAGAGAGAGAAACGAGAGAAAAATGCCTCAAAGGAAACTAATAAAAACACGGGAAGCATTGGAGATGATGAAGAATGGACTAGTTAATGTAATTAATCTCCCAATAGCCGACCATAGAGAAATCATGAATTTCAAAGATTATAGGAGGAGGTCAAAAGAAATTTTAGAAATAATTCACCATAAAACGGTGTGTAACAAATTAAAAAGGTCTATAGTTAAATCAAATATACCAGAGATAGAGATTTATAATAAAATGTCAGTGATAACATCAATGATTGATGTACCAGTGACACATTTGTTAAATAAAATAGAGGATAAAGTGATTGAAATAAGATTTCTAACAAGTGAAAATTTTGTATTAAAAACATTGCCGTATAAGGTAGTAGAGAGGTATGTAACTAGGACTGAAATAGTTCTGAAAACAATAGCAGTCCGAACAATAAGGGCAACTGAAATTAAGGACTATGGATAAACTAAATACCATGCACTATCGAGAAAAGGGACTGATTTTTTGATTACCGACAAGGCAAACCATTTAAGAATAGAGAAGAAAAAATAATGATAATTGAAACACAAATAAAATAAGTAAAGAATAAATAAACAATATAGGAGACTTAAAAAAAATTAATGATAATTAAGAAAACAAAAGACAAATGAAGATTTAAGAAAACATAAACAAATAGACCATCAAAACAGGGTTTGGAAGAGCATATGACAGTTAAGAACGATAATAAGGGAATCACAATGAGTGAAGAGAGTAAGCATTTAAAACAAATAAATGAAAGTGAACTTGCAGAAGAAGAATCGATGTCTGGAAATAAATAGAATAACACAAACCATAGTTGTAACTGCTGCTAAAAAGGGGTATTGAAAAAGGAGATGAATAACACTGTGGCAAATGAATCAATTAACTACAAAATTAAATTAAATAGAGGAGGAGAAATATACCAAGGATTTTACCAAAACTGATAATAAATAATATAAAAAGTAAGGGGAGCTGCTGGGATGCAATTTATAATAAATGACAAGTATTAAGAACGCAACAGGATTCCGAGGGTATTTACAGTAACGCAACAGTTACCATTTTTACAGAGTGTAGAAAGCTACGGCGCCACTCAAAAATTATTATTATGGGCAGGGGCCAACGAGCACTGTACCATGCACGGGTGAATGGTCGGGTGAGGAATAGGTCAGAATAGTGCCACTCACAGCCGATATGCATTCATCGTGCCATTTAAAGTTAGGGAGGAATTAATAACCCCAATCAAGGAATCAACCTGAACAGGAGATAAAGCAGAGGAAGAAAGAAAAGAAACCCCAGAGGAAAGGAAAAATCAGTTGGTAACCACCTGTATAAGAAATATGAGGAAAAATAATATATTTTTTAGATTTGCCCAGAGAAGAAAAGTAAGTTATTTGCGAATTGTTATATAATAACCCAACTCAAGAAAATTCATCACAACCCAATCCCTGAAACCATAAGGAAACAAATTTTTTTTTTTAATAAAGAAGAAAAAGTTTTACAAATAAACCAAAGCATGAAGATTTTAAGTTTATTTTACCCAAACCACACTCAGATAAAATAAACTTAGTTGGGAGGGGGAGTATATGTAACGTATCAAAACTAAGGTACCGTACGTTACATAAAAATTATAATAAAAAAAAAAAAACACTAGAGTTATTCATTGTAACGAAGGTCAGGTAATTGTAAACCCTTATTGAGTAAAAATAAATGATATTAAATAAAAATACAAGGTAGCAGAGCCAATAAATGTATAGAAATACAAACTATGAAGTGGTCAGAGAAGGGGTCAGTGCAAAGAGTGAGTGATAAGTGCAGTTTTAAATAACTGATGTTTAGTTAATTTATAAAAATGAACATGTCATCATGGCATTTATGTTGGAGTTTTGTATGTAGGAGATGTTGAATAACTACATTAAGAGTGTATTAGTTAAATGACGTTTAGTTAATTTATAAAAATGAACATGTCATCATGGAATTTATGTTGGAGTTTTGTATGTAGGAGGTGTTAAATAACTACATTGAGAGTGTATTAGTTAATTGATGTTTAGTTAATTTATAAAAATGAACATGTCACCATGGAATTTATGTTAAAATTTATATAGAGTAAATTTTTTATAACTACACTGAATAGATAATGGTTTTGTTGTTACATTATAATTGTAAACTTGGCCAGGAAGGCAATAATTGATGATAATATGCCAAAGGGTTTTACTGTAATTGTGTTGTGGACATACTATACTAAAAAACTATGTAATGATAAATTAAAAACCAGAATGGAGTAAAAATTGAATTATTGGCCATAAGCCAGTGACAAATTGTACAGGAAGCCATGTCAGAAAAGTTAGGCAACCAACCAATGTAAAGACACTAAATTTTATATAATAAATTAGAAGAAAGTAATAGTAGTTATTAATAGCAGATAAGTGCCATGAATTACAATAAAAACATAATATATGTAATAGGAGAATAGGTCCCAAAATTAGTATTTAGTAATGAGGGGATAGTACTTGTTAGAATGATAAGATTAAGATGAGAAAGGTAGCAAAATGTATATAATTTTCTAACAAAGAATCTGTGAAAATTCAATTGGTATAACGTAACTTTTGTAAAGGAGTATTTTATTAAGTAAGTGCAAGAACATTTTTTAATTATGGCCGGTATTAGATGGCTCAAGGATTACAAATATTAACCAATAACAGAACAGAGATTGGTTGTCAAGCACCACATAAAGGTAAGAAAGTTTGTTGATTCAACTGTTAATGGTGAAAGAGAATAGTCCAGCTTTATGAGTAGAGAAAAAAAAATCTAAAAGAACTAATTTTCAAGATAATTCAAATAACTATCTATTGATTCAAAATGAAAGTACTAAATTATAAATAAAATGAGGAGGATGAATGACATAAAGAAACTAATGCAATAAATTAAAGTAAAAAGAAAAATTAAAATCGAATGCTAAACCTCACTTTCTTACAACCAAGTGAAAAAAAAACTATGCTACACAAATTCCATGGTAATCCATAACCACGAGAAACTTCAACATTGGTGAAGATTAAGAATTGGAAATTCTACTCCATCCAGGGACAAATACACCAAACTTTTATTTTCGGAACTGGAGATTGGCGACAATACGACGCAGACATCTATAGACTGGTTAAGCGGACATCACGGAAATATCGGTACTCTGCCATTACGAGTGAACCTCGTCGTTAGACAGTAAAACCAACTATGTTTAAAGATATTAGTTAATAAGATTTTATATTTAAATTTGTAATACCTTGTACTTTTATTTGGCATTTTCTGACCTTCCTAATAGTCACAAGAACCTTTCGAACCCTGAGATTAAGAAAAAATAATAATATAGTTAAAATTTAATATCTGATAATCGAATGCTGTAACATAGTCGATTCACTTAAGTGTGGTCAATCTGTTGAAACCAAGCGAAGAGAGAACGTCTGTTTTGTAAAAGAAAAAATAAAGAATCCTACATGAAAATTATGACTTATTATTTGCTGACTATTTAGTGCGTTTTAGATAATTTGTAGTTTACAGAGAGAGAAACGAGAGACAAATGCCTCAAAGGAAACTAATAAAAACACGGGAAGCATTGGAGATGATGAAGAATGGACTAGTTAATGTAATTAATCTCCCAATAGCCGACCATAGAGAAATCATGAATTTCAAAGATTATAGGAGGAGGTCAAAAGAAATTTTAGAAATAATTCACCATAAAACGGTGTGTAACAAATTAAAAAGGTCTATAGTTAAATCAAATATACCAGAGATAGAGATTTATAATAAAATGTCAGTGATAACATCAATGATTGATGTACCAGTGACACATTTGTTAAATAAAATAGAGGATAAAGTGATTGAAATAAGATTTCTAACAAGTGAAAATTTTGTATTAAAAACATTGCCGTATAAGGTAGTAGAGAGGTATGTAACTAGGACTGAAATAGTTCTGAAAACAATAGCAGTCCGAACAATAAGGGCAACTGAAATTAAGGACTATGGATAAACTAAATACCATGCACTATCGAGAAAAGGGACTGATTTTTTGATTACCGACAAGGCAAACCATTTAAGAATAGAGAAGAAAAAATAATGATAATTGAAACACAAATAAAATAAGTAAAGAATAAATAAACAATATAGGAGACTTAAAAAAAATTAATGATAATTAAGAAAACAAAAGACAAATGAAGATTTAAGAAAACATAAACAAATAGACCATCAAAACAGGGTTTGGAAGAGCATATGACAGTTAAGAACGATAATAAGGGAATCACAATGAGTGAAGAGAGTAAGCATTTAAAACAAATAAATGAAAGTGAACTTGCAGAAGAAGAATCGATGTCTGGAAATAAATAGAATAACACAAACCATAGTTGTAACTGCTGCTAAAAAGGGGTATTGAAAAAGGAGATGAATAACACTGTGGCAAATGAATCAATTAACTACAAAATTAAATTAAATAGAGGAGGAGAAATATACCAAGGATTTTACCAAAACTGATAATAAATAATATAAAAAGTAAGGGGAGCTGCTGGGATGCAATTTATAATAAATGACAAGTATTAAGAACGCAACAGGATTCCGAGGGTATTTACAGTAACGCAACAGTTACCATTTTTACAGAGTGTAGAAAGCTACGGCGCCACTCAAAAATTATTATTATGGGCAGGGGCCAACGAGCACTGTACCATGCACGGGTGAATGGTCGGGTGAGGAATAGGTCAGAATAGTGCCACTCACAGCCGATATGCATTCATCGTGCCATTTAAAGTTAGGGAGGAATTAATAACCCCAATCAAGGAATCAACCTGAACAGGAGATAAAGCAGAGGAAGAAAGAAAAGAAACCCCAGAGGAAAGGAAAAATCAGTTGGTAACCACCTGTATAAGAAATATGAGGAAAAATAATATATTTTTTAGATTTGCCCAGAGAAGAAAAGTAAGTTATTTGCGAATTGTTATATAATAACCCAACTCAAGAAAATTCATCACAACCCAATCCCTGAAACCATAAGGAAACAAAATTTTTTTTTAATAAAGAAGAAAAAGTTTTACAAATAAACCAAAGCATGAAGATTATAAGTTTATTTTACCCAAACCACACTCAGATAAAATAAACTTAGTTGGGAGGGGGAGTATATGTAATGTATCAAAACTAAGGTCCCGTACGTTACATAAAAATTATAATAAAAAAAAAAAAACACTAGAGTTATTCATTGTAACGAAGGTCAGGTAATTGTAAACCCTTATTGAGTAAAAATAAATGATATTAAATAAAAATACAAGGTAGCAGAGCCAATAAATGTATAGAAATACAAACTATGAAGTGGTCAGAGAAGGGGTCAGTGCAAAGAGTGAGTGATAAGTGCAGTTTTAAATAACTGATGTTTAGTTAATTTATAAAAATGAACATGTCATCATGGCATTTATGTTGGAGTTTTGTATGTAGGAGACGTTGAATAACTACATTAAGAGTGTATTAGTTAATTGACGTTTAGTTAATTTATAAAAATGAACATGTCATCATGGAATTTATGTTGGAGTTTTGTATGTAGGAGGTGTTAAATAACTACATTAAGAGTGTATTAGTTAATTGATGTTTAGTTAATTTATAAAAATGAACATGTCACCATGGAATTTATGTTAAAATTTATATAGAGTAAATTTTTTATAACTACATTGAATAGATAATGGTTTTGTTGTTACATTATAATTGTAAACTTGGCCAGGAAGGCAATAATTGATGATAATATGCCAAAGGGTTTTACTGTAATTATGTTGTGGACATACTATACTAAAAAACTATGTAATGATAAATTAAAAACCAGAATGGAGTAAAAATTGAATTATTGGCCATAAGCCAGTGACAAATTGTACAGGAAGCCATGTCAGAAAAGTTAGGCAACCAACCAATGTAAAGACACTAAATTTTATATAATAAATTAGAAGAAAGTAATAGTAGTTATTCATAGCAGATAAGTGCCATGAATTACAATAAAAACATAATATATGTAATAGGAGAATAGGTCCCAAAATTAGTATTTAGTAATGAGGGGATAGTACTTGTTAGAATGATAAGATTAAGATGAGAAAGGTAGCAAAATGTATATAATTTTCTAACAAAGAATCTGTGAAAATTCAATTGGTATAACGTGACTTTTGTAAAGGAGTATTTTATTAAGTAAGTGCAAGAACATTTTTTAATTATGGCCGGTATTAGATGGCTCAAGGATTACAAATATTAACCAATAACAGAACAGAGATTGGTTGTCAAGCACCACATAAAGGTAAGAAAGTTTGTTGATTCAACTGTTAATGGTGAAAGAGAATAGTCCAGCTTTATGAGTAGAGAAAAAAAAATCTAAAAGAACTAATTTTCAAGATAATTCAAATAACTATCTATTGATTCAAAATGAAAGTACTAAATTATAAATAAAATGAGGAGGATGAATGACATAAAGAAACTAATGCAATAAATTAAAGTAAAAAGAAAAATTAAAATCGAATGCTAAACCTCACTTTCTTACAACCAAGTGAAAAAAAAACTATGCTACACAAATTCCATGGTAATCCATAACCACGAGAAACTTCAACATTGGTGAAGATTAAGAATTGGAAATTCTACTCCATCCAGGGACAAATACACCAAACTTTTATTTTCGGAACTGGAGATTGGCGACAATACGACGCAGACATCTATAGACTGGTTAAGCGGACATCACGGAAATATCGGTACTCTGCCATTACGAGTGAACCTCGTCGTTAGACAGTAAAACCAACTATGTTTAAAGATATTAGTTAATAAGATTTTATATTTAAATTTGTAATACCTTGTACTTTTATTTGGCATTTTCTGACCTTCCTAATAGTCACAAGAACCTTTCGAACCCTGAGATTAAGAAAAAATAATAATATAGTTAAAATTTAATATCTGATAATCGAATGCTGTAACATAGTCGATTCACTTAAGTGTAGTCAATCTGTTGAAACCAAGCGAAGAGAGAACGTCTGTTTTGTAAAAGAAAAAATAAAGAATCCTACATGAAAATTATGACTTATTATTTGCTGACTATTTAGTGCGTTTTAGATAATTTGTAGTTTACAGAGAGAGAAACGAGAGACAAATGCCTCAAAGGAAACTAATAAAAACACGGGAAGCATTGGAGATGATGAAGAATGGACTAGTTAATGTAATTAATCTCCCAATAGCCGACCATAGAGAAATCATGAATTTCAAAGATTATAGGAGGAGGTCAAAAGAAATTTTAGAAATAATTCACCATAAAACGGTGTGTAACAAATTAAAAAGGTCTATAGTTAAATCAAATATACCAGAGATAGAGATTTATAATAAAATGTCAGTGATAACATCAATGATTGATGTACCAGTGACACATTTGTTAAATAAAATAGAGGATAAAGTGATTGAAATAAGATTTCTAACAAGTGAAAATTTTGTATTAAAAACATTGCCGTATAAGGTAGTAGAGAGGTATGTAACTAGGACTGAAATAGTTCTGAAAACAATAGCAGTCCGAACAATAAGGGCAACTGAAATTAAGGACTATGGATAAACTAAATACCATGCACTATCGAGAAAAGGGACTGATTTTTTGATTACCGACAAGGCAAACCATTTAAGAATAGAGAAGAAAAAATAATGATAATTGAAACACAAATAAAATAAGTAAAGAATAAATAAACAATATAGGAGACTTAAAAAAAATTAATGATAATTAAGAAAACAAAAGACAAATGAAGATTTAAGAAAACATAAACAAATAGACCATCAAAACAGGGTTTGGAAGAGCATATGACAGTTAAGAACGATAATAAGGGAATCACAATGAGTGAAGAGAGTAAGCATTTAAAACAAATAAATGAAAGTGAACTTGCAGAAGAAGAATCGATGTCTGGAAATAAATAGAATAACACAAACCATAGTTGTAACTGCTGCTAAAAAGGGGTATTGAAAAAGGAGATGAATAACACTGTGGCAAATGAATCAATTAACTACAAAATTAAATTAAATAGAGGAGGAGAAATATACCAAGGATTTTACCAAAACTGATAATAAATAATATAAAAAGTAAGGGGAGCTGCTGGGATGCAATTTATAATAAATGACAAGTATTAAGAACGCAACAGGATTCCGAGGGTATTTACAGTAACGCAACAGTTACCATTTTTACAGAGTGTAGAAAGCTACGGCGCCACTCAAAAATTATTATTATGGGCAGGGGCCAACGAGCACTGTACCATGCACGGGTGAATGGTCGGGTGAGGAATAGGTCAGAATAGTGCCACTCACAGCCGATATGCATTCATCGTGCCATTTAAAGTTAGGGAGGAATTAATAACCCCAATCAAGGAATCAACCTGAACAGGAGATAAAGCAGAGGAAGAAAGAAAAGAAACCCCAGAGGAAAGGAAAAATCAGTTGGTAACCACCTGTATAAGAAATATGAGGAAAAATAATATATTTTTTAGATTTGCCCAGAGAAGAAAAGTAAGTTATTTGCGAATTGTTATATAATAACCCAACTCAAGAAAATTCATCACAACCCAATCCCTGAAACCATAAGGAAACAAAATTTTTTTTTAATAAAGAAGAAAAAGTTTTACAAATAAACCAAAGCATGAAGATTATAAGTTTATTTTACCCAAACCACACTCAGATAAAATAAACTTAGTTGGGAGGGGGAGTATATGTAATGTATCAAAACTAAGGTCCCGTACGTTACATAAAAATTATAATAAAAAAAAAAAAACACTAGAGTTATTCATTGTAACGAAGGTCAGGTAATTGTAAACCCTTATTGAGTAAAAATAAATGATATTAAATAAAAATACAAGGTAGCAGAGCCAATAAATGTATAGAAATACAAACTATGAAGTGGTCAGAGAAGGGGTCAGTGCAAAGAGTGAGTGATAAGTGCAGTTTTAAATAACTGATGTTTAGTTAATTTATAAAAATGAACATGTCATCATGGCATTTATGTTGGAGTTTTGTATGTAGGAGACGTTGAATAACTACATTAAGAGTGTATTAGTTAATTGACGTTTAGTTAATTTATAAAAATGAACATGTCATCATGGAATTTATGTTGGAGTTTTGTATGTAGGAGGTGTTAAATAACTACATTAAGAGTGTATTAGTTAATTGATGTTTAGTTAATTTATAAAAATGAACATGTCACCATGGAATTTATGTTAAAATTTATATAGAGTAAATTTTTTATAACTACATTGAATAGATAATGGTTTTGTTGTTACATTATAATTGTAAACTTGGCCAGGAAGGCAATAATTGATGATAATATGCCAAAGGGTTTTACTGTAATTATGTTGTGGACATACTATACTAAAAAACTATGTAATGATAAATTAAAAATCAGAATGGAGTAAAAATTGAATTATTGGCCATAAGCCAGTGACAAATTGTACAGGAAGCCATGTCAGAAAAGTTAGGCAACCAACCAATGTAAAGACACTAAATTTTATATAATAAATTAGAAGAAAGTAATAGTACTTATTCATAGCAGATAAGTGCCATGAATTACAATAAAAACATAATATATGTAATAGGAGAATAGGTCCCAAAATTAGTATTTAGTAATGAGGGGATAGTACTTGTTAGAATGATAAGATTAAGATGAGAAAGGTAGCAAAATGTATATAATTTTCTAACAAAGAATCTGTGAAAATTCAATTGGTATAACGTGACTTTTGTAAAGGAGTATTTTATTAAGTAAGTGCAAGAACATTTTTTAATTATGGCCGGTATTAGATGGCTCAAGGATTACAAATATTAACCAATAACAGAACAGAGATTGGTTGTCAAGCACCACATAAAGGTAAGAAAGTTTGTTGATTCAACTGTTAATGGTGAAAGAGAATAGTCCAGCTTTATGAGTAGAGAAAAAAAAATCTAAAAGAACTAATTTTCAAGATAATTCAAATAACTATCTATTGATTCAAAATGAAAGTACTAAATTATAAATAAAATGAGGAGGATGAATGACATAAAGAAACTAATGCAATAAATTAAAGTAAAAAGAAAAATTAAAATCGAATGCTAAACCTCACTTTCTTACAACCAAGTGAAAAAAAAACTATGCTACACAAATTCCATGGTAATCCATAACCACGAGAAACTTCAACATTGGTGAAGATTAAGAATTGGAAATTCTACTCCATCCAGGGACAAATACACCAAACTTTTATTTTCGGAACTGGAGATTGGCGACAATACGACGCAGACATCTATAGACTGGTTAAGCGGACATCACGGAAATATCGGTACTCTGCCATTACGAGTGAACCTCGTCGTTAGACAGTAAAACCAACTATGTTTAAAGATATTAGTTAATAAGATTTTATATTTAAATTTGTAATACCTTGTACTTTTATTTGGCATTTTCTGACCTTCCTAATAGTCACAAGAACCTTTCGAACCCTGAGATTAAGAAAAAATAATAATATAGTTAAAATTTAATATCTGATAATCGAATGCTGTAACATAGTCGATTCACTTAAGTGTGGTCAATCTGTTGAAACCAAGCGAAGAGAGAACGTCTGTTTTGTAAAAGAAAAAATAAAGAATCCTACATGAAAATTATGACTTATTATTTGCTGACTATTTAGTGCGTTTTAGATAATTTGTAGTTTACAGAGAGAGAAACGAGAGACAAATGCCTCAAAGGAAACTAATAAAAACACGGGAAGCATTGGAGATGATGAAGAATGGACTAGTTAATGTAATTAATCTCCCAATAGCCGACCATAGAGAAATCATGAATTTCAAAGATTATAGGAGGAGGTCAAAAGAAATTTTAGAAATAATTCACCATAAAACGGTGTGTAACAAATTAAAAAGGTCTATAGTTAAATCAAATATACCAGAGATAGAGATTTATAATAAAATGTCAGTGATAACATCAATGATTGATGTACCAGTGACACATTTGTTAAATAAAATAGAGGATAAAGTGATTGAAATAAGATTTCTAACAAGTGAAAATTTTGTATTAAAAACATTGCCGTATAAGGTAGTAGAGAGGTATGTAACTAGGACTGAAATAGTTCTGAAAACAATAGCAGTCCGAACAATAAGGGCAACTGAAATTAAGGACTATGGATAAACTAAATACCATGCACTATCGAGAAAAGGGACTGATTTTTTGATTACCGACAAGGCAAACCATTTAAGAATAGAGAAGAAAAAATAATGATAATTGAAACACAAATAAAATAAGTAAAGAATAAATAAACAATATAGGAGACTTAAAAAAAATTAATGATAATTAAGAAAACAAAAGACAAATGAAGATTTAAGAAAACATAAACAAATAGACCATCAAAACAGGGTTTGGAAGAGCATATGACAGTTAAGAACGATAATAAGGGAATCACAATGAGTGAAGAGAGTAAGCATTTAAAACAAATAAATGAAAGTGAACTTGCAGAAGAAGAATCAATGTCTGGAAATAAATAGAATAACACAAACCATAGTTGTAACTGCTGCAAAAAAGGGGTATTGAAAAAGGAGATGAATAACACTGTGGCAAATGAATCAATTAACTACAAAATTAAATTAAATAGAGGAGGAGAAATATACCAAGGATTTTACCAAAACTGATAATAAATAATATAAAAAGTAAGGGGAGCTGCTGGGATGCAATTTATAATAAATGACAAGTATTAAGAACGCAACAGGATTCCGAGGGTATTTACAGTAACGCAACAGTTACCATTTTTACAGAGTGTAGAAAGCTACGGCGCCACTCAAAAATTATTATTATGGGCAGGGGCCAACGAGCACTGTACCATGCACGGGTGAATGGTCGGGTGAGGAATAGGTCAGAATAGTGCCACTCACAGCCGATATGCATTCATCGTGCCATTTAAAGTTAGGGAGGAATTAATAACCCCAATCAAGGAATCAACCTGAACAGGAGATAAAGCAGAGGAAGAAAGAAAAGAAACCCCAGAGGAAAGGAAAAATCAGTTGGTAACCACCTGTATAAGAAATATGAGGAAAAATAATATATTTTTTAGATTTGCCCACAGAAGAAAAGTAAGTTATTTGCGAATTGTTATATAATAACCCAACTCAAGAAAATTCATCACAACCCAATCCCTGAAACCATAAGGAAACAAAATTTTTTTTTAATAAAGAAGAAAAAGTTTTACAAATAAACCAAAGCATGAAGATTATAAGTTTATTTTACCCAAACCACACTCAGATAAAATAAACTTAGTTGGGAGGGGGAGTATATGTAATGTATCAAAACTAAGGTCCCGTACGTTACATAAAAATTATAATAAAAAAAAAAAAACACTAGAGTTATTCATTGTAACGAAGGTCAGGTAATTGTAAACCCTTATTGAGTAAAAATAAATGATATTAAATAAAAATACAAGGTAGCAGAGCCAATAAATGTATAGAAATACAAACTATGAAGTGGTCAGAGAAGGGGTCAGTGCAAAGAGTGAGTGATAAGTGCAGTTTTAAATAACTGATGTTTAGTTAATTTATAAAAATGAACATGTCATCATGGCATTTATGTTGGAGTTTTGTATGTAGGAGATGTTGAATAACTACATTAAGAGTGTATTAGTTAATTGACGTTTAGTTAATTTATAAAAATGAACATGTCATCATGGAATTTATGTTGGAGTTTTGTATGTAGGAGGTGTTAAATAACTACATTAAGAGTGTATTAGTTAATTGATGTTTAGTTAATTTATAAAAATGAACATGTCACCATGGAATTTATGTTAAAATTTATATAGAGTAAATTTTTTATAACTACATTGAATAGATAATGGTTTTGTTGTTACATTATAATTGTAAACTTGGCCAGGAAGGCAATAATTGATGATAATATGCCAAAGGGTTTTACTGTAATTATGTTGTGGACATACTATACTAAAAAACTATGTAATGATAAATTAAAAACCAGAATGGAGTAAAAATTGAATTATTGGCCATAAGCCAGTGACAAATTGTACAGGAAGCCATGTCAGAAAAGTTAGGCAACCAACCAATGTAAAGACACTAAATTTTATATAATAAATTAGAAGAAAGTAATAGTAGTTATTCATAGCAGATAAGTGCCATGAATTACAATAAAAACATAATATATGTAATAGGAGAATAGGTCCCAAAATTAGTATTTAGTAATGAGGGGATAGTACTTGTTAGAATGATAAGATTAAGATGAGAAAGGTAGCAAAATGTATATAATTTTCTAACAAAGAATCTGTGAAAATTCAATTGGTATAACGTGACTTTTGTAAAGGAGTATTTTATTAAGTAAGTGCAAGAACATTTTTTAATTATGGCCGGTATTAGATGGCTCAAGGATTACAAATATTAACCAATAACAGAACAGAGATTGGTTGTCAAGCACCACATAAAGGTAAGAAAGTTTGTTGATTCAACTGTTAATGGTGAAAGAGAATAGTCCAGCTTTATGAGTAGAGAAAAAAAAATCTAAAAGAACTAATTTTCAAGATAATTCAAATAACTATCTATTGATTCAAAATGAAAGTACTAAATTATAAATAAAATGAGGAGGATGAATGACATAAAGAAACTAATGCAATAAATTAAAGTAAAAAGAAAAATTAAAATCGAATGCTAAACCTCACTTTCTTACAACCAAGTGAAAAAAAAACTATGCTACACAAATTCCATGGTAATCCATAACCACGAGAAACTTCAACATTGGTGAAGATTAAGAATTGGAAATTCTACTCCATCCAGGGACAAATACACCAAACTTTTATTTTCGGAACTGGAGATTGGCGACAATACGACGCAGACATCTATAGACTGGTTAAGCGGACATCACGGAAATATCGGTACTCTGCCATTACGAGTGAACCTCGTCGTTAGACAGTAAAACCAACTATGTTTAAAGATATTAGTTAATAAGATTTTATATTTAAATTTGTAATACCTTGTACTTTTATTTGGCATTTTCTGACCTTCCTAATAGTCACAAGAACCTTTCGAACCCTGAGATTAAGAAAAAATAATAATATAGTTAAAATTTAATATCTGATAATCGAATGCTGTAACATAGTCGATTCACTTAAGTGTAGTCAATCTGTTGAAACCAAGCGAAGAGAGAACGTCTGTTTTGTAAAAGAAAAAATAAAGAATCCTACATGAAAATTATGACTTATTATTTGCTGACTATTTAGTGCGTTTTAGATAATTTGTAGTTTACAGAGAGAGAAACGAGAGACAAATGCCTCAAAGGAAACTAATAAAAACACGGGAAGCATTGGAGATGATGAAGAATGGACTAGTTAATGTAATTAATCTCCCAATAGCCGACCATAGAGAAATCATGAATTTCAAAGATTATAGGAGGAGGTCAAAAGAAATTTTAGAAATAATTCACCATAAAACGGTGTGTAACAAATTAAAAAGGTCTATAGTTAAATCAAATATACCAGAGATAGAGATTTATAATAAAATGTCAGTGATAACATCAATGATTGATGTACCAGTGACACATTTGTTAAATAAAATAGAGGATAAAGTGATTGAAATAAGATTTCTAACAAGTGAAAATTTTGTATTAAAAACATTGCCGTATAAGGTAGTAGAGAGGTATGTAACTAGGACTGAAATAGTTCTGAAAACAATAGCAGTCCGAACAATAAGGGCAACTGAAATTAAGGACTATGGATAAACTAAATACCATGCACTATCGAGAAAAGGGACTGATTTTTTGATTACCGACAAGGCAAACCATTTAAGAATAGAGAAGAAAAAATAATGATAATTGAAACACAAATAAAATAAGTAAAGAATAAATAAACAATATAGGAGACTTAAAAAAAATTAATGATAATTAAGAAAACAAAAGACAAATGAACATTTAAGAAAACATAAACAAATAGACCATCAAAACAGGGTTTGGAAGAGCATATGACAGTTAAGAACGATAATAAGGGAATCACAATGAGTGAAGAGAGTAAGCATTTAAAACAAATAAATGAAAGTGAACTTGCAGAAGAAGAATCGATGTCTGGAAATAAATAGAATAACACAAACCATAGTTGTAACTGCTGCTAAAAAGGGGTATTGAAAAAGGAGATGAATAACACTGTGGCAAATGAATCAATTAACTACAAAATTAAATTAAATAGAGGAGGAGAAATATACCAAGGATTTTACCAAAACTGATAATAAATAATATAAAAAGTAAGGGGAGCTGCTGGGATGCAATTTATAATAAATGACAAGTATTAAGAACGCAACAGGATTCCGAGGGTATTTACAGTAACGCAACAGTTACCATTTTTACAGAGTGTAGAAAGCTACGGCGCCACTCAAAAATTATTATTATGGGCAGGGGCCAACGAGCACTGTACCATGCACGGGTGAATGGTCGGGTGAGGAATAGGTCAGAATAGTGCCACTCACAGCCGATATGCATTCATCGTGCCATTTAAAGTTAGGGAGGAATTAATAACCCCAATCAAGGAATCAACCTGAACAGGAGATAAAGCAGAGGAAGAAAGAAAAGAAACCCCAGAGGAAAGGAAAAATCAGTTGGTAACCACCTGTATAAGAAATATGAGGAAAAATAATATATTTTTTAGATTTGCCCAGAGAAGAAAAGTAAGTTATTTGCGAATTGTTATATAATAACCCAACTCAAGAAAATTCATCACAACCCAATCCCTGAAACCATAAGGAAACAAAATTTTTTTTTAATAAAGAAGAAAAAGTTTTACAAATAAACCAAAGCATGAAGATTATAAGTTTATTTTACCCAAACCACACTCAGATAAAATAAACTTAGTTGGGAGGGGGAGTATATGTAATGTATCAAAACTAAGGTCCCGTACGTTACATAAAAATTATAATAAAAAAAAAAAAACACTAGAGTTATTCATTGTAACGAAGGTCAGGTAATTGTAAACCCTTATTGAGTAAAAATAAATGATATTAAATAAAAATACAAGGTAGCAGAGCCAATAAATGTATAGAAATACAAACTATGAAGTGGTCAGAGAAGGGGTCAGTGCAAAGAGTGAGTGATAAGTGCAGTTTTAAATAACTGATGTTTAGTTAATTTATAAAAATGAACATGTCATCATGGCATTTATGTTGGAGTTTTGTATGTAGGAGACGTTGAATAACTACATTAAGAGTGTATTAGTTAATTGACGTTTAGTTAATTTATAAAAATGAACATGTCATCATGGAATTTATGTTGGAGTTTTGTATGTAGGAGGTGTTAAATAACTACATTAAGAGTGTATTAGTTAATTGATGTTTAGTTAATTTATAAAAATGAACATGTCACCATGGAATTTATGTTAAAATTTATATAGAGTAAATTTTTTATAACTACATTGAATAGATAATGGTTTTGTTGTTACATTATAATTGTAAACTTGGCCAGGAAGGCAATAATTGATGATAATATGCCAAAGGGTTTTACTGTAATTATGTTGTGGACATACTATACTAAAAAACTATGTAATGATAAATTAAAAACCAGAATGGAGTAAAAATTGAATTATTGGCCATAAGCCAGTGACAAATTGTACAGGAAGCCATGTCAGAAAAGTTAGGCAACCAACCAATGTAAAGACACTAAATTTTATATAATAAATTAGAAGAAAGTAATAGTACTTATTCATAGCAGATAAGTGCCATGAATTACAATAAAAACATAATATATGTAATAGGAGAATAGGTCCCAAAATTAGTATTTAGTAATGAGGGGATAGTACTTGTTAGAATGATAAGATTAAGATGAGAAAGGTAGCAAAATGTATATAATTTTCTAACAAAGAATCTGTGAAAATTCAATTGGTATAACGTGACTTTTGTAAAGGAGTATTTTATTAAGTAAGTGCAAGAACATTTTTTAATTATGGCCGGTATTAGATGGCTCAAGGATTACAAATATTAACCAATAACAGAACAGAGATTGGTTGTCAAGCACCACATAAAGGTAAGAAAGTTTGTTGATTCAACTGTTAATGGTGAAAGAGAATAGTCCAGCTTTATGAGTAGAGAAAAAAAAATCTAAAAGAACTAATTTTCAAGATAATTCAAATAACTATCTATTGATTCAAAATGAAAGTACTAAATTATAAATAAAATGAGGAGGATGAATGACATAAAGAAACTAATGCAATAAATTAAAGTAAAAAGAAAAATTAAAATCGAATGCTAAACCTCACTTTCTTACAACCAAGTGAAAAAAAAACTATGCTACACAAATTCCATGGTAATCCATAACCACGAGAAACTTCAACATTGGTGAAGATTAAGAATTGGAAATTCTACTCCATCCAGGGACAAATACACCAAACTTTTATTTTCGGAACTGGAGATTGGCGACAATACGACGCAGACATCTATAGACTGGTTAAGCGGACATCACGGAAATATCGGTACTCTGCCATTACGAGTGAACCTCGTCGTTAGACAGTAAAACCAACTATGTTTAAAGATATTAGTTAATAAGATTTTATATTTAAATTTGTAATACCTTGTACTTTTATTTGGCATTTTCTGACCTTCCTAATAGTCACAAGAACCTTTCGAACCCTGAGATTAAGAAAAAATAATAATATAGTTAAAATTTAATATCTGATAATCGAATGCTGTAACATAGTCGATTCACTTAAGTGTAGTCAATCTGTTGAAACCAAGCGAAGAGAGAACGTCTGTTTTATAAAAGAAAAAATAAAGAATCCTACATGAAAATTATGACTTATTATTTGCTGACTATTTAGTGCGTTTTAGATAATTTGTAGTTTACAGAGAGAGAAACGAGAGACAAATGCCTCAAAGGAAACTAATAAAAACACGGGAAGCATTGGAGATGATGAAGAATGGACTAGTTAATGTAATTAATCTCCCAATAGCCGACCATAGAGAAATCATGAATTTCAAAGATTATAGGAGGAGGTCAAAAGAAATTTTAGAAATAATTCACCATAAAACGGTGTGTAACAAATTAAAAAGGTCTATAGTTAAATCAAATATACCAGAGATAGAGATTTATAATAAAATGTCAGTGATAACATCAATGATTGATGTACCAGTGACACATTTGTTAAATAAAATAGAGGATAAAGTGATTGAAATAAGATTTCTAACAAGTGAAAATTTTGTATTAAAAACATTGCCGTATAAGGTAGTAGAGAGGTATGTAACTAGGACTGAAATAGTTCTGAAAACAATAGCAGTCCGAACAATAAGGGCAACTGAAATTAAGGACTATGGATAAACTAAATACCATGCACTATCGAGAAAAGGGACTGATTTTTTGATTACCGACAAGGCAAACCATTTAAGAATAGAGAAGAAAAAATAATGATAATTGAAACACAAATAAAATAAGTAAAGAATAAATAAACAATATAGGAGACTTAAAAAAAATTAATGATAATTAAGAAAACATAAACAAATAGACCATCAAAACAGGGTTTGGAAGAGCATATGACAGTTAAGAACGATAATAAGGGAATCACAATGAGTGAAGAGAGTAAGCATTTAAAACAAATAAATGAAAGTGAACTTGCAGAAGAAGAATCGATGTCTGGAAATAAATAGAATAACACAAACCATAGTTGTAACTGCTGCTAAAAAGGGGTATTGAAAAAGGAGATGAATAACACTGTGGCAAATGAATCAATTAACTACAAAATTAAATTAAATAGAGGAGGAGAAATATACCAAGGATTTTACCAAAACTGATAATAAATAATATAAAAAGTAAGGGGAGCTGCTGGGATGCAATTTATAATAAATGACAAGTATTAAGAACGCAACAGGATTCCGAGGGTATTTACAGTAACGCAACAGTTACCATTTTTACAGAGTGTAGAAAGCTACAGCGCCACTCAAAAATTATTATTATGGGCAGGGGCCAACGAGCACTGTACCATGCACGGGTGAATGGTCGGGTGAGGAATAGGTCAGAATAGTGCCACTCACAGCCGATATGCATTCATCGTGCCATTTAAAGTTAGGGAGGAATTAATAACCCCAATCAAGGAATCAACCTGAACAGGAGATAAAGCAGAGGAAGAAAGAAAAGAAACCCCAGAGGAAAGGAAAAATCAGTTGGTAACCACCTGTATAAGAAATATGAGGAAAAATAATATATTTTTTAGATTTGCCCAGAGAAGAAAAGTAAGTTATTTGCGAATTGTTATATAATAACCCAACTCAAGAAAATTCATCACAACCCAATCCCTGAAACCATAAGGAAACAAAATTTTTTTTAATAAAGAAGAAAAAGTTTTACAAATAAACCAAAGCATGAAGATTATAAGTTTATTTTACCCAAACCACACTCAGATAAAATAAACTTAGTTGGGAGGGGGAGTATATGTAATGTATCAAAACTAAGGTCCCGTACGTTACATAAAAATTATAATAAAAAAAAAAAACACTAGAGTTATTCATTGTAACGAAGGTCAGGTAATTGTAAACCCTTATTGAGTAAAAATAAATGATATTAAATAAAAATACAAGGTAGCAGAGCCAATAAATGTATAGAAATACAAACTATGAAGTGGTCAGAGAAGGGGTCAGTGCAAAGAGTGAGTGATAAGTGCAGTTTTAAATAACTGATGTTTAGTTAATTTATAAAAATGAACATGTCATCATGGCATTTATGTTGGAGTTTTGTATGTAGGAGACGTTGAATAACTACATTAAGAGTGTATTAGTTAATTGACGTTTAGTTAATTTATAAAAATGAACATGTCATCATGGAATTTATGTTGGAGTTTTGTATGTAGGAGGTGTTAAATAACTACATTAAGAGTGTATTAGTTAATTGATGTTTAGTTAATTTATAAAAATGAACATGTCACCATGGAATTTATGTTAAAATTTATATAGAGTAAATTTTTTATAACTACATTGAATAGATAATGGTTTTGTTGTTACATTATAATTGTAAACTTGGCCAGGAAGGCAATAATTGATGATAATATGCCAAAGGGTTTTACTGTAATTATGTTGTGGACATACTATACTAAAAAACTATGTAATGATAAATTAAAAACCAGAATGGAGTAAAAATTGAATTATTGGCCATAAGCCAGTGACAAATTGTACAGGAAGCCATGTCAGAAAAGTTAGGCAACCAACCAATGTAAAGACACTAAATTTTATATAATAAATTAGAAGAAAGTAATAGTAGTTATTCATAGCAGATAAGTGCCATGAATTACAATAAAAACATAATATATGTAATAGGAGAATAGGTCCCAAAATTAGTATTTAGTAATGAGGGGATAGTACTTGTTAGAATGATAAGATTAAGATGAGAAAGGTAGCAAAATGTATATAATTTTCTAACAAAGAATCTGTGAAAATTCAATTGGTATAACGTGACTTTTGTAAAGGAGTATTTTATTAAGTAAGTGCAAGAACATTTTTTAATTATGGCCGGTATTAGATGGCTCAAGGATTACAAATATTAACCAATAACAGAACAGAGATTGGTTGTCAAGCACCACATAAAGGTAAGAAAGTTTGTTGATTCAACTGTTAATGGTGAAAGAGAATAGTCCAGCTTTATGAGTAGAGAAAAAAAAATCTAAAAGAACTAATTTTCAAGATAATTCAAATAACTATCTATTGATTCAAAATGAAAGTACTAAATTATAAATAAAATGAGGAGGATGAATGACATAAAGAAACTAATGCAATAAATTAAAGTAAAAAGAAAAATTAAAATCGAATGCTAAACCTCACTTTCTTACAACCAAGTGAAAAAAAAAACTATGCTACACAAATTCCATGGTAATCCATAACCACGAGAAACTTCAACATTGGTGAAGATTAAGAATTGGAAATTCTACTCCATCCAGGGACAAATACACCAAACTTTTATTTTCGGAACTGGAGATTGGCGACAATACGACGCAGACATCTATAGACTGGTTAAGCGGACATCACGGAAATATCGGTACTCTGCCATTACGAGTGAACCTCGTCGTTAGACAGTAAAACCAACTATGTTTAAAGATATTAGTTAATACGATTTTATATTTAAATTTGTAATACCTTGTACTTTTATTTGGCATTTTCTGACCTTCCTAATAGTCACAAGAACCTTTCGAACCCTGAGATTAAGAAAAAATAATAATATAGTTAAAATTTAATATCTGATAATCGAATGCTGTAACATAGTCGATTCACTTAAGTGTAGTCAATCTGTTGAAACCAAGCGAAGAGAGAACGTCTGTTTTGTAAAAGAAAAAATAAAGAATCCTACATGAAAATTATGACTTATTATTTGCTGACTATTTAGTGCGTTTTAGATAATTTGTAGTTTACAGAGAGAGAAACGAGAGATATACTGCGATTGGAAAAACTTAACCTCAAATAATTGGCTGACAATAAACCACAGCACAAGCACTCATATGGCAGTCGAACTGCGAGAGAAGAGAAAAGCAATTCACGGCTTATACTCCCCTCTCTTAATGTTGTTGTACCGTCTAGGCCTTAATGTGAACGATCTAACCACCAAATATACTAAACTAATATTACACGCTACTCGTTCAGGGCTGATTTACTTGTTATAATATATTAGAGATTAACTTCAACAATGCTAGACTCTTGCAACATAATAATACATCACTAATCAAATTGTTTTGGGAGAATTAAACTCGTATCTCCGAAAGTCTCTCTGAACACCCTTTTATTAACGACTTTCTATAAATAAACCCTATAGATAGTGAAAATACAATACATTCATCTGTTATTTATATTACCAATTGACACTTACAACATGAGGCTAAATTAAATTATTAATCCATTACATATTGGCACCACAACGTGGATAAGGATTGGAAGAGCACATTCTCTATTTAGTTATATTACAAATTGGCGCTCAACTTGTGGGCTTGAGTTAAGTAAAACATAGACTCCAACACTATTACTTAACTTGAGCAGGCGACTATTAGATGCACAGAAATGCAACAAAGAGCTATGCCACAACAGGAAACGAAAATGCCCGAACAAGAGAGACGATTAAGCTACGCGGAATGGATGACAATGTTATTTAAAAAATTCAGCAAGGATGTGGATTATATTAATGAAAATACCACTGATCACGAACGAGCACAAATGAGTCGTGCGAATATAGCCGTGACACCAAAGACAAAATGACGTTAAGAGATATTTATGATGAAATGTGGGAGCTAGACGCAAAGTGTGATAAAGAAGAGACTATCGGGACGGCCCACGAAAAGAACGACAAAAAGGTGGAAGGAATGACTGAAGATGATTGGGATAGATGGGGTGATAATTTTACACAGATGAAACACGAAAGAACGGGAATATATGCACATGTGACAGAGGAATATACACAGGAGGAGTATGAACAAATGAGACAAAAATAAGACAACCAGAGAAACCGGTACAAACGGAAAATGCAGAATTAAAGGGATGGATAAGGGTTATGTTTGAACTATCCACAGAAGATATTTGTAAATAGAGGAAAGAACATAATAAGTTATTAATAGAATAATTCAAAGAAATTTTTGGGGAAAATACAGAAGAAATAATGAATGAGAATAAACAAGTAACAGTAACAATAACGGAAGTACACAAGGATGAAAACTTGGAACAACAAAATCTCCCAATAAATGATAGTAAAATTGAGATACAAGAAATACCAAATAATGAAAACGTGGAAGTGAAGCAACAGACGAAAATGCCAGAACTCACACAAGGAGAGATGCAGTTAATAATGAGGGCTGTGATGGAACTTAATAAGAAATTGGATGATCAGAAACTGTGGATACAAGGTTTAAAAAATGATAGAAGTAAAACAAAGGTAGAAGAAATAACAAACAACAATATGGAACAATTAAATCCGGAAATTGAAGATGATAGTAAGGAGATAGAAATTAAAGAATACAAAGGTGTAATGTTATCTGAAAATAAACAACACAGAAACTAAGAGAATATTAAGCACATGCAAATGAAGACAAAGAAAATGAGACAAATGCCTCAAAGGAAACTAATAAAAACACGGGAAGAATTGGAGATGATGAAGAATGGACTAGTTAATGTAATTAATCTCCCAATAGCCGACCATGGAGAAATCATGAATTTCAAAGATTATACGAGGAGGTCAAAAGAAATTTTAGAAATAATTCACCATAAAACGGCGTGTAACAAATTAAAAAGGTCTATAGTTAAATCAAATATACCAGAGATAGAGATTTATAATAAAATGTCAGTGATAACATCAATGATTGATGTACCAGTGAAACATTTGTTAAAAAAAATAGAGGATAAAGTGATTGAAATAAGATTTCATACAAGTGAAAATTTTGTATTAGAAACATTGCCGTATAAGGTAGTAGAGAGGTATGTAACTAGGACTGAAATAGTTCTGAAAACAATAGCAGTCCGAACAATAAGGGCAACTGAAATTATGGACTATGGATAAACTAAATACCATGCACTATCGAGAAAAGGGACTGATTTTTTGATTACCGACAAGGCAAACCATTTGAGAAATGAGAAGAAAAAATAATGATAATTGAAACACAAATAAAATAAGTAAAGAATAAATAAACAATATAGGAGACTTGCAAATGAATCAATTAACTACGTAATTAAATTAAATAGAAGAGGAGAAATATACCAAGGATTTTACCAAAACTGATAATAAATAATATAAAAAGTAAGGGGAGCTGCTGGGATGCAATTTATAATAAATGAGAAGTATTAAGAACGCAACAGGATTCCGAGGGTATTTACAGTAACGCAACAGTTGCCATTTTTACAGAGTGTAGAAAGGTACGGCGCCACTCAAAAATTATTATTATGGGCAGGGGCCAATGAGCACTGTACCATGCATGGGTGAGGAATAGGTCAGAATAGTGCCACTCACAGCCGATATGCATTCATCGTGCCATTTAAAGTTAGGGAGGAATTAATAACCCCAATCAAGGAATCAACCTGAACAGGAGATAAAGCTGAGGAAGAAAGAAAAGAAACCCCAGAGGAAAGGAAAAATCAGTTGGTAACCACCTGTATAAGAAATATGAGGAAAAATAATATATTTTTTAGATTTGCCCAAAGAAGAAAAGTAAATTTTGTATTACAAGTGAAAATTTTGTATTAGAAACATTGCCGTATAAGGTAGTAGAGAGAGGTATGTAACTAGGACTGAAATAGTTCTGAAAACAATAGCAGTCCGAACAATAAGGGCAACTGAAATTATGGACTATGGATAAACTAAATACCATGCACTATCGAGAAAAGGGACTGATTTTTTGATTACCGACAAGGCAAACCATTTGAGAAATGAGAAGAAAAAATAATGATAATTGAAACACAAATAAAATAAGTAAAGAATAAATAAACAATATAGGAGACTTGAAAATGAATCAATTAACTACGAAATTAAATTAAATAGAAGAGGAGAAATATACCAAGGATTTTACCAAAACTGATAATAAATAATATTATTATCATTAATAATAGTATTAGGGAGGGAGAGAGGGAGAGAGAGGGAGGGGGAGAGAGAGAGAGAGAGAGAGAGAGAGAGAGAGAGAGAGAGAGAGAGAGAGAGAACTGTTTTATAGTTTTATTTAAACGCGCTTTGCATCAGCTGTTTTCAATGTGATAACCAGTTACAGGTTATGTTGGCCGTTGTACTTCATAGGCTATGATGACTGCGCTAACGTTCGCACTCTTCTCTGCTATTCACCGGTTTCCTGTAACAAATCTGCTATCTACAAAGAATAATACAAAGTCAATTCCCTAAAAGAAAGGTATTTATTGATTGAAATTGGTGTATTTTCTGGAAACTATTAAATCCAGTTCACTGATTTTCAGATTGACTATTATCGAAATTACAACAGTTTTCGATATAAGTTTTTCTATAACACAACAGATATATTCAATTATAGTTATTATTAAAATTAATAAATTATTTATCTCAGGGTTATTTGGGGATTCTTTGAGCTGCAAGAAAGTCAGAAATGCTTAGATAAGAGGATCATACTTTACAATAAATAATATTTTTATTCTTAAAGTCTGAGTCAATAAGTTCGTTTTTTAGACGCCAGAGCTCAGACTACTCGGATTCATGCCGCTTGCAAAAAAGACATATGGCTGCTGTGAAGTTCTAATGAGACCACGTTTTTACTGTTTTGGATTAAATAAATAAAGTTTAAAATGTTCACACTAAGTTTTCTTATAAATTGAATTATGTTGTACTGGTTTCTAGTGTTCGTAACTTGGTGGTGATGTGTAGTGTTTTAGTTTATGAAGGTAGGCTTCCTCACCAATGTATTGACTGATTCAATTTCTTCAAGTGATCTTATGGTCGGACAAATTTTCAATGTTCTTGGATATTCCCGCATCAATTAGTATGTTTCAATGGATGTCTCACACATAGTTTCTTGTGCTGAATCGTTTTGTCAATTTTCTATAGTGAATGGTTGCAATATTTAGTTAATATTTGATAAATTTGCTGGACACTATTTCTGTATCATCTACCCTCTTGAAAATCAAATTTAACAATTCTCCCATCTTGTTAACGCTGTTACCGTTAGTAACCAAGAAATTTATGAGTTTTTATTGGCTAACCTAGGTACAGTTTTAGTAAATAGGCTAGTATTAGGATATTATTAGTTCTTCCATTTTTTAGGAAAAATACTCCTTTATAAATGTTAACTCTAATTAAATTTAATTTACATAATGTTTTTCTTCATATTATTACATAAACTCAGATACTTGTATGTTATAATTTAGTGGTTATAATCTATAGTTTCTTTATTAACAAGATTCTGGTTTTTAGGCACTATTTTCCCTCAACATCATTTTCTCATACCCATTACATAAACTTATTTAATATACCTTTGAAAGTTTATTTACTTGAACGTGTTTTTTATTAGATTTAGTTTTCTTTTATATTTTCAGTTTATTATTTGTTTTTAATTAGTTTATTTCTGACTTTTATTTCTGTAAATGTATTACTGCTCTAGGCCCTATTTTATCTTCCACTATCTAATTATAATTTATTCTAATTAGCAGTGATTAATTTCTTACCTAACCCTGGATCCTTCAAACAATAAACATAATAACATTTTACTTACATTGATATTGCCTTTGTGGCCTAACAAAATAAAACTATAATAACTTACTACTAAACTTATTGTTTATTACAATAGTTCTGCATCTTTATCACAACTTGTGATTGATGTCTTTTTAATATTACATATCATACTATGTTGCACTTTGTGTACACTGCACTTCTATAGCACCACTTATTACACTGTTTTTTTACTACTAAAGTGTTTATTGTTTAGTGTAAAGATTATACACATGTTTTATAGTATGATACTTACATGTCATTCATTTCTGACTTGGGGAATGGGATACCTACTGACTTTTATTATTAGTTTTTTTTTTTAAATAATAATAATAGGTATTTCTTTTTATATTTTTTATTAAAGAATATCGTACCTTTAGTTTACTCAGTATTAGGCACTGATTATGTAATGTTACATAAAGCTCCCCCACTAGAACATGTTTATTTTTTATTTCAGCATTAAAAATTAACTGTTTGACTCATAATCATTTACCTTCTTTTATTTTTCTTCATAATACAGTTTCATCTGTGTCTGGTTATATACCCCTTTTAGTTTATTGTTTGGAATTGACTTTATTTCATAGGTATTGTTACCCTTTACCTGGGTTATTAGGTATGTCCCAGTATAAAGTAATAGTAACTTCCTTGCTATACCCTCTATAGAACTAGGTAGTTGTCTATTTTTAATTAATACCTTATCTCCTACTTTATATTGGACAATTCTTTTCTTCTTTCCTGTTTTGTTTTTGTACAGAAGTTCAGCCTTATGAAGGAGCCTATTATGCATTTCAATTTTAGTATACTCAACTCTCTCTCCTGGAGAAAAATTAACTAAAGATACTATGTAATGTGTCAAAAAGGGGGGGTCTTTATTTTTTTATTAAATTCATAAATTTATTTGCTATCAGTGCGGCTAGTCCCAGGTAAAATAATAGTGGTTTCAAACAATGAACGCTGGCATAGCTTTTTGAGCGGGGTGTTGTCAGAGAACGCAATACTGTTTTGGTAAATCAAGTGTTTGTCACGTACTAGTACGCACAACATTAGTAAGCGTGCAGATGAGACGCGTACCCGGTTCAACCGACACTACAGAAAAATGGCGAGACAGAACAATTGCCTCACCATGTGCTTTGAAGCTGAAGGAAGCCGATTAGAGGCTCCACCTACCTGAGCCTCCTGTATCGTCGCCGTGTAATATCGTCAACAACTTGGGCACATTGAAAATCCACGCTACCTGTATGTTGACGAACAATTTGTCGCATGAAGGCTGTGTGTTTCCAGTTCAGTAACAAAGTTTAGTGGGGAGCTTTGGGCACAGTTGCCGCGCAGTCGACACAGAACTTCAGACCACGCGTGGTCAATAATAACATCGCTCGAGCAAATTAGGGTCGGCCGACCAGTAAATTGTGTATTCAATCTGTCTAAAATAATGTGAAATATGTAAAATCAACTGTGAGTCTTCAGGGATACAAAATTTAGTGACGACTTTCGGAACATTTAAGTAAAACTGTGGCGGACGATATGCAGCGTAACCAGTGAGCACGTGCAGTAAGAGTAACTAAGATTATTATTATTTGGCCAACAACTCGAATCAATTTCTTTTTTTTACTGGAAAAATGTAGTCAATTATAATGGGAGTGGGAAGATAAAATGTAATAAGGGGGCAAGTATGAGTGTTGAGTGTGAGCAAATTGCTGGGTTGCTTTAATTATGTAAATAAATAATTTAATTTACTTATAAGGAAATAAAAATACTTGTAGTTTGGTATTTCAATGTGTTTGTGGTTTTAGTCAGATGAGGTCGCTACCTCAGAATTTAATTTTGTTCGTTTGAAAGAGTACAGAAGGTAAAAGGAGAAAGCATGTGTTAATTGATTCATAAAAAAGAGAATGATAAAAGAATAATAAATGAGTTGAAATAGTTAACCGTAAATGAGAGTAATTATTACAACAAATACCCTAAGTCTCGCTTGTATTTCACCGTTCATGTGAAGAACCTTGGAACCCTATAGAAGGTAAGAAATATAATAAAATGGTTAGGTTAATTTTATTAATTATTAATTTTATTAATTTGTATTGTGAATGAGATTACACAAATGGCGCCTGGAACTGAGGACAAGTTTTATAAAGTAAAATTTATACAAAAACCGCACCTATGGTAAATACAAGCGTGGTTTGGAGGTTGGGTAGGAGTACGTATAAATTACGTACAGGTTATGTAATACTTATAATATTAAAAAATACTAAATACATGTAAGATTTAAATTGTTTTCAAATCTCATAAAGAATATGAATAATGCCTACTAACGAGAGTGAGAGTGAATCAGCTGTCATGAGCGGCCTTGAAGCCTATTCGACTCCTAATGTGGGTCAAGACAATAAGACAAGCGAATGTAATGTTTCAAGTAAAATAAATGTCACAGATGATTCAGGGATTCAATTGACCCTAAAATTAACTAAAGAAAGTAGCCAATCCGAAAGTAATATGATGAAATATTTGTGTAGCACGCTGTGCAGTCTAAATAGTAAATTTGACTAATTAAGAGATGAAATACATGAACAAAAAATTAAATGTGAAAATAATTTTGATGAATTAAAAGAGCAAAATAGTGAATTAAAAAACAGATTAATGAAATCAATAAAAGTGTTGAGAAAACCAATGAGAAATACGAAAATAAATTTGTTGAGTTAGAGAATTCAGTAAAGAATATCGATGTTAAAATTAATGAAATAGATAATAGAATAACAGAAAAAATTGACAAACAATTACATGATATAACAGAGAATACTGAAACTAAAATAAATGAATGTAACACTGACAGTGAGTATAAATTTAATTGTGTAGTTGATAAGATAAAAGAAGTGAGAAATAAAAGTAAGACATATGAAACCAATACTGATCTTAAAATAAATGAAATAGAAAGTAATTGTAAATTAGAAATACAAGCTATACAAGATACAACTATTATGGATAAATGTAACATACAATTTGAATGTTTAAATAATGATAAATTTGTGTCAACTGAACAAAGCATAGTTAATGTACGAGGGCTATCCAGAAAGTAACAGACGTTTTGACCGACCGCGGCGGTGGGTGGGGATACAGCCGCCATCTTGGTGTCAGAACGTTCCTACACTCAGTACGCATCCAGCTGTGGTAGCGTGCGGTCTGTGCCCCTCTTACTTTGCTCTCTGTGACGTGTTAAAATGTGCGCTGCAATAGAAAATCCCGCCACTTGTGAGGTGCGTTCTGTGATTAGGTTTTTGTTGGCAAAAAATCACAAACCAATTGAAATTTATCGCCAACTTTGTGATGTGTACGGAAAAGGAATAATGAGTGAAAGCCGAGTGAGGCAATGGTGCATTGATTTTAAAAATGGCCGTACCAATGTTCACGATGAGGACCGCAGTGGTAGACCTAGCCTTGTGACTGATGAACTGGTGATGAAAATCAACGACAAAAGTCGTGAAGATCGTCGTTTCAC
The DNA here is from genome assembly GCA_034769895.1 of Magicicada septendecula. Classification (NCBI taxonomy): domain Eukaryota; kingdom Metazoa; phylum Arthropoda; class Insecta; order Hemiptera; family Cicadidae; genus Magicicada; species Magicicada septendecula. The sequence continues at coordinate 948,919,411 of CM068367.1, forward strand.
GATTACGGAACTTTCGAATCATTTTCCCCAAATTTCACGGAGTTTGGTGCATGAAATTGTGGCAGAAAAGCTTGGTTACCACAAATTTTGTGCTAGGTGGATTCTGAAAATCCTAACGGAAGACCACAAAAAACAGAGACTGGCTGCAGCACTAACTTTCCTCGAAGATTACGACAAAAATGGTAACAAAGTTATCGATCGTATCGTAAATGGGGACGAGACTTGGGTGAAGCATATCAATAGTGAAACAAAAAGGCAGTCGATGGAATGGGGACACACAAATTCTCCCAAGAAACCAAGGAAGTGTTTGCAAACGCTGTCAGCAAGAAAGATCATGGCTACCGTGTTTTGGGACTCTGAAGGAGTGATTCTCGTTGATTTTCTTGAACGTGGCACAACAATTAACTCAGAGAGGTATTGTGAAACACTGAGAAAGTTAAGGCGCGCGATACAAAACAAGCGTCGGGGAAAACTTAGTGTGAAGGTTTTGTCTTTTCACGACAACGCACGTCCACACACGGCCAATAGTACCCGAGAGCTCTTCGATGATTTTGGATGGGAGGTGTTTGATCATCCACCATACAGCCCGGATTTGGCGCCGAGCGACTATCACCTCTTCCCAGCGATGAAGACATGGCTCGCTACACAACGCTTTGATACTGACACCGAACTGCATGCCAGTGTAAACCAGTGGTTGAAATCGCAGGCGGCAGATTTCTACAGAGACGGTATTGAAAAACGTGTGCCACGGTATGATAAGTGCCTTAATTTGAATGGCGATTATGTAGAAAAATAGCTTAAGAATGTACCTTTCAAACGTATATAATAAAATTTTGTTTTTTCATTTTGTAAATTTTTTATTTCAAAACGTCTGTTACTTTCTGGATAGCCCTCGTAATAAGTAAAGAATATCGATGTTAAAATTAATGAAATAGATAATAGAATAACAGCAAAAATTGACAAACAATTACATGATATAACAGAGAATATTGAAACTAAAATAAATGAATGTAACACTGACAGTGAGTATACATTTAATTGTATAGTTGATAAGATAAAAGAAGTGAGAAATAAAAGTAAGACATATGAAACCAATACTGATCTTAAAATAAATGAAATAGAAAGTAATTGTAAATTAGAAATACAAGCTATACAAGATACAACTATTATGGATAAATATAACATACAATTTGAATGTTTAAATAATGATAAATTTGTGTCAATTGAACAAAGCATAGTTAATGTAAAAGATGAGTTAAATGTAGCAATAAGTAAAAACTTAATTTATACTCACTGTCAGTGTTACATTCATTTATTTTAGTTTCAGTATTCTCTGTTATATCATGTAATTGTTTGTCAATTTTTTCTGTTATTCTATTATCTATTTCATTAATTTTAACATCGATATTCTTTACTGAATTCTCTAACTCAACAAATTTATTTTCATATTTCTCATTGGTTTTCTCAACACTTTTATTGATTTCATTAATCTGTTTTTTAATTCACTATTTTGCTCTTTTAATTCATCAAAATTATTTTTGCATTTAATTTTTTGTTCATGTATTTCATCTCTTAATTAGTCAAATTTACTATTTAGACTGCACAGCGTGCTACACAAATATTTCATCATATTACTTTCGGATTGGCTACTTTCTTTAGTTAATTTTAGGGTCAATTGAATCCCCGAATCATCTGTGACATTTATTTTACTTGAAACATTACATTCGCTTGTCTTATTGTCTTGACCCACATTAGGAGTCGAATAGGCTTCAAGGCCGCTCATGACAGCTGATTCACTCTCACTCTCGTTAGTAGGCATTATTCATATTCTTTATGAGATTTGAAAACAATTTAAATCTTACATGTATTTAGTATTTTTTAATATTATAAGTATTACATAACCTGTACGTAATTTATACGTACTCCTACCCAACCTCCAAACCACGCTTGTATTTACCGTAGGTGCGGTTTTTGTATAAATTTTACTTTATAAAACTTGTCCTCAGTTCCAGGCGCCATTTGTGTAATCTCATTCACAATACAAATTAATAAAATTAATAATTAATAAAATTAACCTAACCATTTTATTATATTTCTTACCTTCTATAGGGTTCCAAGGTTCTTCACATGAACGGTGAAATACAAGCGAGACTTAGGGTATTTGTTGTAATAATTACTCTCATTTACGGTTAACTATTTCAACTCATTTATTATTCTTTTATCATTCTCTTTTTTATGAATCAATTAACACATGCTTTCTCCTTTTACCTTCTGTACTCTTTCAAACGAACAAAATTAAATTCTGAGGTAGCGACCTCGTCTGACTAAAACCACAAACACATTGAAATACCAAACTACAAGTATTTTTATTTACTTATAAGTAAATTAAATTATTTATTTACATAATTAAAGCAACCCAGCAATTTGCTCACACTCAACACTCATACTTGCCCCCTTATTACATTTTATCTTCCCACTCCCATTATAATTGACTACATTTTTCCAGTAAAAAAAAAGAAATTGATTCGAGTTGTTGGCCAAATAATAATTAGGTAGTTGTCTATTTTTAATTAATACCTTATCTCCTACTTTATATTGGACAATTCTTTTCTTCTTTCCTGTTTTGTTTTTGTACAGAAGTTCAGCCTTATGAAGCAGCCTATTATGCATTTCAATTTTAGTATACTCAACTCTCTCTCCTGGAGAAAAATTAACTAAAGATACTATGTAATGTGTCAAAAAGGGGGGGTCTTTATTTTTTTATTAAATTCATAAATTTATTTGCTGTCAGTGCGGCTAGTCCCAGGTAAAATAATAGTGGTTTCAAACAATGAACGCTGGCATAGCTTTTTGAGCGGGGTATTGTCAGAGAATGCAATACTGTTTTGGTAAATCAAGTGTTTGTCACGTACTAGTACGCACAACATTAGTAAGCGTGCAGATGAGATGCATACCCGATTCAACCGACGCTACAGAAAAATGGCGAGACAGAACAAGTGCCTCACCATGTGCTTTGAAGCTGAAGGAAGCCGATTAGAGGCTCCACCTACCTGAGCCTCCTGTATCGTCGCCATGTAATATCGTCAACAACTTGGGCACATTGAAAATCCACGCTACCTGTATGTTGTCGAACAATTTGTCGCATGAAGGCTGTGTGTTTCCGGTTCAGTAACAAAGTTTAGTGGGGAGCTTTGGGCACAGTTGCCGCGCAGTCGACACAGAACTCCAGACCACGCGTGGTCAATAATAACATCGCTCGAGCAAATTAGGGTCGGCCGACCAGTAAATTGTGTATTCAAACTGTCTAAAATAATGTGAAATATGTAAAATCAACAGTGAGTCTTCAGGGATACAAAATTTAGTGACGACTTTCGGAACATTTACGTAAAACTGTGGCGGACGATATGCAGCGTAACCAGTGAGCACGTGCAGTAAGAGTAACTAAGATTATTATTAACACCAGTTCTATGGTGATATATTTGTTAACATAAAAATGAAATTAACATCAGTTAATTGATATTTAATGAAGAAATTTGTGTTAGTGGTTGAAATCACAATCAGAATGATCAATATTGCACACCACTATATAAAAATTATTCCGATTAGCGCTTTCAAGCTTCACAGCTCATCGTCAGATCAGGAATAGGCAGAAAATATGTAATACCCAACCCTTCACCCCTCTCCCCCACCATGCTCACCCACAACAAACTAAAAATTAATGACCCTTCCCCACCCCCTAAACTCTGTCTCACCAACTGTACAGTTACATATTTTTCTAGTAAATTCCTTGTGTTTCAGTGTGTGTGTGTGTGTGTGTGTGTGTGTGTGTGCATCCCTTTAAACTACCCTCTTCCTCTCCACACACGTGGGTCAGTCACACACCCTTATTTTAAAACAACCAATTAGTACTATGAAATATAATTCTTAATCTTATCTATCTGCCCTCTCTCATTTACTTCTTAATCATGTTATAAAATATTTCTTCATTATCAAATTTAATTTTAATATTAATTAAATTGTCTAACCCTTTTTCTCTTTCTTTCAATATTTCTAACTCCTCTCTAAGCTTCCTTTCAACTGTGTTATTTACTACTTTTACAATTTCGTATTCTTCCAAAGGATTAACAAACTTGTGGTTGTCTTCTATGAAATGTCTTGCATATAACGAATTGGTTGTTCTATTACCTTCTCCACGTTTGTGGTCAGACAACCTGCATGCGAATTTTCGTCCTGTCTCCCCTAGGTACACTTTGTTGCAGTCTTTACATTTTAATTTATAAATTCCACTTTTCTGTAATACTGGAATTTTTTCTATATTGTTATGGAACAAGTAACAATTCTGTAGTATAGTATAGTGTACAGTGTAATTGTAGTTGTATTTATAGTTGTAGTGTGCTTGCAGATACGCTCCGGTATCTGCTATTATGTTGTTTCTATAAAAACTGCTCCAATTATAATTATTAGGAGTTATTAGTGTGATTGTATAATCTGTATAAGTGTTTATGACGATTTCACTCTTTCGATTTAAATAAGTTTCGCGCACTTTTTGTTGTATGCCTCCCTCACTTACCACAAGTATCCGTTTCAGTCCTGTTCTGTGACGGTTGTTGCTGAAATACATACATTCAAAATGCACACAAATATTCAATTTGAATATTCAAAACAGTTAGTACACACAATTTGAATGAATTAGCACATATAGGTAATACTTTAAATTACTCTCTGTTTGAATTCTTCCGCCACCTTTGGTAGAACTGATTTAAAAGAAATAATTTAATTTCTATTTGAAATGATACTCTTGTTCATAGGTAAATAAGTGAAGGTTTATTAACAATTTTAAAATGGCAAATTTCAAAAACAATTAACAATCATTTTGGGCTAATAACCCTTTAAATAATAATTACAATTGATTAATTTTAACATAAAACTCTATCCAGGCTCAATGCTGGTAGTCCTGTCTTTAGTACAATAATTTGAACTTAATAGGTTATGTCTTCTTGTTAATATATTATCAGGTTGTTAGGTTCTTTGAGGATACATGATATCAGTGTCAAGATGTAATATTTATAGAATTAATAAAATTAAACAATGGTTAAAAAATAACGAATAAATATAAAACAATGAAATTTAATACCATATGTATGGTAAGTATGTAATTATCGTACGCCTGGATGCGCACGCACCTTATAAAATTCTGTAGCAAGCGTCAGACTCGTGGCTTGTACAGTTTCAATGTATCGTTTTATTTTCAACAATGAGTTTGATAACTATATATTTTCAAGAGAAAAAATTAATAAAATACAAAAAAAACTCTTGATATGATTTCTATTTGGTTTGGAAACTATTTGAGAACAGATGCAACAGTTAAATTAATAAGCTACCGCTACCAATTTGAGGTTAGCGATCACAGGTAATGCTATTACAGAAAATGATTTCTTACTGGTTAATATTTCTTAATTAATATTTCTGAACATAATATTAGTAACCTTTTAACATGTTACTATTAAAATTGTTTTATACTTTTTACGTAAGTCAATGTTATTTATTTCAAAACATCGAATAATCAAAACAAGTTTAGTCAAAAGAGTGACTAAATGTAAACTCTTGTAATTAGTGATAATTACTTTAAACATACTTTTTATAATTATGAAAATTAATTAAAATATTTATTTAATATTTTAATAAGTAAAAATTGACATTTCTTGAAATTCTAATAATTCCATTATAAGTTTGATGCTGCGCTAGTAATGACTCGCGTAGTATCAAAGTGTCTATTTCAAAATATTATTTTTGAAAATCAAAGTTATTTAAATAAAATAATGTACTCCCTGTTTATTATCACAACACACGCGAGTACGACCGGGATTATACACTATCGTACTTATATTGTTCGGTAATCCCGCACATATCACTCGGAAGTGTATTTGTTGTGTCAAGGTTATGTCTGTATATCAACTTAATGTCAATGTACGCGCACAAATTTGAAAATAATACTTTTTCATGGTGTTGAGTTGCGTGACCTATTCGTCTGGAAGCTGTTCGTAGACTGTTACAATTTGCCGAAGCGTCTCTCTCGCGTCTGACAAAATGCGTTGATTTGATTGGCTGTAATCACTATAATCTTCACCCCAAAGGCCTATGTTTTATTAAAATATTTGGTGTTTTACCAAATTTCGACTTTGGGTCCTGGATTATGTGACGTAAGCACTAGTGTAAAAAATACTTGAAAAGTTAATAATTACAATAACTTCCTTATTGAACGTCCTATCGTTACATGAGTTATGTCATTGAATTATAGACATTTTCTTCTTTAATTTAAGTCTAAACAACACTATTTTATTTACATTGCTTCTCTTAAAATAATGTTTTTATTAATTATCTTGGTGTTTCTTATTTTTATAAGTTTTTGACACCAGATTTAATTATTTTTAATAAAAACACTTTCTAAATAAACACTTGGAGTCCATTTCTCACTTGGTTTGATTTGTTATTTGGAAATAATTATTTCCTTAACAATAGCTTATTTTAGCGTCATTAGGCGTCCATCTTGGTTTTTATATAAAAGTATTTAAAATGAATTTCCCTTATCTAATACAAGTAATCTTACAATCTAATAATACTAAAACGATTATGTACATGATTTCACACTTAAATATCCTCACATGATTGTATTAAACATAATACACATACTGTCTTATTCCTCTTCTACCTGTCTCATACAATTGTCAATATAATTTTAGTCTTTTCTAAGTGAATTATATTATGTATTAAATGTCATTAGTGTACATACATTGTACTTAATGTATTACATATATTGGTTAGCTTCTAGCTAGTTTAGTACCCTTCAATTCTCTAATAATGGGTTTGTTCCTATGGTGTCTCAACATAGTGGTCATTTATTTTTCATAAAAACAATACTTAAACTATTATTGTTACATTATGTTTGTGTTTCTACAGTGGTATTAGACATTACTCCTACTTTTGGTAATGTTCTCATTTACTCTTAGATAAATTTATATGTCATATTTTACCTAAGTAACTTACTTAACATGATTGGTTTATATGTGATTTCTGTCACTATGGTCAGTTGGTTTCTAATTATTTGCATATATACTGACTGTTTTTATAGTTCTAATCTGTTCTCAAAGTTGTATTGATTTTCCCTCTAACTACTGGTAATATTGTGAACAATCTGTATTTAAGCTTTAATACACTATTTTCCTTAACTAATGGGCCATACAGTGGTCCATCTTACATCTGATTGTTTGTACATGGTTAGTTAGTTTACATTATTTTGTTTATAATACTGTTGTTATTATGTTAAAGATCTGTTCTCAAACCATTACCACATATTAGTCTTACTACTGGTAATATGGTTATTCACTTTAGTATTGGTTTTGATATTGCACTTTGCCTATTTGAATTGGCATATTTGTTGCATCTTTGCTATAGCTGTCTGCCATTGCATTTGATTGGTTTTATTTACATGGTTGCATTTTAATGCATTGTCTATCAGGATGTATTGTTATTTATAACAATTCCTTAATTGATATCATTGTTGATAATCATTTATTTTCATTGATATTTTTGGTTTTCTGTTTAACAGGTACTTTCTCTATGGGTTATGTAACAATGTACCATCTGTTTTAATGCAGTATGTCTCTACTACTACATGGTATCAGTATGGTCTTTCACAATAATATTTTACTTATTTTGTGACACATGTTTATACATTCCTTCTTAAACATTAATACATATCTTATTGTATTATTTATGATATTTTTCTAGTTATAGGTTGAATTCAATTCAATCCCTTTTGTTTGATACTATGGTTTTTTATACTGTTGTCAGTTCTTTACCAAAAATAAAACATAGTTATATTGTTCTATTTTGTTTCATTTTGGTGGACTTATGATTATCTGTGTTAATCACAACTTTATTAAATGCGTCACACTCATTGTTCGTGTCTATTTGACTTATTTAACATCTTGTTGTTTTCATCATGGAATTAACATATTTTCATATACTTATAAACTTCCTCACTATAATTGTTTGTGTGGTTTTATCAGTAGAAATAGTTAGTTATTCTCATGTTTCACATCTATTAAGTACGCACTGTTATTGTTTGTGTTTCCTTAAATGCTAAGCACTGTTTTTCATCCTCACATTTGATAATCATTATTTCACTTGTCACTTAATTAGTCTTTGGTGCACGTGGTTTATGTTGATTTCTGGTATGATTTATTCATCTTCTTCTCTCTTCTGAGTCAGCTTTCTTGTCCTTCTTCTTTCTTCTTTCTTGTTATTTTCATTGTAGTCATTATTCCTTAATTGTTCCTCTCACTTCTGGAGTTTGTTAATCCTTATTTAGTCGTTTCCCCTCACTTTTGGATCCTATTGGGTCTATAACTGGTATTTTGTTTTGGCTCATGTCATTTTCTTTCTTATTTTTCGCAGCTGATGTCACTAGATTGATATTATCTTATTCATAGTTGGATTTTCATATTAACACATTTGTAGATACGCACTTTATATACATGGATTTACTTATCTAGATTTACATTCATATTTTTTATCTTACTTGCCGTCCTTTAGGCTCATTTTATGTAACTGCCATATTTGGTTATGTTACAATATTCTTATTCCTTATCTTATCAAATACCGTTTCACATTTTTTAATAGCTATATCTACTCCATATTTATTAAAACATTTTATAATTTTTCTAGTATGTGAACCTATGTATGTCAATGACCCTGCATAATTCTTTTGTTCTGGTTCTATTTTAGCTTTTTGTATGTTGACCCTTTTCATAACTTTATCCACTATGTTGGTGCTATAATTATTATTCCTTACAATTCCCTTTATCGTTTTTAACTCCCTATCTTTTGATTCGGTCTCTTTTAAACACTTCTGAGCTCTGTAACAAAAGGAATTGATTGCCGCCATTTTATATCTGTATGGGTGGTACGACTCTCTTGGTATAATTATATCAGAATACGACTCTTTCCTAAATATCCCAAACTGTAGTTTCTCATTATCTTTAATTTCTATGTTTAAATCTAAGTAATTTATTTGCTTACCTCCTATCTCTTCCTTAAATTGTAAGTTTTTATCCTTATTATTTACCTCCTTTATAAACTCATGCACTTCTTCTATGCTTCCTTCCCAAACTACTAATACATCATCAACGTATCTAGACCATAATTTTATATTGTCTTTATACTTAGTGGAAGTTATTAATTGCTTTTCAAAATCATTCATGTATATTTCAGCAAGAATAGGGGATAATGAAGACCCCATAGGTAAACCTTTTTTCTGTATATAAAACTTGTTATTAAACCTAAAATAGTTCTGATTTACACATTCTTTAATTACTTTCATCAACTGCTTTTTATACCTGTATTCTCCCATATTATTATCGTTTATTAACTTAATAACTTTATTTACTGTGATATTAGTAAACATGTCCTTAACATCCAGTGATATCAATTTTGTATTTACATTAATGCTAATATTTTCTAATTTTTCTATCAATTTTATATTATTCTCTATGTTGTATTTTGTCCCAAATTCATATTTCTCTTTCAGTACTCTGCTAACTTCCTTTGATAGTTTATAAATAGGTGCATTAATAAAAGAAACAATCGGTCTAATTGGTTTTCCTTCTTTATGTATCTTAACCTGACTTTTAAAAGTTGGTGCTGTTGGATTACTTTCCAATAAATACTTTTTCTTATTTTCTTCTATAAATGTTATCTGTTTCATCATTTGTTTTATCCTTGACTGGTACTTACTTGTATAATCATACTTTATTTCCTCGTATGGTCCTTCCCTTATAAATTCCTCCGTTTTCTTTATGTATTCTTCCTTTCTCATTAGTACCATTGTATTTCCTTTATCCGCCTTCGTAACTATAATATCATTCTTCCTTATTTTATTCTTTAGTTTAGTTACAGTTGCTTTGATTTTTTGTTCATTCTTTGAATTATACAAACTTTTCTTAAATATTTTATCTACTACATTCCCTACTTCCCACCTTATTCTTTTTTTATCATTTTCATTTCCTAGTTTTTGTATTATGCTTTCGCATTCAATAATCGTTTTTTCTTGATTTAATTCTGGTGGCGGTGCGTATTTTAAGACTTTCGCTAACATTTCTTTTTCTTCCGTATTGAAATTTACCTCTGTAAGGTTTATTACTCTTTTTTCATAGTTATTCTTAGAGAGGTGTTCCTTTTTTACTTCGTTCTTTCTTATTAATTTATTTAACTTATCTACCATTTTTTTATTTTTATTTTCCAATTTCTTTTCTATGTACCCCAAACCAAAATTATATAATATTTCTTCTAACTCTACATACGAGTATATTCTTAATAATTCTATGTGTCTGTCATATAATTCCCTATTATATCTATTGATTAAGCCGTAGAGTGACCTTATTTCCAGTTTTATCCACAACTTCTCGCTTTGTTCTTTTACTTTTTTGGCTACACTGTTCTTATTTTTAATTTTAACTTGAGCGTACTTTGGGATGACATTATTATCCAGATATTCATTATGCGGTTCTGTTGATACTGTCCCTCATGCTCATAATTCTCTAGAAAGTTAGCCATAGCTTGGATTGTCTTAATCTGGCTATATATTCAGGCGTTCTTTATCCCTTCCTCGTAATGGTATGATAGTTGTATCACTAAGCACTCCTCAAGAATTCTGGGCTCCAGATTACGGGCCATGCACACCTTGCCTAGGAAGTATGATGTTGGAGACTGTTCTGCGTATGCCTCATACCGACCATTACTTAAGTTATTTCTCACCATATTTTGGGTCGACTCCGACCAATACTTCTCCCTAAAACTGTTTTTTAAATTCTGTTATACTTTGGATGTCGGGACGCACTGCCGTCCACCAATTGTCGTGGGTATCCTTGAACATCTCATCAATCATTCCTCGGATAACATTCCACCGGGTCTCTCTATTCCTTGCTATCATCTCTTCTACCCTCTTCAGGAACTCCATGGGGTTACGTTTGTAATTCCTAAAATTGATTAACTCCCGGTTATCGTTGTTGGTGATATAAGTATTTTTACATGTTCTATCCCGCCATGAATCCACTTCTTCTTGTAATTGTATCTCGCGTCGACGGATTTCCTCGATCTTCTCTTTATTTGTACTCACTTGGCTTTCGACATTACTTAGGTTGTTATATACTCTTTCCATTCGTTCGCCAATGTCAGTATGTACCTGTGCTATTCCTTCCTTATTCTCCTCCCGAATTTGATGTACTTCTAGCTTAATCTGCTCGCATTTTTCTACAGTTTCCTGTTGGAGTCCTTCAACCATCTTTTTATTTTCATTTTTGACGTTGTTTATTTTATTTTGTATTTCCTCACGGACTTGTACCACTGTTTCGTTGATTTTTTCTAACTTTTCATTTGTTTCGGCTATTTCTTGTTTCTTTTCTTCATTGTTTTTATCCACCTTTTGGTTAATTGTCACATGGACATTCTCAATTCTTTCATTAATCCCCTTTAAATTCTCTTCATTTATTTGTCTGATGTCTTCCTTCATTTGTTTTAAACTCTCATCGTTCCTGTTCATTAGTTTTGAGGTTTCCTCCTGTTTCCTAAAATTTTCATCTATTTTATTAAAATTTTCCTCCTGTTTCCTAAATTTTTCATCTATTTTATCATTTGTTTGTTTATTGCTTTCCATTATAATTCTCAACATCTCCTGCATGCTCATGTCTTCTTTTTGGGGCGAATTTATCTGGTTGGTCCCCTTGGGCATCCTCTTCTATCATTTCCTTTTCCGTGTCCCTAACGACTTCAGTTTCTTCTTTATTACCCATCGTTTGTTCCATTTCACTGTCCGTGACTACTTCTATTTCTTCTTCCCATCTATCTTCTTCCGTTTCTCGTTCCTTCGCCATCCTTTTAGAAACCCCTCTGGTATGCATTTCTGTGCCTCTAATAGTTGCCTGCTTAAGTTAAGTAATAGTTATGGAATCGGCGTTTTACTTAACTCAAGCCCTACAAGTTGATCGCCAATTTGTTACTAAACCTTTATCCGAGTTCCGACCTTATCATATACCTTATATATAATTATATCTTAAACTCCACTGTTGTGAGCCAATTTGTAAACCAATTATGCTTTTTTTTTTAATAAATGTTTTGTTATTATTTAAATTGATTGTCTTGTGTTTATCTAATATTTATGAAGTGATAAGTGGTCTCTCTTAAGCACCGCAATGTCAGGTTATTTGTGAAGAAATAATATTTTTTAATTAGTGATATTAATAAAATATTAAGAGTATCTCAATATTATATAATAATTTAGTACATTCTGAAATAATAACGTTCAACACCAGTTGATTTATTGGGTAATTCTATGGTTATTATTCAGGCCTAGTCTGCATCAAGTGTTGAGAGAGGAGAGTAAAATCCTTAAATAAGTTTCTCTTCTCTTGGAATTCAACAGCTGTCCGCGGGCTAGCGCTGTGGTTCACAGTCAGCTGGTTATTGTAGGTTAGTTGTTCCGCTTACTGTACTTCTCATGTTACTCTCTCTATAAATTACAACTCATTCTACATGCACTAAATATTATACAAATAATAAGAAATCGCCAATTTCAAGAATGATTCTTTATTTTATATTTTTTCTTTGAAAACAAATGTTCTTCCTTCACTAAGATACAAAATCGATCGTACTGGAATGAATCGATTAATTATCGAATTCAGGTTTATATATTACTTTTATTTATTATTGTTTTTCTTAAACACAGGGTATGAAGCCAAATACACTGTTACTCACCGTCTATGGCCTTTCCGTGATGTTATTTCGTGTTTACATGTTTCGAGGCACTTGCCTCATCATCAGAACTTTATAAAAACTAATCTATGTCAGCAATGATGACATGTGTCAAAATACTAAAACACAATACAGCATTAAACCATGTACAGAACTTGCTTTAAAAATGAGCACGTCAATGTTAGGTGTGCCTTGCAAGACAACACGTGCCGTACTGACGAAATCTAAGTTTTATCTTGACCATATCGCATAGCGGTATCGTACAGTATATTTGATTTATATTGTACTTGGTCATTCAACACGTGTGGCTTGGTACTGGCATCGTTATATGCTTTATAAATCTCATATTCTTCAAGGGCGTTCAAATAACCCCCTTTATTGCAGAAATGAAGGGGTATTAGATTCGAGCTAAAATCCGTGTAACTGTGATTGTTGTCTATAAGGTGCCTGGCGAAATTTGACTTGATGTTGTCAAAGTTGTAAACTCCTGTAGGGGGTCTATATTCAGAAAATCTTTTCAAAAAACCTTGACCCGTCTGGCCCACATAAAAAGCCTCACAGTCGTTGCAGACTAGCTTATAAACTCCTGTTTTATTTTCAAGACTGGTATGTTCACGGCTGCGGAGATTATTTAAGATGTTATTACTGGTCTTATAGGAAACAACTATGTTGTTGACTTTATTAATGGTTGACTTAAAAATTCCTGGCATGAAATGCGTATAAGGTGCCGCAATGTACTTGCGTGCCTTTGTTTCGAGGTTCTCATTTCTATTATTTATATCTTTAGTTTTATTTTTAATAGTGTTACTCTTCTTTTTCTTTTGTTTTTTTAAAATATTATCTATTATTTTTTCGTTATACCCGTTGTTAAACGCAATGACTTTAATGGTGTTTAATTCTTCGATGTAATCCTCGATGCCAAGGGGTATAGACAATAGGCGATGTATCATGCTATGGAATGCAGCTAATTTCTGTGAAATGGGGTGGAATGATGAGGCATGTATGACAGCGTCAGTCATCGTGGGCTTCCTAAATATATTAAAACATAGTTTTTTAGTAACAAAGTCCTTAGTTACTGTCAAATCCAGAAAATGTAATTGACCTCTAACTTCATTCTCCAAAGTAAACTGTATTTTGTTATTTATGCCATTCAAGTAATTGTGGAGCTTGTCAATTTGACGATTTGTGCCTTTATACACCATAAAAGTGTCGTCGACATATCTACCATAGAACACCACATTGTAATTATGTGTAGGGTTTGAAAACAAGAAAGAATTTTCAAAGTAATTTAAGTACACCTCCGCTAGAATACTAGAGAGTGGGGAACCCATTGCCAACCCCTCCAGCTGTCTGAAAAACTGTTTGTTATGTGTGAAATAATTCTGGTCCAAAATCACTCCCAACAATTCTAATATTTCATTTATGCAATTAGCATTCAGTTTATTGGTGTTAACAAGGTTAGTTCTTAATAGGCGTAAGGTTTCACTCACCGGTACATTTGTATACAAGTTCACAATGTCAAAAGAAATAAGTTTATAGTGGGGTTCAATCATCAGGTTTTTCACTTTTTCAACGAAATCACAACTATTAATCAAACTTCGATTATTATTCAAATGTAAATTGTGTTTTAATATACTCACTAATTTTCTAGCTGCTTTGTAACCGGGTGCAGTGGTAAAATTTACTAGTGGTCTAATAGGAATCCCCTCCTTGTGAAGCTTTGGCAGACCTGATAAAACAGGCGCTTTAGAATTAATTGGTTTTAAAGAACGCCTAGTACGTTCATCAAAGAGATGTGTACACATATTTAAGCTACGATTAAGACGTTTTACATATAAACCCGTGGGGTCAGAGGTTAGCAGGGTGATATTATTATTTGCAATGAAATCGCGTATTTTATCGTCATAATCATTCTTATTTATAATAACCAGGGTGTTACCCTTATCTGCCTTAGTGACAAGGGCTTGATCGTCAGATAGTTTTTTCTTTAATGTTTTTAAAATCCTACATTCGGCATTACAATTAGTCATAGAAGGAATAGGAGAACGTACGTTATTAAGTTGGTTACGTATAATTTTGTTAAATTTGTTATTTATTATGAACCGTGCTTCATCTTGTTCTTTTTGTTCATTAATTGCTTTAATCACAGTTTCGGCACTAGCAACTTCAGGTAGAATGTGCCTTGTGTTGAAGTTCGGCTTATGTAATGGGAGATTGTATTTTAATCCTTTATTTAAAAGATTTTCTTCATCAGTATTTAATGCAATTGAAGTCAAATTACATAGTCGTGTATGGAATACGTGTTTACAACTAGTATTACTGGTTTTAGGTATTTGATCGTCTATTAACCTTTGTAACTTGTTAAGCTGCGTCGTACGCATATTGTAAACAACTATTTCTATCGTACTGTTTATAAATTCCAGATAATGATCTAGTGCAGCTGGATGTACGTTATTAAGTAGTTGTAAGTGTGCTCCATACAATTTAGAATTAAGAAGTGATTTTTTAATATATAACGACCTCAATTCCTCTTTAATTCTAAAAATCTCTGCATGTTTTTTAGCTTTCATATCTGCATTAGACGAGCCTTTAAACTTTATAATAGCATAATTTGGAATAACCTTATTTTTCAAACATGCTTTATTAAATCTAATATGCAGAATGGTCTTATGCAATTGTGTTTTAATATTCTGAAATCTGTGTACTACGTTATCACGACTATTATTATTCATTTTGATTTAAATGGAATAACTCCTATTATAGTCCCAAGCCACGTGTTTGTTAACCAAATACACTGTTACTCACCGTCTATGGCCTTTCCGTGATGTTATTTCGTGTTTACATGTTTCGAGGCACTTGCCTCATCATCAGAACTTTATAAAAACTAATCTATGTCATCAATGATGACATGTGTCAAAATACTAAAACACAATACGGCATTAAACCATGTACAGAACTTGCTTTAAAAATGAGCACGTCAATGTTAGGTGTGCCTCGAAACATGTAAACACGAAATAACATCACGGGAAGGCCATAGACGGTGAGTAACAGTGTATTTGGTTAACAAACACGTGGCTTGGGACTACAATAGGAGTTATTCCATTTAAATCAAAAAGGGTATGAAGGTTCTTTTGACTATTAGTAAGGTCAGAAAATGCAAAAATAGGACTACAAGGTATTACAATCTATTACTAAATTCTTATTAATTAATATTTAAAATAAGTAGAGTTTACCGTCCGATGACACAGTTACTTGTAATGGCCGTGCCCAGATAACCTCGTGCTTCGAGATGGTTGATCAATGCCAAGATACAGATGTATAAATCCTCGCCAGTCTTCACTCCAGTTTCAAAATAAAGTTTGGTGTCTTGGTCCTGGGATGATGCAGAAATGCCAATCCTTACTCTTCGCCAATGTCCAGTTCTTGTGGTTACGGGTTCCACTGTATTTTGTGTCGGAATATGTTTTCTCTATCGAGTCATGAAAAGTGAGGTTCAAGTACAATTTTAATTTCTTCTTTCATCCTTTAGAATACTGGATTACTTTAATTCATTCAGGTAGTTATTTATCTTCATTTGTCTATTATTTAAATTTAATGATTACTCCTTTTACTGGGTGTAATTGGTAAAGTTCTTCCTTTAGACTTTCGTCAATTTTAATTGATAGACTTAATTGTACTCTTTTATATATGACCGTCAAAAGTCAGCGAGCTCTGCTTTTGTTAGTTATTATTTAATTTTGTTGACTCATTAATTTATTCTATATAATTTTCTCATTTTTTCTAGGTTCATAAAAACTAAACTGTCCTCATTCATGGATAACAATTCAATAATCGAATAAACAAAATTTATTCCATTTTGTCGTCCTTGACAACCAGTCTTTGTTCCCTTATTGGATAATATTTATAATCCTAGAACCATAATTAAACAATGTTCTTGCACTTAATAAAATACTCCCTTACTAAAGTTACATTATATCATATTAAACTTTTACATATTTTTTGTTATTAAATTATATACATTTTGCTATCGTTTCCTCTTAATCTACTTAGTCTAACAAGTACTATTTTCTCATTACAAAATATTAATTTTAGGCATAATTGTTCTATTACATTTTAAGATTTTATTTTAATTGAAGTTACTTATCTGCTCTCAATAACTACTATTGATTTCTCCTAACTTATTACATTACACTTAGTGTTTTTACAAATTTTGTTACCTAACTTTTCTGACCTGACTTCCTATACAATGTCACTGGTTTATGGCCTATCATTACATTTTTATCTCATTCTGATTTTAATTTATTATTACCTATATTAGTATAGAACCCTTCATTTGTTTATAGCGTAATTACAATAAACCCTTTGGTATCTTATTAACAATTGTTGCCTTTGTGGCCAAGTTTACAATTATAATCCACATACTAAATAAGTACATGTATACAAAATATTTAATCTTAGAAAGTTTTAACACCAGTTCTATGGTGATATATTTGTTAACATAAAAATGAAATTAACATCAGTTAATTGATATTCTCTTAAAACAATTGCTTCACCTGCTACATACAAAAAACAACATAAATACCATGATAATAAAACAACATGATAAAACATAATAACATGCACATTTTTATAAAATAAATTATGCACTAATTAATTAGTCTCCTCTCAGTTAATTCATTAATTATTCTAAAACTGTCTATGTTATGTTTCACATTACTTGTCACTATGTTTATCGTTTACCCTTTTCACTGAACACTTAATAGTTTGTATTTATAAACATTCTTATTTTTTCTTTTACCTTGTATTCTTATTTGGAGATTATTTGTTCATTTAATAATGGTTTACTTTTCTGACCTTTTATTACTACGGACAATTATTATTTTTTTATTTTTTAGTTTGAGAATTATAAATTTTTTATGTAATGTAGGTGACCATATTTTCGTTACGTTACAATATATATACATATATATAAACACACATACAGAGTGTATTCCGGTTAATGGGGTCATTGATTATTAGGGCCAGCCGCTTTATTGGGCCACTATTCAAAATACAAAAACAAAACAGGGTTGCACATAGAAAGTTGCTTCGCTATTGTTAACAACAACACACCAAAATGTGTTTGGTTTCTGACTTCTGTGTTTGTCCTTGCCAACATACCATAAACCGTCTACAGGTACCACTAGGGCCTACAAGCTTGTTATGTCTAGTAATAGGCTGTTTAGTATCTTTGTATCATTCCCTTCAACTACTTGATGTTTTCAACACAGGTCGTTGACACAACACATTTCTCTATAGCCTGTCAGTTTGGGTAAAATTATGCTGTCTCATATTGTTACTGTTACGTGTATCGGAGAATAGTAACTTTTTGTTTTATCATTGTGTGGTGACTATTTTTTAAATTTTAATTGTCCATTGTTTTTAAATTTTCTGACCTTTTTTGTTTTAACTACGTATATGCTGCAGAATGAGATGACTTTGGCTGAAAGAATTAAGTAATTGACATGATCAAAACTTACCTGCCTAACAGTAGTCAACGAAAACTCGCTGAACTAACTGGAGTACCGAAAAATACAATTTCTCATGTCTTGCTACACAAAGAAAAATTACGGTAAGAATGTTTTTTAAGGGATGGACTTCAAGAGGCTTCTCAAAATCGGATACGTGAAAGGAAAGGACCCACTTGCTGAAGATGCTTTAAATGAATGATTCTCGAGGTTTGTTTGTTAGTGGTCGAATGCTTAAAATTAAAGCACAAAACTTTGCCAAGAAATTAAACCATGATGGTTTTCAACCCACAGATAGTTGGTTATCTTTGGTTCGCAAAGTAGGAAACAAGTTCAGTTTAAGAAAGCCCACGGGAAAAAGTTAGCAGTGACATTGGAAGTGGTGAAAATTGGAAGAATAATACACTACCCACAATGCTACAGAAAGTTTCAGCGGATGATATTTATAATAGACAATTTGGTTAAGCCTCGTTGTTTTAAATTGCTCGGAATGGACAGTTTACCAGTTCATTATTATTTTGACAAATAATGGATGACAAGCACCGTTTTTCAAGAGTGGTTTGTAAATTGGGACACGGAGTTACAAAAAATGTTAAGAAAAATTCTTCTAATTATAGACAACTGTGCTGCATATCCATGTATCTATTGTTTAAAAATCATAACTATCGAGTTTTTATCACTAATACCAAGCCTTTTTCAACCACTTGACATGGGTATAATAAAAAATTACTAATCAATGTACAGGGGCAAATTGGTGAATCACATTTTGCATGAAATAGAACAAAAACATGTTAACTTCATTTTCCACAGCTGCAGAAGTCAGTGCGGCAGAGCAATACAAGCTTCAAGCAATACAGTATGTGGCAGACAGTTGGCAAAAAGTAAGTATAACTACAACTAAAAATTGTTTTGTCCACTGTGGTTTCTCCGTCAGTCCTCTGCTGCCAGAGACAATGATTATGGATGAAGACACAAGCTGCTTATTAACAACAAGTTAAAAATCAAGAAGAATTCCCCGGATTTATGAAAATATAGAATGTTTTAACAAAAACAAAGACTGTGATGATACCATATTAGAAAGGATTGTGGTACACCTAAATGCAGCAGACTCATATATATTGTTACAGCATTACAGAACACTCTACGTGTTTCTTGGCTATTCTAGTGGAACCAGCTGTAATGTTGAGTGCGTACGTGATTTTTAACAGGCGTTAACAAGATTGTTCCAGACTCACCGGTCCGCGCGCACTGTGTCGAGGCAGCAAGCCATTACGCTCTAGTGTAGTGTTGACGCGTATTATGGATAATTCTGGAATATTAGTGGAGTATAAATATAGTCATTCAGCAATGGTAAGTTCAGTTTTAGTGGCGATTTATTCCAGTGCAGTTTGAAATATTGTGGCGAAGTGTTCTGTGTTTTATAATTGTGCGAGACTATTAGTTGACATTATTATTGCGTGTGAACAATTTTTATTTGATTTGTTGTAAGAGACTATATTGTTTAGAGACAAACTGTTTAAAAGTGATAATTAAAGCTGGTGATTAGTGACTTAATTGGTGTCTTGTATTTTGTTTCCCACTGTTCCATATGACGATCAGTAGACCGTTGTAACAATATATATACTCATATATATTGTCACTGGACAAAAGGCTTGCCGCATGACAAATGGCGCCAATCGTACACTCTAGTGTTTTTGGTGGCCCTAAAAAGGACCTTGTGGCAAGAAGGCTGATGTTGGTTGTGCCGCACTAAGATGTTCGGCGGCTGCGCCCGCTGTTCGTGGTGTACTGCAGTTCTCCTCTTCTTCCGGCACCGGTAGTAGAGTCGGCTGCCGGCCCAGCGAAATCCATCGCTGGCGCGGAACTGGAGGGCGAAGACGCAAGAACGCCGGTTCTATTCTTCGGCCGTTCCTTCCGGCTGACTCCGCGCCGATGTCGTCCGAGAGAGGAGAGGAGATGAAGTGCGTCCGATGGCGTGGCGATGAAGAGTGCGCAAAATTTTCTGCCGGCCCGGGTTTTATGCACTAACCGGGATCGCTGGTTGGCTCGCTCCGAACACGCAGTTGGTCATGTCTCGGCGGCTGCTGATGCCGGATTGGCTTGCCTCGTCCACCGCTGGTACCGGAGAGCAGGTGTTCGCATACCGCTGCCGTCACAACTCCACCGGGTCTTGAATGCTCTCCGGTAGCCAGCCTACTGCTCTTCTCCAGATGTTGTGGAGGTGTCTGTTGGGCGCCATGTTGATTGGTGTGCCGGCTGGTAGCTCGCTGGCGTGGCTGGATCTTGCATCCGCAAGATGATCGCTGCCCCACGATGGGTGCCACTTGTCATCGGACAAAAGGCTTGCCGCATGACAAATGGCGCCAATCGTACACTCTAGTGTTTTTGGTGGCCCTAAAAAGGACCTTGTGGCGAGAAGGCTGATGTTGGTTGTGCCGCGCTAAGATGTTCGGCGGCTGCGCCCGCTGTTCGTGGCGTACTGCAGTCCTCCTCTTCTTCCGGCACCGGTAGTAGAGTCGGCTGCCGGCCCAGCGAAATCCATCGCTGGCGCGGATCTGGAGGGCGAAGACGCAAGAACGCCGGTTCTATTCTTCGGCCGTTCCTTCCGGCTGACTCCGCGCCGATGTCGTCCGAGAGAGGAGAGGAGATGAAGTGCATCCGATGGCATGGCGATGAAGAGTGCGCAAAATTTTCTGCCGGCCCGGGTTTTATGCACTAACCGGGGTCGCTGGTTGGCTCGCTCCGAACACGCAGTTGGTCACGTCTCGCCAGCTGCTGATGCCAGATTGGCTCGCCTCATCCACCGCTGGTACCGGAGAGCAGATGTTCGCATACCGCTGCCGTCACAATATATAAGGAGTATACAAGCAAAACTCAGTCTCCAAGTTTGGTCAAAACAATATATTATTGTTGGCAATGCTGAACTACATTTATGTTTTGAATAAAATTAAGTGGCAACTTCAGAAGGTTGCAAATGAAGAAGTAATGATGAAATATATCAAAGTATGGAAAATATAACAGAAATAAGAAGACTAGTATTTTTTGGACATTTTGGACATAGAATGGACAATAGGTTAACAAAACAGATCAAATATCTATGGGGAAAGAAGTCAATATCAAGTTGGATTAAAAAAAGTCAAAAAGGATTTATTTATAGAAAGTATACAAATTTATAGAAAAAAATATTTTTAACGTAGAAGAAGGAATTAAAAGACAAGTTTTTCAGGCAAAAGTGTTAAAAATGGAAAGAGTCCAGGGTAGGAGAGAGAAAAACACAGGTACAAAGTGGACTGAAGACAGAAAGAATAGACATAGTGAGATGATGAAAGAATACTGGAGAAAAAGAAAAGAACAAGGAATAAAGAATTGAAATTGGCATGTGGTCCTCAGATGGCAGATACAAAATAATCCTTTTTCTTTTTAATTTTAAAATATGGGCTTGGTATAAAAACTAACATTAGGCCTATGCATTTATAATGTAATTATGATACTAACATTTTTCATTCATCCAATAGTAGGCTAGCATTTTAGGCAAGTGTCCACCCACAATTCTATCCAGGTTTTCCATTCTAGTAGTTTTGTGACAGTGAGTTTTATTTTCATTTATTTTTTACCATATTTTTGTAGTATTAAAATTATTCATAACAGATATGGTGGTATGACCTACAAATATTGGTGAAATGTCAAGGAAACGAATTATCTAAATAATTTTGAAACTGTTTAAGTCACAACTTAGTAGAGACAATATTGTATTGTATGTCTGACAAAAAATGAGTTTGGAAAGGATGCAAATGAAATTTCAACCTGTGTTTACGATTCCCATTTCATCAAGATCTTTCACAGTATAAAATAGTTAGGCTTTTTAGTGATGGGTGTGGTGTGCACAGAATAAAAATTTCATTCTTGTCAGTGAAGAAAGTTTTTGGTTGTTGAATGTTCCTCAGAATATTAAGGAGGTACAGATGATTTTACCAATGACTGGTCACAGTTTTATACCGATAGGCAGAGTGTTTGGGAATATTGAGACAGAAGTACGAAAACATGAGATAATTTATGATCAAAATCAATACAGTACTATAATATGAAACCACAGTAGATTTAGAGTAAGTATAAGAAATTTGGAGTAGATTTATTAGACAAGAACTAAAAAAAATCCACACAAACCCTTATAAAAGCTACTATTTATTGGCATTTCAGTATTAATGTTGTAAACGTCTATATTTAACACGAAAAAATGCTAACAAGATTCTAACAAGGGAAGAAAATGCTTACTGATCAAATTACAACTAAACAGAACTTTTACGAAAGTAAGGAAAAGCTTAGATTCAATCAATTTGAGTAGAGGTCTCCTAATAAATTTTTTTACTGATAAAGAGAACGTTTCAGTTTTGCAATCTTATGACATCAGATGTAAACATTGTGTATATAGGGTTAACATGCAGTTCTTCCACTTGTATGCACACACAAAACTGTATTATTTTTATACTAACAATGTTCTAGTTTGTACTAATAACTCACACGTTAAGTGTTCATTTAATTTTTATTGAAATTTTTTTATTATTTACAAAATTAATTTTATACTTCAAAACAAATATGCTCACTTCACATTTATTTATTGTAATGCCAAAATAGCAGCTGTCAGTTTAGCTTAGTATTATGGTACAAAGTTTGGTAAACTAAAGTTTGCAGGTTAGAAAGTAGTTTGTTTATGTCACACCACATCCACGTGTCCCGTGTGGGACTTGTTTGTGCGACCTTCCTGTACATGCTTTCTCTATAATTTTGTACACTGAGTAGTGAGAAAAATGTGTATGTGTGTGGTCAGGAAAAATATATTTATAGTACAATTACTTTCTTTTAATTAATAAAGTTGTGTTAGTGGTTATAATCACAAACAGAAATAACACTGTTGCGCACCATTACATATTTTTTTCCGGTTAGCGCTTTCAAGCTTTACAGCTCATCATCAGATTGGAAAAATTTGTTCTATAGTGGTGTGCAACAGTGTTATTTCTGTTTGTAATTACTTTCTTCTCTCATCCTTAATACTGCACACACATTGCAGCAGACATGTCTAAACAAAATATATACCTACAAGTCATTGTCATTACATACTTTTATATGCTGAAAATTCATATGTGCTAGGGTCTGAGACATTATGGGCATGACACACATTGAATCTGATAGTTATTTTAATCATTCATGAACTGTGCAGTTTTTTAAATACGTTGTTTTGCAATGTAAGGATCATATGAACACTTTTGTATACACTTTGTTAGTGTCTGCACAAGTTTATCTTTAGGAAAAGTATAAATTTCTTTGTCATCAAGAGTTATTTAAAATAACATGTTATACTAAACATTTAAAATAATATTATACTAACCTTTAACACCTGAATGTAAGATATGATGGCGAGCTAAATCTTCCTTGCGAACAAATGTTTTATTACACTGCTTACATGTAAAAGGCTCAGCTCCTTCATGGACGTATTTGATATGTAACTGAAGTCGAGTTCTACGATTGAAAGATTTACCACACTGCTCACAAGTGAAACCATTTTCTCCTATACAAAAAAATCAAAAATTGTAAATTAAATCTTTGAGTGACCACACCTTAATGCATAATCCATCCCCTCAGACATTGTTTTATTTATTTTTTTTTAATAATCTCTGTCTTAAACCCTGATAAATATTTACTAAAATGTATTACTAAAACAATAATTTAAGCATTTTTTCTACTCAATCCTACTTTGAATAAACTCTGCGGTTTTATTATAACTTTTTTTACTTTGCAAATTAAAGATAAATAAACTAAAGTTGTTTTCAATAGTTCTGAGAAAAATCTTCCAAATCATGTGATTTTTCTGTAAACCGAATGAACACATCAATCACATTTTGTATAGTATACAAACTGCACAAATGTACAATAAAACTCAGCAACCAACAGAAAATTCATATTATTTATATGACAATAGCTTTGACTTTGAACTCCCAAGTAAATAAGCAAACACCCACACAAATGTAAAGAAACATGCAGGGCTTGGCAACTGTTGAAGTTATTTTTGTAAAACAACTTGTAATGCAGGAATCTGAATGTGAAAACAACTAAGCAGCAAGAAACCTTCTGTATGGTTTCTGTGACCAATTATTCACGCACAAAGCACTTTAACACATATTTGAAAGAATGTGGTCTGTCAAATACCAAGTCCACCCGTGGTGTAATATTGTGCCATTGGTACACGGAGTGTTAAAACCTATTAACAATACTAATTTTTTCAGAATTGTAATTTTAAAATACCTTTCTAAAATACAAAAAGAGCATATAAAATCTATAATTAACATAAGTTTTTGCAAAGAACAAGAATAACAATGTGGGGGACTGTAGTATTTTGAGAGAGATGTTCTTTGTTTATTTATACCTTCTGCCTATCTGCCCTAAAGGATGTATGGCATGTAAATACATTATACACGATATCATCTCTTATATTACATACATATACTATAATACTAATTCAATCATGATTCCAACACTACTGTATAAACCAATATATGCCAATTGTGTCTTCTTTATTTTTGCACAGACTTATCAAACCCCCCCCCCCATATATTAACATTTTTGTACCAATACTGTCACTTACATGCACTTCATTTGGTTTTAATTTACAAATAGCTTCCAAAATTTCCTCCATTTCTTTGATTTCCACCTAATTCCTTATCACCTTTAAATACATCTATGTTCCTAGTTACCTCAATGTTAACCTTAGTAAGATCTTTGAAATAATGCTACCATCTTACCATAATGTTGTCCTTATCTGTGATGACCGAACCTTGTCTGTCTTTGATGTATGACACAGAATCCTTTCCTCTGAGAAAGTTTTTTCATAATTCATACACTAATTTCTGATTGTATTATTGAAGCTCTCCTTTCACAGCAAGCCCAAATTTTATTGTCTTGTTCTGTTAACTGCTTTTACAGTCATTCTTTCATCCTATTGTTGGATTTTGAGGTAACAAACTAAACCGTGAAAATTTTAGATTACCTCACCATGAAATGTTTGTTATATTTAAATTATACTATTTCATTATTTCAAGGGATACGTGGGTGGGCTTGACCCAAAAACACACATAGAGCAGCAAAAACTCCTACATCTGACATGCAGACATATTATTATCTGACTGCAACATCTTATGAACCCAAACTCATCAGCAAAAGATACAAGCTGTTGGATTCCTGGGCAAGTTATGCAGCTAGCAACAATATCCTGGAATTCAGTACAGAAGCAACAGGCGTGCATATACATTTGTATTTAATAGCCAACTCCTGAGAGAAAGTGATGACAGTACAGTCCCCAATAGGAATTTGAACCATTTTTAGAAACAAACTAAACATCCCCACAAAAGAGGCCAGGAGAAAAGGCAGAAAACGCACATGATTGTCAGGTTTAAGTTCTAGATGACCTCTATACCTGTCCAGCATAAGAGAATAAGATGGCTAAGTGGACCAGTCTTCAAGAAGGAATGATGTGGTCCACACCACAAATGGTGAATAACAACAGCTTCAGCCAAAAGACCATGGAAAGAACAGTCAGCAGATTCAATGAGAAGGAATGTATTTTACCAAGATGACAGGATTGTCCGTTCACTAATGGCAGCCACCCAATTGCTTACAAGTCTTATATTTGTAGGGTGTGGTATTTATCCAATATAATACAATTATGGAGCCAGTCCAAAGGCAAAATTGACTAAGGACTAAGGACAAACATAGTAGAAAAAGCTGCACATAGTGGTGTATCAATTTAGCAAGAAGACAAGCCTCTAATAATTCAGGGTTAAGGATACGTAAGGACTTACAAGTGTCACTTTGGTTTTTGCTGCCAGCAAACATGAATGATGATTGGTTTTGTGTTAATGAAATAAAATACGAAAATTTTTGGTTGCACAGCTCTAACCCCGCAAAAAGTTGATTTTATATTTAAATGATACTTCCTCTGATGAGACTCGAGTAAGTGAAACTATTTTTGATATTACATAAAAGATGCAACTCGCAACATTCCATTCAACTCCGTGATCAAAGCCAGGTTAAGGACAAGCAAGTTGCTAAAGAAAAAAGGTTGATGGAATTTTTGGTTACCTACATAGTATGGTTATAAATAATTGTTGGTCCAGGGACATGAACCAAGCATCTGGCTGATTAAATTGCAAACATGCTGGCCATGTGTAATTTAATGAGTCACTGTGCTGCTGTTGAGCCGATGGCTTAACTGTGCCTCACCATGTACAAAGAGTATAGCCAGGCAGATTCGACAGAAGCATGGTCTGCACTCAGGTGCATAAAAATTTACATAACCAAAATATCGAACACCTATTATATAACTTTGATTCTGTTTTGCTTCGAGTACAAGTACTTTGTTATGACTTCTTTTTCTCGACTGTGAATTTTATCTTCTCTGTCCACTACGCCATTCTCTTTGAGATTTCACAGCACTCTTCAACTACTCCTAATATAATTTCTTTAAGCTTATAAGACATATTTTCGACTTCTTAAATCACATTGGAATAATGACTAAGGTTATTTTTTGTAGTCTTCGGTACTTAAGTTCTGTGTTCAACATCTTTAAGACTATAGCTTTTTATTTTATTTTTTCTCTTGTCTGACTTGCTCTTTTTTATCGTTCATATGCTCATTAGAATCGTTTATTTCAGAAACCAGTCAAGTGCCAAAATATACAATAATGAGTTATTGGTAGATTATGGTTCTGTAGCGGTAAATGCACCATTTAGTGCTGAAACAGGTCAAACGCCGTCATCTTATAGTGGTATGGCAGCTCGTCAATATCTGGCTTTAGTGCAGAAAGTAGTCAAACGACGGCGCTTGACTGGTTTCTGCTCTAAACTGCGGGAAATTTAGTGCCGCACCGGGGCGTCGGTTGGCTGCTGTGATATACAGTCGTCACCAGTTTGTAGTTAATTGTCAGCTGTGCATGTGATAAATTCGCTATTGGTTTAGTTTCCTCGTGTTTTGAAGTTTTGTGGACAACTTTTTGAAAGTAGTGTTTAGTTTTATGTTTAGTGACGTGATTTTATTAGTGATTATATCGTAGCGAAACTATGTCTAGTTCTGATGAAGAACCTACTCCTAAAAGAAAACGGGGAGTTCTCAGAGAGGAAACCTACAAACGTAACGTCGTTCACAATGCGAGGGCGAAAGGAGAAGGTTATGTTGCATACTCTGGTAAGCAAGTACCACCGAAAACCAAGCCGAACCCAGACAGTTAACCTGTAAGTGCAATATTAAATGCTCATCAAACATTAATGCGCAAACAATAAATGAAGTTTGGGATTATTTCTATTCTCTTGAAAATAAAAATTCTCAAGATACGTATATTCAGACTTTGATCGAGATAAAGGAAGTCAAGCATAGATGTAAGCAAAAAGACCCAGGAGCAAAAATAGGCGATGATGAAGACAAATTGAAAAGAAATTATTCCTATAAATATAATTTAAAGATTGGTGGCGTCATTAAAAACGTTTGCAAAAATGTTTTTATGAAGATCCATGGTATCACACATAACAGATTAGGGTGAATTTGCCAGTTATCACTTCAAAATACGACACCAAAAGACAGAAGGGGCCAGAAAAGGAGTGGCAATGCAGTTCCCGGTAATGTGTGTGTTCGCATTCATAACCATATTTGTAAATAAGAAGTAAAAGAAACCCACTATGGATCGAAACAGAAAAAATATTTAGACGCCCGTTTGAACGTTACAAAAATGCATCAAATGTTTATTGATGAAAATCCAGACTTAAAGGATGTTGTAAAATACCATTTTTACTTTCAAGAAAACTGTGGGTACTCCTTTGGCCGACCACAAGTTGACGTGTGTAGTCAATGCGAAGCTCTACAAGCCAAATTAAGAGATAAAAACTTAAATGATAATGCCAAACGTACTGCAGCAGCAGAGCTTATGATACATAAACGGCGGGCGGGAAAGTTTTACAATAGTATGAAAGAGGCATCCAAAGATGAACATAATCAAACTGCTGCCCTGTGCTTCGACTATATGCAGAACTTACCATCCCTAATATTCCCGTCCAGGAATTTAGTATTCATGATTTAAAAACCAATAAATCAAAAATCTATGTATATCACGAGGGCGAGGGAAATAAATCACCAGATGAAGTATGTAGTTTTTTACTTGATTACATAAACACATGAAATACCTACCACAGTGAAAAAACTCATCCTTTTTAGTGATGGTCCATCAGGGTAAAAAAAAATCATACGGTTGTGAGCTTTTTAATGAATCTCTGTGACAACGGAAGATTTGATAGTGTCACTCACAACTTCCTAGTTCGTGGGCATTCTTACTCAGCGTGTGACAGAGATTTTGGGGCTATAAAGCGTCTAATGAAAAACGTAGATCGTATTTACACTCCAGAGGAATATACTGAGCTGATAGTGAAATCCAGTAAAACAAGCCGTTTTACTGTACACAGAGTTACCCCTCAAGATATCATAAGCTTCAAAAAATGGTGGCCACAGTCATACAAGAAACTAACCAACTCAGACGAAACCTCTGGTAGAGGTGTTCCTAAGGACAAGAGGGAAAGTTTTAAGATATCAACGTATAAACAGTTTTGTTTCAACAAGAATACTCCTGGGAAAGTGGTAGTAAAGCCATTTATTAATGGATATATTTCATCAACCTTCACTCTGCTAAAAGTACATCCTGCTCCTGACTTACCCACCAAGATGGCGTACCCCTCAGGAAAAGTAAGTTTATACAAATACATTTTAATAATTTAAGCATTACAAAATATTTATATTTGAAATATTTCAATTGATTGAAAAACTTTAGAAAAATTATTAATATTTCAAAATAATATCTATCTGCAGCCTCCTAGTGTTTCTTTTACTTTCATAAAATTTATTTTATGTGTGTGCTGGTCTAGGCCTCAATAATAATTGCGTCGTTATTGTTTTAGGTCCCTATTAACAACAAAAAGATACAAGACTTAAATGCCCTAACACCTTACCTGGTTGGATACGAAGAATTTTACAATAACATACTACAATGGCCTACTACAGAGCAGAATGTGCTGTGGAGCATGTCCTTTATGTAAATGAGTAGTTTTTCACAAAACAAGATGTGTTTCCTTTCACAAACTAATTACTTATGTATCCTAATATGATATAATAAATCTTTTTAATCAGAAAATATAGTTTTATTAAATAAAAATATAATTGCACAGTTTGTTTATTGCAAAAACCAGTCAAGTGCAGAGTTTTAATTATTTTTTTGCAAAAAAAGTAAAGACGTAAAAATAAATTTTTGTCTGTAAAACAGTTTCAAACATGTATTACTTTCAGCAAAAAAAATAACAATCGTCTCCAAAAATGTTTTAGGTTGCTAGGCAGTTTTATTTGTTTTTCTCAAAATAAACAATTTGGCGCTTGACTGGTTTCTGAAATAAACGATTATACATGGTGACACTGCAGTCTCAACCTGTCTTAATGCTTTCACATCTTTAACTGATCTCCGTTTTGGCTCTGTCAGAAATGAACTAAGAAGCAATCTGTAATGGAATTTCCATTTCTACTGACAACTGTATATACTTTAGTGTTTTTCTGTCTGTTATAAATAGATTGCTTTCCACATACAGGTCTTAATTTTTTTTCCACTGTTCCTGGGCATTCTAATTTTTTCATTTTATACAAAATTGATATTTTGAAAAAAATGTTTGAATTTTTATTTCATATGTAATACATGTATACATGTAAAAAAATGTTAAGAAATATAGTACCAGGAAAGTAGGCGAAATTGGTCAGACTGGAAGCTACACACTAAGACCGGAAAGTGTTACTCCCACTATTATTACAGCATTTTACCTCCAATTCTTTTTGGACATTAACAACAATTTTTGTCCTTTTAGCATCATTTTAGGTTACTAACAAATACTTAATCTTGCCCCCCCCCCCCCACCGCAACCACTTTCATTTCCAGTCTCAATAATCTGTAACTTATAAAGTCACTTCCCCTGATAAGCTCCTCAGTGAAACTATGAAAGTCACCCCCCCCCCCCACACACACACACACCAACTTCAGACCAAAACAATCAATACCTGATACTAATTTTAGCCAGTCTCCCTTTGATTTTTGTTTCTGTAATCCTGAAGATGTGTAAACCAAAATGTTTCATCACTTCCACTTCTTGCACCCTTGTTTTTATCTGTTTATATTTCTTCTTTCCCCTTTAACGTCTTCTTGTACTACAGTTTCTTTCTTCATGAGGTCATTTTTACACATATCATTTGGTCTTTGGGTCTTAATTTACTTTTGTCATTTGTTACCTTCATCTTATCCTAGAATTCATCCGTCTCAATTAAACTCTTTCTGATTTAATTTAAATGCTGACTTAACCCTCCATCGACAGGCAATCTGTCCTGCAAGAAACTCTCCAACTCTGTTCCAGTATTTCCATATTACTGGTGTCTATAATTAAACCTGAAATTATTTTGTAATTGAATTTAATCGATACACTAATTCTATTCTTGACCTCCCCCCTTTCAGCTCAAATTAATTACAAATACTTCATATTCGTATCCGAGCCACAATAGAATTAACTAAATGAATAAGTATTATCTTCTTAGTCCATCCTGTGGCTTCCTTATATAAAATTTAAAGATTTAAAAACAACGCGTTTTAGAACTTATGTTCCATCATCAGGTGCGTTTCATTCGTTTTGGCAGTATTGATATTACACCGTACGGTGCGCACCGTGAACTTCGCACACTATTGTTAATTAGTTTTTGTTGTTTAAATATGTGTTGTCTTAATGTGTTGACGACCTCCAATGAGTGAAACACACCTGATGATGGAACATAAGTTCTGAAACGCGTTGTTTTTACATCTTTAAATTTTATATAAGGAAGCCACAGGACGGACTAAGAAGGTAATACTTTTTCATTTAGTTTATCAAATTAATTAATTTTCCTGTTTTATCTTAGTTTTTATCTGTATCACGCACTTCTTAAAATTATCTGACATAATTTTTGTTTTTATTACATTAACTCAAAATGGCTACAAAGAAAAGAACTGATCATAACTATGGGTATTCCTACAAAAGAAAGATATTCATTAGGCATAAAAGGAAGAAAAATGGTTTCATCTAAAAAGTAGACATGGTAGTCCAGTGAGTATGGTGTTCGATTACCAATACATGATGCACTCACAACAGAAGTCAGTAAATGGAGAATACAAATATTCCATGTTTATTGCAACAGTTTTCCATTTCATCAGTCATTTCCTACTAAAATTCATTCTTCTTAATTACCATTTACTCCTTGTTTGGTTCCCACATTATTCTTAATTTTATACTATTCCATTAAGGCTATCTGTACTTAGATTTTTATGAACCTTGTGATAATATTTTCTCATTTCTTCTATTTTTTCATATAATTCTCTCCACTCACTTATGCATTTCACAATTTCAGCTACTCCCATTTCCCAATAATAATGAGTCTTCTTGAATTCTTTGGGGAACTTTTTTAAAGTATACAAAAATTGGTATCTGGATCAAAATTTTCAGTGATTTTTTTACCATTGTGCCACCTGAATTAGATTCTCCCATCTTATGTGTTTCAGACACTAAATGATAGTGCATATCATTATTGCAGCATAGTTAACAGTGATGTCATTTGTTTTCACTCCATGGAATGAGTATGCACATACGTGAAATGTAATAAGCATATTGCCTTCAAAGTTCTCCTTCCCTGCACTGATGCACTATTCCCAATTTCACTGCTACTTCTGTTAACAGGCCTGATTGACTTTTGAAACTGTGCACAGGGCCATCTCCAACTTTTGCTTAATCTCTTCATTGTCTGAAATCAAATCCTTTCAAAGTGGAATTCAGTTTTGGAAATAAGGACGAGTCTGCTAAGGCTACGTTAGATTAGTGTGGTGGCTGAGAATATAACAAAGTCATGAATCATTCCGAGTTGGGCCTTGTCTTGATGGATGAACCAGAGTTGTTGTACATAATAATGGTCTTTTTCTCCTGATACTTTCCCACAGACATTTCATCACTTGCAGATAATACCAGCAATTCACAGTTTGTCTCCGTGATAAGAATTCATGATGTACAACACCAAGTAAAAAATCCCAAGAAAAAGACTTTTATGTCAACTTGACCTCTAATGGATTTTTTTTCAACAGAGAATTTTTCCAACCTATTGCTGAAGACTCCATTTTTGTTTCTACATTGAACCATACACTCACTTTTCACGGCTAGTTATAATTCTTTTCATAAAATTAGCATCCTCATTAGCATGACTATAAAGTTCTTGACAGATAGCAACATGATCGTATCTCTGAATCTGTATCAGAAATTGTGGGGCAAACTTTGTGGCTAGCTAACTCATTTCTAATTTTCTTGTATAATGTCATGACATGAACCAACTGATATGTTGCATTCTTCTGCTACTTCTAGAACTGTTATATTACAATTGGAATGTACGATGTCACAAACTTGTGCAACATGAGCCTCATCAGATGACCTTGAGGACCATTCTCTTGATTACATGTTAATTTGGTGTTCACTAAAATCAGCCATCTTGAATATTACAAAACACACTCAACACATACGTTGTAACGTCTCGCGGTCAATGTCTCTCAGAGCTCAATGTGTACTATCGTTAATTTGTTAAGCTTTCCTCATTAAGCATCACTTTGGTACGTCATCTTGTAACGTTTCTCGGTTAATATCTCAGAGCCTAAATAGTACTTTACTTAATTAAATCTAAGTTTTATTTGCCCTTCGAAAATCTCGTTTTAATGAGAGTCACAGTAATTGTTTAATGAAATAATATTTTATTAGACCCACTGTTGGGTTCACCAATCCTGTAACGTCTCGCGGTTAATGATCAGATAGTATCGTTAGATCTTATCGTCACTCTTGCGATCGTCACAGCATTCATTATATTTTATGTTTACAGTTCCAAAAAAAACTGAAATCGAGGGTGTGTGATTTGGGAGAATTCAATGAAGTTGTTTGACCGTAGTTAGGAGAGAGAGGGCCAAAGGTATTATCCCCTGAGCATACAATTACTTAATTTAAATTTCTCCGCTCATGAGACCAGCTGATTTTGACGTTTGCAAACAAATTGGAGGTTAAATTAACACCAATTGTCTGTAATATTTTTCCGGCTGTTCGTCCTCTTCTTTGTCTCCTGAAACTCTGTAAACAACT
Source organism: Magicicada septendecula (assembly GCA_034769895.1). NCBI lineage: Eukaryota > Metazoa > Arthropoda > Insecta > Hemiptera > Cicadidae > Magicicada > Magicicada septendecula. The sequence goes on from CM068367.1 coordinate 948,952,976, forward strand.
ACCCTCTACAAAAAATAATAAACATTTTATTATTTATAACAAAGTATTCATGGTATTTATTTATTAAATACACTGTTTTTTATCTTCTCCCAATACAAAAAGTTATAATCGATTCTCCCTGTCAACACAACATTGGTTCGATCTTATTTGGTAAACATAGAAAGTATAACAAAATATTTTTATCCTTGATAAAATATTAAAACAATAAAGAATTAATTTATTAATTTCCCAGGGTTAATGGTAAGTTCTTTGTGTTATGAGACAGTCAGAAATGAATAATAGAATACCAAGCTTTACATGAAAAAAATAGATTATATTTGTTTTTTTTTTCTTTAGTATGTAGTTCCGGGTTTATCCGCCAGAGTACAGGTTATGTTCTTCGCTACAAACACGGAATTATTTAATGGCTGCTGAAAATTCAGAGATCCGTCATGCAGATCTTTTTTGGTTAACAAAAAATAATAAAGTTTATTGCACCTCTTTTCCTGAAGTTTTTTCTTATATGGTGCTGTTTCTAGTGTTAAAAGTTATAGTGGAGTTGTAATTTAGTTAATTTTTACTAGGATACAGTCTCACCAAAAATCTCGAAGTGCTAGATACTAGGCCTGGAACCAGTCGTTAAGTTTCTCAAAATTTCATCAAATAAAGGCTTGGATGGTGCTACTTGCAGAAGTTCTAATAGAAGGTGTACATCTCTCGTCAATTTTTATTACTTCCATATTCCTTAAGGAATGGAAGTATGGTGATGGCAAAAAAAATCGTGTTCGAGATTATTGCAGATTCTGATTGTACTACACTCAAAACATGAAAAAAAGTCGTTTTCCGAAAAGTGTCTGCGTGTGTGTCTGTGTGTCTGTAGATTTTTTTCTATGGCAAACGATAACTGCCGCAAATTCAAACAGAATCAAATAATTTTTTGCATACAGCCCTGATTTGTAGAGTACTCACGACCTATTGTTTTTGGTGAAGATCGGTTGAGGGAAAGGGGTAGTTTACCTGCAACGGTTTTTTTTTTATCAAGGGAAATTTTACTTCCATATTCCTTAAGGAATGGAAGTATGGTGATGGCAAAAAAAATCGTGTTCGAGATTATTGCAGATTCTGATTGTACTACACTCAAAACATGAAAAAAAGTCGTTTTCCGAAAAGTGTCTGTGTGTGTGTCTGTCTGTGTGTCTATCTGTGTGTCTGTAGAATTTTTTCTATGGCAAACGATAACTGCCGCAAATTCAAACAGAATCAAATAATTTTTTGCATACAGCCCTGATTTGTAGAGTACTCACAACCTATTGGTTTTGGTGAAGATCGGTTGAGGTTAAGGGGTAGTTTACCTGCAACGGTTTTTTTTTATCAAGGGTTTTTTTTTTTTTTGGCGAACGATAACAGCCGCAAATTCAAACAGAATCAAATAATGTTTCGCATACCGCCCTGAATTGTAGAGTTCTCAAGACCTATTGTTTTTGGTGAAGATCGGTTAAGGGGAAGGGGTAGTTTACCTGTAACGTTTTATGTTTTAACAAGGGTATTTCCTATGGCAAACGATAACAGCCGGAAATTCAAACAGAATCAAAAGATTATTTGCATACAGCCCTAAATTGTAGAGTTCTCAAGACCTATTGTTTTTGGTGAAGATCGGTTAGGGGAAAGGGGTAGTTTACCTACAACGTTTTTTTAACAAGGGTATTTTCTATGGCAAACGATAACAGCCGCAAGTTCAAACAGAATCAAATAATTTTCTGCATACAGCCCTGATTTGTAGAGTACTCAAGACCTATTGGTTTTGGTGAAGATCGGTTGAGGGGAAGGGGTAGTTTACCTGCAACTTTTTTTTTTTCTATGGCAAACGATAACAGCCGCAAATTCAAACAGAATCAAATAATTTGTTGCATACGTCCCTGAATTGTAGAGGTCTCAAGGACTTTCGATTTTGGTGAAGATCGGTTAAGGGAAAGGGGTAGTTTACCTGCAACCTTTTACGTTTTAACAAGAGTAAAGTACTTGAAAATTTATTTAAACTTTTTGAAACAATGGTAATTGTTGAAAATAAAATAATTTTGTTGCCAGGTAACAAAAATAAAGTCATTTTGATTATAAAATATAAATATTTACAACAAGAAAAGAATTTTCAGATTTCAAAATTTAAATATATTTTTATAAAACAATGTGTTCTTCATTGAGGTGGGGACCATGTCACTCACTCCATCTCAAGCCTCTCCCATTTTGCAGAAAAAGAGGACCCTGTCAAGGCTGATACTTTGACGACAGTGACAGGGCTTTCCACCAAATTCTGCAGAGTGACAGGTAGGCCCAACTCTGATTGGCTCCTCAGATTTCCCCAGCGTTAGTAGGTTCTATGAAAATATTTTATTTCAAAAATGATTTTAAATATAAATCTTAGATATGTTTTATAAATCTCATGTTTTATGTTTTAACATGGGTAATTTTTTATATGACGAACCATAACTGCCGTAAATTCAAACAGAATCAAATAATTTTTTACATATGTGCCTGAGCTATAGAGAACTCAATGTCTGTTGATTTTGGTGAAGATTGGTTACGGGGAAAGGGCAGTTTACCTGAAACATTTTTTGTTGTAACATGAGTAAAGTACTTAATTTTGATTAAGTATCCTGATAAGATCTTAATAATCCACTGTAGAAACGTAGATGAAATATCTATAAATGAAGAGGCTAGTTGAACGGGCGGGGGGTAATTTTCTATAAATCAAAATTATAGTTGAAGGGGGAGGGGATAATTTTTTTTTATATGTGTACTACGTTATTGGCAACAAAGAAGTATTTTTTTGTTAAAATTCCTTCCCTGGCTGTTTGGCTGAAAATGATTTTAAATATAAATCTTAGAATATGGAAGTCATGTATGGTTCTCCATACCGATATTTTTTTTTTGGCAAACGATAACAGCCGCAAATTCAAACAGAATCAAAAGATTATTTGCATACAGCCCTAAATTGTAGAGTTCTCAAGACCTATTGTTTTTGGTGAAGATCGGTTAAGGGAAAGGGGTAGTTTACTTACAACGTTTTTTTAACAAGGGTATTTTCTATGGCAAACGATAACAGCCGCAAATTCAAACAGAATCAAATAATTGTCTGCATACAGCCCTGATTTGTAGAGTACTCAAGACGTATTGTTTTTGGTGAAGATCGGTTGAGGGGAAGGGGTAGTTTACCTGCAACATTTTTTATCAAGTGTATTTTCTATGGCAAACGATAACAGCCGCAAATTCAAACAGAATCAAATAATTTTTTGCATACGTTAGTGAATTGTAGAGGACTCAAGGCCTTTAGATTTTGGTGAAGATCGGTTAAGGGGAAGGGGTAGTTTACCTGCAACCTTTTACGTTTTAACAAGAGTAAAGTACTTGAAAATTTATTTAAACTTTTTGAAACAATGGTAATTGTTGAAAATAAAATAATTTTGTTGCCAGGTAACAAAAATAAAGTCATTTTGATTATAAAATATAAATATTTACAACAAGAAAAGAATTTTCAGTTTTCAAAATTTAAATATATTTTTATAAAACAATGGGTTCTTCATTGAGGTGGGGACCATGTCACTCACTCCATCTCAAGCCTCTCCCATTTTGCAGAAAAAGAGGACCCTGTCAAGGCTGATACTTTGACGACAGTGACAGGGCTTTCCACCAAATTCAGCAGAGTGACAGGTAGGCCCAACTCTGATTGGCTCCTCAGATTTCCCCAGCGTTAGTAGGTTCTATGAAAATATTTTATTTCAAAAATGATTTTAAATATAAATCTTAGATATGTTTTATAAATCTCATGTTTTATGTTTTAACATGGGTAATTTTTTATATGACGAACCATAACTGCCGTAAATTCAAACAGAATCAAATAATTTTTTACATATGTGCCTGAGCTATAGAGAACTCAATGTCTGTTGATTTTGGTGAAGATCGGTTACGGGGAAAGGGCAGTTTACCTGAAACATTTTTTGTTGTAACATGAGTAAAGTACTTAATTTTGATAAAGTATCCTGATAAGATCTTAATAATCCACTGTAGAAACGTAGATGAAATATCTATAAATGAAGAGGCTAGTTGAACGGGCTGGGGGTAATTTTCTATAAATCAAAATTATAGTTGAAGGGGGAGGGGATAATTTTTTTTATATGTGTACTACGTTATTGGCAACAAAGAAGTATTTTTTTGTTAAAATTCCTTCCCTGGCTGTTTGGCTGAAAATGATTTTAAATATAAATCTTAGAATATGGAAGTCATGTATGGTTCTCCATACCAATATTCTATTAAATTTCGCACTGTTTATTCCGAAAGTATTCATAAATTTTCAAATTTTTAAATAGGCATTACACTTTTTTTCAAATGTTCACTTCCCAATCATTTTAACAATTAATTCAATCTTGTTAGTTGGTTACTGTTAGTAACCAAGAATTTTTTTATGATTTTTTATTGGTGAATCTATATACTTTTGAGTATATAGGCTGTTATTAATTATTATAAATTTATTTCTTATTTATAGAAAAATAATCCTTTTTAACTTTTGTTTATAATCCAATTTAATTTATATAAGGTTTTTCTTTCTATTTTCTCTTAAACTTATACATAGGTCTTTAATAGTTTGATTTCCTTCAATTGTATTTATTTATTATTTATTATTTGCTTAAAGTATCCTTACTCTAAACTATTTTCCTCTGCCATTTTGCTCATATAGTATTATTTTATTTTATTATTATTTTATATCTAACCCTGGGTTATCTTATATTTAAACGCAATTATTATATTAAACATAAAAATTATACCTAGGTACAAGACCTTTGTGGCCTACACAATACAAATTATACAAAATACAAACAAAATACAGAATGTGTCAGTAGCAATATAGTCTACTGCTACAGTTGATTGTTTTTCCATCTACAGTATAAATCTGTGAGATGCTCCTTTTTAACCACTTACTTTCTCACTATGTACACTATATCTCACTTTGTACCCTATATGTCACTTAGTTATAGTTTATAGTGTTCTGTAGTACAAAGTAATCTATAGCTAGGTATATAATACCCATTTCTGACCTTTAGAGTGGGGTGATTATGTTATCATTTTTGGGCATGGGTTATGTAACGTTACAACATTAATAAACTGCTGCAGTGAATGACTATATACAGTAGGATGATGCAAACACCAGGAGGTTAATCAAACAGGACGTTAATATGCAGCACCACTTCACAGCATCTCTACAATGTTGTGTTGGCACGCAACTTATGAAGTTCTGCAACTTTTTGAACTGACCTCATATTTTAACTAATAATTAAAAAAAAAGTTCTATGTATATAAACATACCTTATATAGTAATGAATACTGACAAGCGTAGATAATATAATGTCAGATAACACAAATCATTTGTCACTGAATGCACGCACGCACGCACTAACAGACGTGTGCACACACACACGTGTACATATTTGTGTGCAAGTTTACTCAATTATAGGCATATGTAATTTGTTAAAAATATATAGGATAATACCTGAGTGATGAAATATGTGAGCACGTAACTGTGAAGCTTGTATGAAACTTTTGCCACAGTAGTGGCATGAATGTGGCTTAATTCCTGTATGTGTTCTCATATGTCTATTCAGTGTTTCTTTTGCAGCAAATCTAGCAAAGCACTGTTAACAAACAAAAAAATAAAAAAAAAAAATATATATATATATATATATAAACTTATAACTAGACATTAATATCACCATTTCTTTTTTTAACTTTATAACAATTTACACAATTTTTAAACAACAATAAAACCAAATGCTAACACAACCAGTTCTTCCACATCACATTGACTTGGATATCCTATGTACAGAATCCAATATTAAAATGATCACATTTATTTATCATTAAAATTTTTAAATTCCAAATCTTATAGTAGACAACTTGTTTCCAATTTTAAAAGTTGACTTCTATAAATATTGTATTTACAATAAAGAAACTTTTAAAATGTGTTTATACACCAAATTTTAAAATACGTTTGAGTTGACTTTTGAATGTATGCCTCAAATTCAAATAACCTGTACCAACAACACTCAATCTCTGTTCACAGTGTTCATTAAAAAAAATTGAATCAGTTCCTTGATCACAAACATCTTGTAAAACTGTATGTATTATTCAAAACTTCAATTTAAAACTTGTAACCTGTCCACTATTATTTAAAGCAAATATAATTTCTACCTTTACTTATTCACCCTGTCACACTCACAAAAAATGGAAAAAATTTTAAGCCCTCTTCACTCTCGTCCTATTGGAAAAATTTACACGAAAGCACGTGAACCACCCTCTTGGGTGTAATGAATCAGTACATGAAGTCAATACTTCAAACCATTTGATACTTATTGGATAGGCACAAGTGCCTGTGTGAGCATGCATGAGGAAAACACACACACACACACACACACACACACACACACACACACACACACACACACACACACACACACACACACACACACACACACACACACACACACACACACACACACATACACACACACACACTTTTAACTTAAATTCTCTGTTTTCAAATTTCAGGATTTTAAAACATTTTGGTGAAAGCATTTTTGTCTGAACAAAAAAAATCTACTTGGGTTTATGAGGTGGTTGTAAAATATGACAACAATTAAAAACTATTTTTTCAACTCAAATTCTATATAATAAAATACATTCCGTTAATAAAATTAGTTTTTTCCTAATGCTGATGATATCAATTTGTGTTGCTTTGCAGCTGCAGAACCTAAAAGGCCTTGCCCAGAATGATGCGGTTAGCAGACTGACAACAAAATTTAACGTGTCAAAATGGAGACTGCTAACAATATGTATCTGAAGATTTTTAAATTTTGTTTTAAGGCCTAATTCAACCCACAAATTGACATGTGAAACTAATATTGGAAATTTAGTCCCATTTCATTATTCCAATATGGTGTGAAATAATGTACATTTATATGCTACCTCCAATCTCTCTCTCTCTCTCTCTCTCTCTCTCTCTCTCTCTCTCTCTCTCTCTCTCTCTCTCTCTCTCTCTCTCTCTCTCTCTCTCACACACACACACACACACACACACACACACACACACACACACACACACACACACACACACACACACACACACAATCTTATGCTGCAAAAGCAATTACAGTAAACGCGTTCTTTTTAATGTTGTTTCTTCTTATAAATAAATAAACATCAATTTCATTAGATGTTAGTTTAATTTGACATAGTTTATTTTTAGTCCCTCACAAATGGTTTGGAGGACACTTTTTAAAATTTTTTGTAGGATTATTGCATTTAGAAAAGCCTGTTCAGAAATATGTTATGCTGCCTACACTGTATGGAGAAATCAGCTGATAATTTTAAAAGTGAGATTACAGAATATTTTTGCGACTCAGCATTATTTTATGTCATTACAGCTTACTTGAAAATTTTTTATGCATATAGGTTTAGATTGCTTTAAAATTTTTAGTTGAATTGTTACTATGTTCTGTTTTACCATGTTATGTTAACAACTGAAGACAAGATAAGTGATCGTTCTCTGTATATAAGAACAGAAATAGTACAGACATTAACATCCTTATATTCATTACACAAGATATTCACATGTGATCATGGCTGTGAATATGCTCCCTCTCTGGTACAAAAATGTGGATGGCAAAGTAAATACAGCCCAAGATTGGAAAGGCACCACATACAAAAGGTTAAAAAACAAACAAAAGAAATGCCATCAACAAAGACTTAAAATGATTGTGGAAATGGAACAGTATAAATGTTAGTTATCTTCTATTTGTCAAAGACTGCTGTGGACTCCCTCCTCAAAAGAAGGCTAAAATTATACCTATTATGGCAAAAGAATAGTCTTGTCTGAGAAAGTTCAAGACCAATTTCAAACATAAATAGAGCTAAATAAAAATTATGTTTTCTTATATTAATCAGTAGACATGAAGTCTCATTTTTGTTTTAACTCCTTGCACAGCATATACTCACTACAGACACGAAACTGAACATTTCAATTTTGTTAATACTATAGAGTAGTGTACTATAGGATATTTTTGTTACATTAAAATATTAAAGGAAACATTTTTATGCCCTTCAATGGCATTTGGTGCAGATACACAGTGAAACATGAGAATGACGCAGAACTGTGGACCATGCAGCAAAACTAGGAAAATTTCTAAGGTAGGAACAGTAAAGAAGTTACGTTATTCTGATGAATTTATTTTTAACATTATTGGTAAAAATCAGCCACTATATGAGAATAAGTGCTATTGAAGATATCTGCATAGCACAAATGATCAACCCTTTATATACATTCTTCATTTTACACAGAATGTTTATGAAATGTTCACCTCACTTCCTATTTCTGTTTGTGTAAAAGGTTTTTCTTGTAGAAAACACTTGGGCAAAACCACTTTTCATGGTTTAAAACAATTTTTCTTGCCCACAGTCAACAACAACAACAAAATTATTAAGAAAAAACACTAACAAAGTGACAACGCAACTAAAAAGTTCTAAAAAATTCCCCTAAAACTACTAAAGAAAATTCAGGTATGATGTAATGGCATAAAATAATGCAACATCATCATAATATAAGTTCACTTTTAAAGTTACCTACTAATCAGTAATTTTGCTATGCAGTGTAAACAGCATATAATATTTCCTGAACAGATTCTGCTAAATGTAGTAATTTCTCACAAAACTTTAAAGAAGCCCCTCCAAGTCATTCTTCTAGGATGAAAAATAAATTATACCCACAAATTAAATTAATATAATGAAATATTCCATTCATTTAGATAAAACTAAAAATTAAAAAAGTATAACCAAATACTTTTCACATATCTATAATTGTAGTATATAATTCAACATATCACTACACAAACTGAATAAGAAAGGTATACATTTAACTTTTTTATTATTAGACAAGTGTTCCTGTAACCATTTCTTGGAAACAATCTCCATACTCTTATAATTTATAAATCTCACAATTACATCTTTGCTCACCTGTGAAGAATGTTTGTCCATGTATGTCTGTACACATAAGAAAATTCTATTAATATCCCCAGTTTTAATTATGTATGTTATGAATTTACACAATCATATACGTCGTAAGCACTTAAGATTCAGGATCTGAATTTAAGGACATGTTTATAAGAGATATCACAATGTATGAATATTACAATATGTTATCTAACTATATGTTTTATACCTCTCTACACTCAGGTAACCATGCTTTGTTAAAAATACTTTATGCTGTTTATATTTTAAAATATTACATTATTTCAGTAATTATGCTTTGTATTTACAGAAAAAATATGCATTCAAATATTAACTTATGAATTTTAATATAAGATTATCAAAAAGTTTGGATCATCAAACAAGTGAGACTCCAGCTGAATAATGGAAATGTGTATTAAAATTTTACCATATACTAAATTAAAGTTTACGGAATGAAAGTCTAAAGCACAATAAACCAAACAATTTATTTAGGAATTAAGATCCTACATGAAAAGTATTCTTATTAAACACACACACACACACACACACACACACACACACACACACACACACACACACACACACACACACACACACACACACACACACACACACACACACACACACACACACACACACACACACACACACACACACACACACACACACACACACACACACACACACACACACACACACACACACACACAGTCTCTCTCTCTCTCTCTCTCTCTCTCTCTCTCTCTCTCTCTCTCTCTCTCTCTCTCTCTCTCTCCGCACACAACAGAAATTAGTGATCTGTTGTTTCATTTCACTCATTTCTTGCAGTCATAATTAACTCAAGTATCTCAATTGCTTGTAATAATTGGATACGTCCCCAATTTTGCTCACCATATCTTACAACAAAATTTAAATATTCTCTGATGTAATTAACTTTTGGTTTTGATTCACTACTGTTGTTGTCTGCTTATCATCTTTTATCTTCAAAACCTTTTGCTGCCACCACATTATTTCTAATTGCCAACTCCTCTCAAAATATAACTTACATCAGTGACGGCTCATGACTGCAGAAGTAGGTGAAGTCCAGTTGTTTGGAGCTTATCATGGAGGGGGAAGGGGGAGGATAAATGAAGTTAGAAGAATATGAAAATTGTGATAGTATTTCTAAATATTATTTGTAATATTAACTGTTCAAAGCACATGTTGGCAAATTCTAAAGTGCTGACTTAATGCAGAAAAACTCTACATTGATATGCTGACCATTCGTCTGATTCGCGATCGTCTATTATTTTTTGGGAATCTGCATTACACCAATCTTGAACGAAAACATTTAATACCTTGCTATGTGAGGGTCTCATGTTTTCAACACCAGACGATATTCGTCTGCCTATTGCACTCTTTGCCATTTAGTTCTCTTAGTGGAGTGATGAAAAAAAGATGGAATGCCACTATGTGAAGCAAACAAAATTTTGCATTCTTGTTAACTTAAACAACACTGTTAAGAACTAAATTCAAGCAGTGGGCTAAGTAAAGCAGAACTGAAAGCTAAAGGCACACGTGCAGAAATCAGTTTCTTCAGGGACAAGTCCAATTTGAAATTGTGAATGGTGGGAGGGTAATGGTAAATCAGCTGCTGTGCAAGTGAAGGTGCTGCCAACATGCATGTCACGTTTAGTTATGTTGTTAATTACTGTGTTACATACTACCTCAGTCTACATACTATTACCTCAGTTTATTATTATGTCATTGTTTTACAGTTCATTTTAATCGTTTAAACGGAACTATTCATGTTAGCTTTAGCACATACTTGAGCGAGCCTGAAGGTATTTTATTAACATCTTACTTATCTTTACAATAAAATTAATACTTATAAAACAAACAGTACAAAAATAATGGCAGAATATTAGTTCTATTATGATATAAAATGTGTGTGTGTGTGTGTGCATGTGAGCACATGCGTTTTCGTTTTGAGTAATAATAAAATGAAGTAGAATATTAAAATGAAACAAATTATTAAAATTTTGATTACCACATGTTCTAACTTTACCTTTTTGCTTTAAATAAAAGGCTGTTTTGCCAGCTTGGTAAACTATAAATGATCTCTCTGTCATTCATCTGTTACTTTTATGAGTTGTTAACATTTGTGGGTCTAAAAGATTGTAACGGGACAGAATTGGGCGATGGGTTTTAATTTAAATTGTGAATGCAACGCACAGGAGTACCCCCACAGGGCCTCAGTCTTTAACAACATTCCTGTAGGGAACGCCCATCTGCACGTTTGTCCAGAAAATCTATCAACAAGCACCGTTTTCAGGTGCTCTGGAATGTGTCAAAGCGCGCACATGCTTGCTCGCACGTTTGAATAATCACTAACTTTTTAGTGAGCCCCAGGTTGTATGTTGCTCGGCCAACTATGGTAGACTCGCTCTCAGAAAGGAAACAAATTACGGTGTGCCGTGATGCCCTTTTAGCCAATCACAGAGCAAGCTGGTGCATGAAGAAGGCTTTGGCCATCTTGGACGCTGGCATTTGGCATCTGTCGTCTAATAGCTGTAGAACAGCGCGGTTCAGCATAAAGGCTCGCGAGCCGAAAATTTAGTAAAACTTTAAAAAATGTGTTCTACATATAATAAAAAGTGGAAATAAAATGTGAATAACGTACAACTATAAGGGTAGCACTTAATTTTGAAGAATTCGATAGTAACATCAAACTAAAATACAGTGAACAATGTGGACGAACTAAAATATACAAAGTGCGACACGTGGTTTGCAGAGACGCCGTGAGTTAAGTAACCGATGACCAAGTCACTATATAACAAATTATAAGAGCTCTAAATTCTATGGGGTAAAATTTAAACGAATGAATGTGTGTGTGGGTAAATACTGGGTTGCTTTAATTTAATTAATTAGTAAAAATAAGTAATTGAATTTTATTATATAAGAAAGTAAAAGATAGACGTTTGTTGTTTTTGATCAATGGGGTTGTACCCCACTATTTAATGTCGTTCAGTTGAATGTAGAGAATAGAGAAGGAGACAGCCTGTTTAATTGATTCATAAAAGAAAATGATAAAAGCATAATAAATGAGTTGAAATAGTTAACCGTAAATGAGCGTAGTTATTGAAATACATAACCCTAAGTCACGATTATAGATCACAAGTTCGTGTGAAAGACTCTGGCTGACACAAGGTAAGAGAAGTTTTATTATTAATCATTATGTGGAAGAGAAAAGTATAATTACATTGGTGCCCGAACAGGGACATAGTAGTGAATTATAGGGTAGAAGGGGAGTTGAATTATGTTAAAGTGGAAAGACCGTTTGACTTAGTGGCTGTAGATTTGTATGGGCCATTGCCCAAAGGTAGAGGTGGAGTAGTGTATGTTTTTTTTGTTTTGGACACTTTTTCTAAGTTTGTTAGGTTGTACAGTGTGAAGAGAGCGACGAGCCGGGTGCTCAGTGAAAAAATCACCAAGGATTACATGATAAACGTAGGTAAGCCGAAGATAATTTTATCTGATCACGGACCTCAATTCATCAGCGGTAGGTGGAGACAGACTCTTGGCTGGGAAGGCATCATACCCAAGCATACGGCAGTATACCATCCACAGTCTAACCAAGCAGAGCGGGTGATGAGGGAAATTGGTAGGATATTTCGGGCGTATTGTCACGCCAAACATACTGAATGGCTAACTAAAACTTCCGGGCTGAAAGGCCGTGGTCGAGTGCTTGATCTACTGTAGCTAAACGTTTCGGCCACACCACCGGTGGCCATCTTCAGTAGCAAAAAATGTGTTCGAACAGATGACACGCCGAACACGTCTCCCAATGAACTGGGAACAAGCAACAGTGAGTTCAGGCTACGTTGTCTCTATTTATAACTTTTTGGCCGCTTAAGGTGTATCACGCGGACCAATGAGAAGCCAGCTCATCATTCTCGATTCTGATTGGCCATGGAAAATAAACCATGCCAGACACTATTTAAGGCGATGCTTTCACCTCGGCGGTTCATAGCAACGGACGCATTCTTATGAATATGGATGGACTCCAGGTGCAGGCGAGTGAAGTAACCCCGTACAGAAGACAACACACGGGCTTCATCAAACATCACCCGGTGATCGTCGTGGGAAAGAGCGTGTTCAGCAACTGCGGACTTTTCCGGCTGGCCCAGGCGGCAGTATCTCCGATGTTCAGAGAGGCGCGTCCGGACACTACGCTTCGTGGTGCCTATGTAGACCTGGCCACACGTACAAGGAATACTGTACACTCCGCATGACGAGAGCGGATCCCTGGTGTCTTTCACCGGTCGCAGGAACTGTTGGATCTTTTTGGTTGGGATTGAAGATCGTCCTGACGCCCCGGTTACTCAGCAACTTGCCGATGCGGCAGTCACGCCATGGATGTAGGGCAAGACAGCTGAGCCAACAACCTCAGGCGACACCGACTCATCCGGCCTACCAGATCTTCTCGGCCGGGCAGCTCTCCTAACTTCCGCAGCAGAATAGCCGTTGGACTGCAGTGCTTCCTCAAGATGCCGAAACTCATCTTCGAGATACCGGGGCTCACAGATTCTTTTTGCCCGGTCTACCAGGCAAAAAGAATCAGTTGCTGAACACGCTCTTTCCCACGACGATCACCGGGTGATGTTTGATGAAGCCCGTGTGTTGTCTTCTGTCCGGGGTTACTTCACTCGCCTGCATCTGGAGTCCATCCATATTCATAAGAATGTGTCCGTCGCTATGAACCGCCGAGGTGAAAGCATCGCCTTAAATAGTGTCTGGCATGGTTTATTTTCCATGGCCAATCAGAATCGAGAATGATGAGCTGGCTTCTCATTGGTCCGCGTGATACACCTTCAGCGGCCAAAAAGTTATAAATAGAGACAACATAGCCTGAACTCACTGTTGCTTGTTCCCAGTTCATTGGGAGACGTGTTCGGCGTGTCATCTATTCGAACACATTTTTTGCTACTGAAGATGGCCACCGGTGGTGTGGCCGAAACGTTTAGCTACAGTAGATCAAGCACTCGACCACGGCCTTTCAGCCCGGAAGTTTTAGTTAATCATAATGACGCCGGCCGTGAAAGCCTACATACTAAGATACTGAATGGCCTTTGTATGTAAAGAAAGTAGAAGAATGTGTAACGGGGCAAATTAAAGGGATTTTGTATTTTATTAAAATTGGGGATTTATTATATAAAATTTCACAATTCAATTTCCATCTGTGTGGCCAGTACCCGGTTGAACCTAAAGCGTAGTTTCTAACAAAGGAACTGTGGTGAAACATTTGCAAAGGAATGTGCCAGTCGTCGATTCTTAGAACTTTGTGGTTGTGTGACATCTACGCCCAAACGCACTACACTAGCATGTGCGCATACCCACACAGACTAAAAGACGTTCAAGATGGCTTGGCGATGAATTTTGTCTTACACATGATCCTAGCTGACGGAAATAAAACTAAGTCCAGCCCACAATTGTGACGTCGGCCAGTGCACACCAAATATCATCCACGTCTACAACAAGAAAAAAAACCATGTGTTGAATGTGTCACCGCTATGACTACCAAATAGGCATTGCTTTCCGTCTTCTTCAACAAATATATCGAGGAGTGGGGAGTTAAAGACGCTCTCGCAGTTCATCACCGACTTCAACCTGTGCAGGTTGCCCGGCAACCCGGGCTTTAAAAAAGTAACTTTTCAATAAAATAATAGTGAGTGAAATTATTGGTCAAAATTTGATGGTGAGAACAAGTTCAAGGAAAAGATGAACTAATAAATTGTTTCGGGAAAAATAATCGAGAGTTACGAGTGATGCATCACAAAGTCAAGGAGACGCCTCGTGTCGGCAAGGGGTATCTAATTAATTATTTTGAATAAAAGGGGGCATATAAAATAAATGAAAGGGGTTTGGTTTTGTTAAATTAGTGTGAATGTGTGTATGTTAGCAGGCTGGGCTGTCTGTCTATTAAAATAAGGTAAGATGTCTTAAATAAGTTAATTGGTACCAGACTATGTTTCAACTATTTAAAGAAATTTGTATTCAATTTAAAATTTGACGAGAAGTACTAGATTGGTTTAAAAAATACAGACATGAATAAAGATATAATTTGATATAGAAAAATTTAAATAAAAATAAAATTTAATTAATTTCTCTTCACAAAAGCGAGTTGTGTAAGTTATTCACATAACCTGTAAACCATGCTTGCATTCTAACGTTCGTGTGACGAGACCCTGGTGGAGAAAACAGTCTATAAGGTAGGTGGAAAATAAATAATTTTATGTATTTGTATTTGTATTAATAGATTAACATCACAAATGGTTGAATAGTACTACTCACGAATCCACCGGGTTTACACCGTATGAACTAATAAAGGGAATCAGACCACCTAGGATATTAGAACAACTTTTCGAGTATCCACCGGAAGAACAGACCATCGACAGAAATGTGAAGATCCAGCTAGCGAATGAGAGTCTACTCACCAAAGGGGAGAGGAGAAAATGGAGACACGATGAAAAGGGTAAGTGGACTAAATACTAGGTAGGACAATTAGTGTTGGTAAGGAGACATGATCTGTCTAGTGCACAAGAGAAAGAAATAAAGAAGTGTTTCCTGTTATATGAAGGACCCTATGAAATAATAGAGGTAAAAATGAATAATGCTTATCTATTACGCAACCAAGCAACGCAGGAGATAGTGGGTACACAGAACGCAACAAATTTGAAATTATATTGGTCAAAATAAGAAATTGAATCTTAATATGTTTTGTTTGTTTTCAGAAGGGACTCTCCCCCATTTTCGCGCGGTCATGAACTTACCAATCCTGACCGTGAGTTTTGGCACTTTGGAGGTGGACCATGGTTAGCGGAACTTCCTTCGTGTGGTGAAAACGACGATGGTCCGGCTTCACAAAATTGGTAACAACTAGAAATTCAACTATATTATTGAACGGGGAGGGGGATCCCTAAGGTACGTGAAAAAATATTTTACACTCAAGGTGCATAAATGAGCACAACACCACGTACCAACAATTGCCTAAGAGAATGTATTAAAACCAAAAATAAAGCGAGGCAATTTTCAAGTATTATTTACCAGTGTCATTTGCAAAATAAAGTCACAAATGATAAATTTTCTGTAAAAAGCACCAATTAATGTAGTTGATAGTAATAAAAGTAAGGTAATGTAATTTAGTGGTAGATTAGGGGGACGTGAATTCACGTATGGTGTCTGCCCGTCTCCAACCCCATCTCGATAAAACACATTTTTGGGCGGTCATGAACTTACCAATCCAATGCAATTGAAATAGAGTAAAATGTTTGAATAATAAGTTTTAAATGAGTTTCAAAGGTTTAAATTAAATGATGAAATTAACTTGAGGTAGTTATGAGTTTTCTAGTGTAATTTTCAATGATCATATTAATGTAAAATGTTGTAAAAGATGGAGTTTGGGTGATAATTATTTCAATAAGTCATTCAAAGTTAACTTAAATGAGTGTCAGACAAAATAAGAATTTCTGGAATAAAAATAATACAGAAACGGGCCAGTAGTAGGGACACAGTAGCGATAGTGTATGTATGTAGAGAAAGGGAGAGTAATGTAATTGGAGAGTAAATAGAGGGTGGTGAAATTTTGTGGTGAAGGTGGTGTGGTAAGGAGTCCTCAACGCAAGACGTTGTGGCGGGGGGTGAATAGTTTTAAATGAGGTTTGGCGGAGTTACCTGGAAAGGGCCAGGAACTAATAACGGAATGAGTATACGGGAAGGAAACGCACATCCTAGGTACAAAGAGGGTATCAAGTATTTTGTAATAAGAGGAGAATGGTTTAAATGGAGTTAGAGAATTAGCGGAGTTTCATAGGTGGTTACCTAATTGGAACTGGGTATACAGGGGGGAATTAAGAAAATGATGAAGTAGGAAGAGTAGCTGAGAAATCAGCGAGAGGTAACAACCACTGTAACAGCGGTCCAATCAAGTTGACCTACTCTAACTAGAGAGTTGGCAATTGATGACCCAGTTCCTGTTCAGTAACGGTTACTATAGCTATGATTCAATGATTAGTGATGAATATTCACTTATGAGAACAACCGATTTTAAGTATTAGACTCTATGTTGTAACGATGGTATGATCATCAAGGACATGCTATGATTTAAATTGAATAATGTTGTGTATTTGTATGTAGTGTGCCTAGGGTAAGATCATTCACCTGACAATGAGGTATCAGCTGATGACTGGTGTGGACTGTATGATGTATAATGTAATCAATTCATATGTTCTTTAAGTAATTAATTTAATTTAATGAATTTTTCTGTAAGAACGCCCTGTTATAGGTGTCATAAGGCAAGGGACTGTCAGCGAAGCAACATAGCGTACAACCAGCACAGTCAACAGCTGAGAGGAGGAGATAGCAGCCGAGGAGCGCCGAGAGGAAATGGAAATGTCAACCAAAGCAGAGGTGGATACAACCAAGCTGTGGCGGGTACGTCTACGGGAACCTAGAAGAGACAATGGGGAACTGGGCCCAGCCATTGTTGACGGAGGACTCTGGGGTCCAAGAAGAATGCAACTACCAGAGCAATATCATTATCATAGACATGTCAAAGGAGTTGTTGGAGGAAGATGACGCAGAAATTATGGAAACAAAAACCGGGTTGATAGAGGTGATCGTCAACATAGAAGACTGACGCCAGTAATGTCGCCCTGGGAGCGGAGTTATACCAAGAAGATGATGATAAAGAACATCAGACGATAGCCTTCACCAGCAGATCCCTTTTGGCGGCCAAACGGAATTACACGACTACGGAAAAGGAACTGCTAAGCATCGTGTTCGCCGTATGAAAGTTCCGAACTTACATCTTGGGCAACCGGACAATCATCAGAACCGATCACAAAGCGTTGTCATTCCTAAACACGTGCCGATTAACCCATAGCAGGCTAACCAGGTGGGTATTAACATTACAGGAATATAATTTTTCATGGGAGTATATTAAGGGGACAGATAATAAAGTACCAGACACTCTTTCCAGGGTAGATGTCATTGAAAATAAAACAGGGAGGGATCTTAAGGAACTAGAGATTTTTCGTTTAACGAGGGAAGATAGAATTTTTGGTGAGGAATTAAGGGAGAAAAAACATGCAAAGATCAGATAATAAATCGGGTAAAATAATCGCTAGTCTAGAACCAGATATAGATGGGTCTGAATATAATACACATTTCCAAATATATCAGGAAATTCTGTTCAAGAAAGTAGAGGGGGGTGAACGTGATTGGAGGTTGGTTGTACCTGAAGAGTTGATAGATAAAATTATTTGGGATTGTCATGTCAGATATGGGCATTTTGGGGCGAAAAAGTGTACGGATGTGTTAAAAGAGTCTTGTGTTTTTAAGAATATGGAGAGGCGAGTTAGACGATTGTTACGAGTATGCAATTTGTGCCAGAAGTCAAAAGTAGTTAATTAATTGATTGATTAATGTTTTGCAAACAAATGTAGTGATAAGGGAATTTATGATAGAAATAAGTTGTTTATTTTGTTTTGTTTATTATGATTGTTAGCATCTAGTTAAGAGGAGTTATAAAGTAAATTTATTTAAAAGATTTTGGAATTTTGAAAATTATGATTAAATTAATTAATTGAAAGAGATGATGTAAATTAACTTCAATGTGAATCTTTGGTAAGGGACTTAGATTTATTTCACTATTTGAACAAAATTTAAATACTTTAATTTGATTTGAAATAGTAACGTCAAGCAAACAAATAAAAGTTGAGAAATGGGAATGAATTTTGTTTAGAAGCAAATATAAAATATTTGTGTGAATTATACCTTAATGATGAATATTTGGAGGTAGGATGTTTAATTTAGTAATGAATATGTGTACGCACCCAGTACTTGCTAAAGGCAATCCAGTATATATGTAAGGGGAGATATATTGGTTGGGGATCTGGTTTGGTATAAGGCCAGTTATGGAATTTTATGGAAATGTTACAAGGTGAGGTGATACTGTGGTGTGTTTCTGTCTGAGTTTACGGTGTTGGGATCTCAGACAGAGAAGTCCAGTAGAATCATTCAGATGCAGCCATAGTCGCCGAGCTAGAGGGGTAGTTTACCCATGATGTGTTAAGGAATTAAAGAGGGCTTGTTGGCACCATATCCTCACTGATCCTCTTAGGGTTAGCAATGAGAATTTTTCTGCTCCGGCAGAAAACCTCTCATTGGGGTGGGTATTGTAACGGGACAGAATTGGGTGATGGGTTTTAATTTAAATTGTGAATGCAATGCACAGGAGTACCCACACAGGGCCTCAGTCTTTAACAATAGACATTCCTGTAGGGAATGCCCATCTGCACGTTTGTCCAGAAAATCTATCAACAAGCACCGTTTTCAGGTGCTCTGGAATGTGTCAAAGCGCGCACATGCTTGCTCGCATGTTTGAATAATCACGAACTTTTTAGCGAGCCCCAGGTCGTATGTTGCTCGGCCAACTATGGTAGACTCGCTCTCAGAAAGGAAACAAATTACGGTGAGACGTGATGCCCTTTTAGCCAATCACAGAGCAAGCTGGTGCATGAAGAAGGCTTTGGCCATCTTGGACGCTGGCGTTTGGCATCTGTCGTCTAATAGCTGTGGAACCGCTCGGTTCAGCATAAAGGCTCGCGAGCCGAAAATTTAGTAAAACTTTAAAAAATGTGTTCTAATATAATAAAAAGTGGAAATAAAATGTGAATAACGTACAACTATAAGGGCAGCACTTAATTTTGAAGAATTCGATAGTAACATCAAACTAAAATGCAGTGAACAATGTGGACGAACTAAAATATAAAAGTGCGACACGTGGTTTGCAGAGACACCGTGAGTTAAGTAACCGATGACCAAGTCACTATATAACAAATTATAAGAGCTCTAAATTCTATGGGATAAAATTTAAATGAATGAATGTGTGTGTGGGTAAATACTGGGTTGCTTTAATTTAATTAATTAGTAAAAATAAGTAACTGAATTTAATTATATAAGAAAGTAAAAGATAGACGTCTGTTGTTTTTGATCAATGGGGTTGTACCCCACTATTTAATGTCGTTCAGTTGAATGTAGAGAATAGAGAAGGAGAGAGCCTGTTTAATTGATTCATAAAAGAAAATGATAAAAGCATAATAAATGAGTTGAAATAGTTAACCGTAAATGAGCGTAGTTATTGAAATACATAACCCTAAGTCACGTTTATAGATCACAAGTTCGTGTGAAGGACTCTAGCCGACACAAGGTAAGAGAAGTTTTATTATTAATCATTATGTGGAAGAGAAAAGTATAATTACAAGATGTTCTTAAAAGATATTATTTACCTAAAACACTGTAGTAAAATAACATGATTCTTCCTTCTTCTTGAAACAGATATTTGTTGTCTACGATTAAAAGATTTTTGCAAGTAAGCTAATACCAGTACGAAGAAGTCTCTTTATGATAAACTGCAGAGATGGTCAAATGTAATCAAGAAACAAAAGTGCACAAGTGCATAGTTTGCACATTTCATTCCATTCTGCTAAGAAGTGGTATGACTCAACTGCAGACAATTGTGGGACTAAAAAAAAAAAACACAAAACAAAAAACCAGATAGGTTTATATAACATTTGATATGTAACATGGGAGATTTGGTTACTATTCGAAATAATATTCATACGTTGGCTGCACTGATGCTCATAACAACAATTCTCTTCTTGCATCTCAAAGTGACTCCCACCACATCACCATTTCTCTCTGACCATAAGCATTTCACGCATTCCCATGCCCTTAACTTTCAAATATCCTATAATTAACCAATACAGATTGAGGAACTTGTTCCTTGATTTTCATTTGCAAGCCATTCAAGTTACCAGTCATAACACTAGTCCTCTCACAGCGCCAACACTATTAATTTGTGGTGCACGGTCGCACTAACATAATAAAACCCATGAAGTCATTCACCTAACACAATAATAGAGCACAATTTATGGGTAATATCTGTGGGATCATAAATTGAACAGGAAAAAAGTGAGCCTCTAATAACTATGACTTCAAAAAATTCTTTTACATGGTCTGCTATGCATTCAATTAATTAATTTTTATTTCTTTTATGAATTTGCTAACTGCTATAATTTTTTATTGTTCGACTAAGCTTTTCGTCATTACTGACATCTTCAGGTCTTAAACAACGTCTATCAACTGTACGTTGTAGGCTTTTATACTTTAGGCCCCTCCCCTTATGTCATCGCCCCTCCTATTGGTTTTAGCTGCTACCGCTCTTCACGGGAACTTCGTCTACCTTTTTCCGTTAGGCATTTTTCTAATGTCCATCAAATTGTTTTAAGAATCTCCCGTTAATTTCTTCATTCTTGACTTATAATTTTTTTTTTTGTAACCTTTTACATTTCGTCATTTTTTAGTGTGTTATTCTTATTATTTTAATTTATTTTTGTTTATTGTTTAATATATAATAAAATATTTCTTCATTTGTAAAATCCACTTTTATATTCATTAATTTATTTTTATCTTCTTTTTTAACTTTAAGTATTTCTAGTTCTTCTATTAATTTTCTTTTTTGCGGATTGTTTTCTATTTTGATTATTTCCATATTTTCATTGGGATTTATGAATTTATGGAATGAAAATATGGAAATAATCAAAATAGAAAACAATCCGCAAAAAAGAAAATTAATAGAAGAACTAGAAATACTTAAAGTTAAAAAAGAAGATAAAAATAAATTAATGAATATAAAAGTGGATTTTACAAATGAAGAAATATTTTATTATATATTAAACAATAAACAAAAATAAATTAAAATAATAAGAATAACACACTAAAAAATGACGAAATGTAAAAGGTTACAAAAAAAAAAATTATAAGTCAAGAATGAAGAAATTAACGGGAGATTCTTAAAACAATTTGATGGACGTTAGAAAAATGCCTAACGGAAAAAGGTAGACAAAGTTCCCGTGAAGAGCGGTAGCAGCTAAAACCAATAGGAGGGGCGATGACATAAGGGGAGGGGCCTAAAGTATAAAAGCCTACAACGTAGTTGATAGACGTTGTTTAAGACCTGAAGATGTCAGTAATAACGAAAAGCTTAGTCGAACAATAAAAAATTATAGCAGTTAGCAAATTCATAAAAGAAATAGTAAGGATGGCTGCTAATTTAAACAATACGAATAATTAATTTTTGATAGTTTTTTAATCACCATTAACACAGTCTTTAACTTTTTCGCAGTGCTGTTTAATTTCTATTGGACTGTTGTCAACTAAATATTTAAGGAACTCTAGGATTTCTTTAAAATTTTCCCAATTTAGCGGAACAGTATTTCACAGTGGTTCCTAAAAGCTAACTCTTTATTAAAAAAGAATAAAATCCCATTAATTGGTCAATGCATTAGAAATCTATTGTTATTTGTATAATAATAAAAAAGTTATCAAATCAAAAATGAATAATTTCTTAACAGACACGAAGGTACAAGATTAGGTATAAAAATATTAAAAACATAATAACTGTAAATTTCAGCGTGCAGTACAGTTACAACATAATGTCTACACTTACAACAAACTATCAACACTGACAATGTGAATAATTTGATGTACAGACCATGTTGTTCATAGTAAAAGGTAAGTGAGCTCAGACAACTTACCTTCTAATATGCAATGAACAATACAGTGCACAAATCAACTGTAACTGAGATCAATTTGAAATATAAATTGAGAGTGTAAATGGTGTGTTGTACATGGGATTTTTTTCTTGGGAATTTATGCCTCCCGGTAATTCAATTACCACTTGCTTTTAACAATTTAAAAGCAGTCTACTTAACATGGCAGTTTTAAAATTCATAGACTCCAGCTCTCTCTCTCTCTCTCTCTCTCTCTCTCTCTCTCTCTCTCTCTCTCTCTCTCTCTCTCTTCTTTCACATTTTCTTCTGTGCCTGTATGAATCTGAGCCATTTCTTATCATATGTCACAATTCATCACACTCTGTGATAATGCCAACAAGTTCCAAATGACCAGCTTGATCAAGAGATGATTCCTAATGCCTCAGCTTCTACGCCAGGTGTTCACAACCCAAGAAGCATGCATCCCTATGAAAATGTGAGGATTTCAAAGGTTTAAAGTTTATGCGCTATCGTCATAACTTGTCAGAAACAAGACAATAAGAAATTGTAACATATAAACAACTTAACTCACTTTTTTATCTTCAGAGACAACACACATTCAGTTTCTGTACCTTTATTTAAGAAATCAAAAGTTGATTTGTGTAAAATACAGAAATTTCAATCTATGTAATTTTTTATATAATCAAATTTGTAAAAATACAAACATTATAAAACAAGACTGAAATTTAATATGTTTGGTATGTTTGTGTACACACATGAAAACACACACATTTCAAGACATACAACTATTTAAAGGGGAGTGTAGAACTTAGTTGAGGATTTCTGTTCTATCCACTAGTCCATCTTATCTATACCTCTTTTTATTTGCACATCTGGATTTTTCATTCACACTTTTATTAACTGATTTTCCTGCATATGGACTACAAGTTCAACTTAATCAACACTAACATACTTTATGAACCTAACTAATAGGAACTATCTGTATCTTTCTACAGTTCATGGATAATACTTACAAAATCCTCACCATCTTCCTTTCAAAAGTTAAGTTGGTTTTGTATTTCTTCAACATTGGCCTGGTGTCAGAAACATAGGTCAAGTAAGAACCTTACAAGGGGTTTGTACATGGTACATTCAATATAGGCCTACTTCACTGATAGTCTGGTTTTTCAAGGTATTAAAAGACCATAGTATGCCTTGTCCGTGTGTAAGTCTTGTTCTTATTTATTCTAATACCTTGTTATCCCCGATGACTGTAGATCCTAAATACATAGTGTTCTACAATTTTGAGGTTAATTACTGACTATGACATGTTGAATGTTTGATCTACTAGCTTTCCCTGCATCTTTAGAATCAATCACACTTCGTTCCATTAGTCACACACTTTGTACTAGACA
This sequence comes from Magicicada septendecula, assembly GCA_034769895.1. Lineage (NCBI taxonomy): Eukaryota > Metazoa > Arthropoda > Insecta > Hemiptera > Cicadidae > Magicicada > Magicicada septendecula. The sequence goes on from CM068367.1 coordinate 948,977,013, forward strand.
CTTTATGTGAAGTTTAAGTGGTAACAAAATTGCAAATTTATAACACAAATAATCCAAGTAGCATCCCATAAAAACTTACTAAAAATCATTTTTTATGTAGAACACGATGTGCCTCTGCAAGTGTATGCAGCCAAAGTTAATTACATTGCATCAAGGTTGCACGAAGCTTGTTTATTCTGCAATAATAATAGTTGTTTGTACACATGGACAAAGTTGAAGATGAATTCTGCCATAGACACTAGTTACATTCAAAACATATTTTATTTTGTAATAACCTGGTGTAAGAACTACAGATTTTTAAAACTTCTATTATTATTTATTTTTGTTTTCAATTTGTTTATGAATTGGCAACAAGTAACAAATTTTAAGAGGTAAACTGTTTTGTATTTAATGTACTTAAAATTTTATGTCAATTCATCAAGAGAAGATTGGTTCTGAGGTGAAATGCTTATGGCACTCTTATTATACTGTCTAGACACAATTAACCACTCCAAAAATCATTCTGTCCTTGCTCAATATGGACGATCTTAAAGTTTACATCAATATGCTTCGGAAAGCCTATTACAAGTAGCATCATTCTAATTTGCCAATAGTTTGCACATGGTTGTTTCATGACTTTTTTATGCGAATATAGAAGTCTTCCATTTGAGAGAAAGGTCATCTTTGGATTAGACCTTATTACACATTTTCTTGACAAAATGATTCCTATAAAATTTGTGCAATGCATATATTTTATTCTGTTTCAACAGGTCTACTTGTCTGGGTCTCATTAACATTAATGATACTTCTCTGCTCTTGAAAACTGACTTTACTCATTATAAACCAATGTTACCCTATAACTTGCATTTTCCCTTATTTCCCTTCCACTTCTGAAAAGTTTAATGAGTCATTAACATGTGTATTCTTATTCTAATTTAAGCTGTGCTATTCTCCTGACCTAGCAGCAACACACACAAAGATAACATCACTCCTGAGTTCGGAGATAAACAGCTTTTAGAGGCTAATGTAATGATGTCACCAAGCATTATGGCATTTCAGTTCAGTGCTCCACAATAAATGAATGGAAAGAGTTTATGAATTTTACTGAGACACCTCACAAATGAATTGGATATACTAGGATTTTTTTCCAAAACAACACGTTTAAATTTGAAAAACACGAATAATTAAAACACACACAAAATACTACAATGTAGAAAGTGTGTGTGTGGAGCCAGTGGTGAGCTAACAAAAATCACAAAACCAGAACTGATGAAAATAATCTTTAAGATTTACCTCATAAAACTACTATGATACCAGCGTCTTTTACAAATTGCATGTATCACAGCAGAGCAGAAACAGTATGACAAAGTATTGCAATGCTTATTCACATGAATTTGAATGTAAAGCTTGATCCAGCCCCTGCCTACACCGTCACTGGGAATCAAATACAATTAATTATCTTGTTAATGCCAAACTATGAGGACAGTTCCAATAATATGGTACACTTTGCTATCATGCGGATAGAAATGCAATTATGATCCCAAACCTGCTTTGTTGTAAGATTTAGACCCACCCAATGTAGGTGGCAGCTGCTGTCTATAGTTGTCTGTGGTGAGGTTGGGTCTGTCAGTTTAAGAAATACCTCTGAATGAAAACCCATCCAGCGTACAAGTTTGAACAGTTATTCGATTTCTGAATGCACAACAAATATGCACTTGACATAACAAAAACTGTTTATCAGATTGTTCATGGCACTCTGAGCTACCAGAAAGTTTTAGCCCGATGGGTGACCAAAGAACTGACAGAACAACACAAAACACAATAAATGGAGGTGTCCTTGAACAACATGTTGTGTTATGGGTAAGAACTGGACTTTCTCAACAATACTGTTACTGGGGATGAGAACACGTATCTACCACAATATTTCACAAAGAAAAAGGGACTCAATGTTATGGAAACATCCAGGATCTCAATGTTATGGCAGGAAGGAACTGTTGACTAATTTCATTCACGAAGGAGAAACAATTAATACTGATAATTACATAGAAATTACTGGCGTCATATATAACAGCACAAGTTGTTGAATGTAATGTAGCCTATGAAATAAATCTAAAACTGCTCTCAAAAAACTCAGTGCAACAACAGAAATGAACTAATCAGATAATATTACAAATCTGCATTTAAATATCTGACACTCAATTACAGTATAGAAATTTTAAATACATAACATCCCAGAAGGTTAAATATGAAAAAAAGGGAATAAGAATTATATGATTTAGCAGGAAAAACCAAACTGCAGCATGACAATATAGAGTGCAAGAGCACTCTGCTGACATCAAACTAACCTGAAGCAAGTCACTGATTTGGGAGTTGTTGTTATGTATTATTATTAAATATTCACAACATGACTGACCTGTTTGCATTCATATGGACGTTCACCTGTATGTTTGCGACGATGTTTCTTCATAGCACCCCTTGACGGAAATCTTTTCTCACACATATCACACTGATAAGGCTTTTCTCCTATAAACACACAGTATATAAATTTTTTGAAATGTGCTGGACAGGAACAGTAGAAAAAAATATTGTTTAATGCAACAACTTAAACTAGTATAAATTAAAATCCACAACATGCATTTGTGTACATTGTTCATTTTAGAAGACTTGAGAAAGAGTGTGTTAACAGAATATTTTAAATGTGTGTACAACACAAGCAAAATGTACCATCACTTTCACGTAAATCCTTGTAATCTTTATTCATTTCTATCATGGATTCTCATATTATTTTTTATTTTAATACCAAAAGATCACCATGGTCTTCACCAAGCAGATACTTCTAACGCATTATGACACTGGGAGAAGTAATATACACACATTGCAACAAACCAACAAACTGTACTATTAATGATGAATTTAATTATAAATTCACAGTACATAACAAAATGATAACGAAAACAAAACAAAAATAGGACAATGTAAATAGTAATACAACTAAATCTTTCAACAAATATATTCATACTGCAAATAGTTTTTTTAATATGAACTTGAAACTACCTACAATGGTACACAAATATATGAATTGGCCATTTTATAAAGACCATATTTCCAGTTTACTCAAACTTCTGTTTAACTGTTTAACCATTAACATAATCTAAAGAAACATCTGTCTCTGTAATAAGGTCACTGCTAATCCCTTCTTGCATGTGAGAAATACACTGTTATGTTTCCTCCGTCCATACAATACAAAATACCCATATCTCCAGGGAAAGGTCTTTTTAACTCGCTCAACTTGTAAGTCTAGGCAAATTAAGGCTTCTAAGAAGAAAACATTTATTTAGTTTTGGTTATGAACTCCCAACAGGATTACAAATAAGGGTCAACAAAGTTACTACCCTAATCATAGGTGAACAACCCCTTTTGGCCGAAAAACTACCTCTAGAGTAGATCTCATTCAAGTTTTCCTCATTTATCTTCTAAACTGTTATTTGAACAAAAACAAAAATGTATATAGAGGGCAAAATATGTTCCTCATAAAATTTTACATAAAAAATGTCTTAAACATCATAAAGCTAATTCTCATACCATTCTTGCAATTAGGGTTAAATTTAAGGGCAGTTAGATGTTCAAAGGCAAAAAACTGTATTTATTAGTAGTAAATACAGTAGAACCTCGAGCATCTCCAGATTTCTGATATCCAGAATCTCTCATACCTGCAAAAATTCAAATTTGAAAAATTTAGTACTGGATCATTTTAAGATTCGTTAATGGTAATATAGTTGTAAGAAAACCAGTTGTTTTCAAAACAGCCTACAAATAGGACATATGAACATTATAATTAAACGAGTTGTTCTGGTGGTTTCGATTGGTTATAAGCCACACGTTGGTGTGCCATTTGTAATCTTCTTGTATACTATATGATATCTCTGGGTGGTGTTGTCTTGACTGCGTTGACGTCAATTTATAATAAATAACGGGTGTACTTTAATTATTTATTTATTTAAAATTATTTCATTTAAAAAGGATTTTATATTATTGTTTGTTATGAAACAATATGGTGTTTTACCGATCATTGTTGTTTAACACTGAATAAAAATGCACTCGCCACCAATCTGGACTACGCTGCTTCACTAACCCTAAAGTTATGCTCAATGAATATGTTAAGGGTCTATGTTTTAGTACTTACTTGGATTGTGAAGTAATTATGGTCGATCACTCAAGTAGTTTGTATTAAATGCACTTCTGTAAAATAGTTAATGTTCGATTCGCTTCACTCAATTTGTCAGAGTGGTTAGCAACCAATTCCAAAAGTAAACAACGTCTATTTTTTGGTTCTTCATAATTTACTGATAAAAGAAATAAGCGTATCAATCCAGTAATGCTGTCAGTATGGCGATTTATTTATAACAGGTATTCAGTATTAAAGTTGATTTTATACATTTGAATTCATTTATAATTCTTTATACATTTGTTCGTTATTGTCTCTTGCATCTCAGGGTTAATTAAATTGGTTAGTTTAAAAAGATTTTTACATACAAAGTGAGTGCTTGGAACTGCAACATACGAATTCTGAACGTCTTTGTTCTCACAAAACTTTATAATAATCATAGTAATAATAGGAGAGCGATTACATTAAAATTAACAACTTATCATTCTAACACAAGTAAATTAATTGAACTAAACATTGACATGAACTTTGGAGGTTATTTGTTTACAAAATGAACAGGCAAAATTAACCTCAATTATCATTAAATCATACATAATAAACAGGTACGTTAATTAATCAAATCGTATCCTTTGAATTATCTTTTACCAGTAATTAATTAGGTTATTCTTTACTGAAACCAAAATAATAGTATCAGGATGGGTTTCATCATTTCGTAGTTGGTCACTATGTGCCTTAAAGTCGTTTGTTGACATATGAAATTGCATTAATTATTCTCTCAGTTCTTTGAACTGGAACATTGTAACTACGAATGCTGATAATTATTCGTTAACTATTGAAAAAGGATATCGATTAACGTATGAAGGTATGGTAATTCTTAAACTACTACAACAAAGTTTGTTTATACAGGTATGATACCATTGCAGGTTATCTTTTAACCCCCAAAAATTAATCAGTTTTACTATTAATAACAATGAAATAATGGTTCACAAGTAGCACTGGTTTACTAATAATGTTCTGTTAGATAGTGTAGAGTTAACAAAATGTTTACAATTGTTTTATAATGTCCATTGGCATTAACCTATACATTACGAAAATTTTTTCAAGTATCAATTATTTTTTATTAATTGCACTATACTTCCTTTTAATCCGTATGGCATTTAGTTTCACTATACTTTTAATGCTTGATTGAGCATTCAAGGCTGTTATTCGCCATCACTGCACTACACTGTTATTTAATTTCGATTCACTTTGCCTTGACTAGGTTATCCGTTTGTTTTCATATGTCGCCGCACAGAACTATGGGTAAAGATGGCGGATTTCTTAGCGCAGAGCGATAAACTTTTCTCACTGAATACTCTTGACCAACTGTGTAAAATTTCGTGTCCTCCTCGCCATTCCCATCAGCACCCGCGGTGTGAATCTCGATTTTTTATCGATCTGATTGGTCAAAACTTGATGACATTACATTGTTTGAACACACTTCCTCATCAACAAAATTAATTATTTTGCTAAAAGCGTGCGTTTTTGGGTTGGAGAGTTTAAAAGTGATGCTCACTTTTTTTCTAAAACTAATGAAATATTTTAAAATGGATAAAATTCCTTATAACACCTGGGATCTTTAATCCAGCTTTATAATCATCTGTCAAATGTCTTGCTGATTATTTCGATATCCCACATGCCATAATTCTGTTTCTGTTTAATAAAGATCACTTTTAGAACTTATGTCTACTACAATGTTTCTTTATTAAATCTATCTTATAATATTTTAACTAACACTTTGCAACTTATAATACATAGCTTCACTATTATACAGTCCTTTTCTGTTGTTTAGTTACTAAATAGTCACTGAATCGATAATAAAACACTAAATTTAGGCCTAAGCTTCACTATGCTTATGGCATCATGCATTGCATTTACTTATTCTGAGTTAAAGGTTGCTTCTTATTAGTGTGTAATAAGTCACACTTAATCCTAAACAACCATAACAACTTCTGGTCAGCTTTGTTTGGATTCATTGATGCCATTTTTAATGTATTTTGCTATTAAAAAACCCATGACTTCTTGCACAAGCATGCATCATGTCATTTATTCTTATATTGATACAAATACATCTTTATTCAGTTAATATTTTGGTTCATAATCACTGTCACTGTCTATTAGCAATTATTATAACATGTGGTTTTACCTTTACATACTTTCTTGCCTCAGATATTGAATTATGTACTAGGCTTCTGTAGGCCTATGACACTATCAGTTATTTTTACTTGTTATATTATAATTAATTATTCTCACTAGTTGATACTGTCTCATACTTATGGTTAAATACATTGTTCAACTTCTGGTGAATTTACTTTTGTCCAAGAGAGGCCCTTTTTCTTACATTTTATCATGAAATTCACGTAATTTTTGTGTACAGTTAGCCATCATGGTAATTACTCTTAATTCTAGGTAATACATGGTTTAGTATGTTATTACATTATTCTAAATTGAATATCTTACTTACTAACAAGTTTCACAATACATTTTCCTTGTTTGATATTCTAAATTATTTGTAATTGTGATTAATGAACATGCATCTGACTGCCATTGGTCATGTTCCTTTAATATTTTATTAATAATAGATTAATCAGTATAAATATTATGTGGTTTCTTCACCAATTGTTGCATCTGGAAGCTCTTGAATGCTCTTGAGTTATTCCTAGAAACGCTAATTGGAAATGGCTGGTTAGAAAGAAGTTTAACGTGGACTGTATGTTTTTCATATAATGATAGTTTATTGAAATTTTGATGATGCGATTGCTGACACGTGCAGAAGTTAACGCGGCATGATGCCCGTTAATTGAATTAGAAATAAAAGTCGAAAGACATAATCGTTATTAATAAGACAGGAATCGCCCAAGTAGAATCAGTGCATGTTGCACATACTAAATAATTTAAATAATGAAACCCAGTAGCCGCGGCTGGAAATATTACGAGTGATCAGCTCTGTAACGTGTCAAAAATGGGGTATTTTATTTTATTTCATTTTCGGGGTTTCGTAAAAATATTGTGCAAGTTTTAATTCCATTGTAACAGACCACGTGTACAAAACAGTGTTGAAACGCAGCAGCAACGTAATATTCCGTTGCGAAATCAGTTGAGGTATGCAGCCACCCAAGAAATTCTAAGAACTTTGCTTGTGTATGACCATGCGCACGCACGCGTCAAGTGAGTATACGCTCGGACTGACGCGGTCAGGAAACGCCAAAATGGTGAAAAGTACTTTTCTGTTTCATCTACTTGACTGAGCTGGCAGATACGAGAAAGCTAAGTCCCCGCCCCTTTTGGTGACATCAAGCCAGCAGTGCCTAAATATCGTCGGCACACACTACCGAAACAACCACTATGTAGCATGTGCCTAGCCAATAAACTACAACAAATCAACTATGAACGTCGCCGAAATCCGTTGGCTGTGGACAGTAACTTCCGCCCGCCCCAAGACAGACGCGAGGCAGTCTACTAGAATCTACTACAACCATCAGACGTAGTTCGTGCAATTCGGGCCCGGTTGGTCGAGTTTTCATAAGATGTAATTAATTCAATAAAATCGCTAAGACCGACCGGGACCCGAGGAATTGACGATGTTATAAACGGGTGCAGTGCAGTGACAATTCGAGAGCAGTTAATAACGGACAATGTAACCGGAACGAAAGCATGTGTTCGGTCGGCCTCGCGTACATCAAATTAACATAAAATGAAACCGGGATCCGTAAAGAATAACTATTTTACTATTTCTATATAATATTTTAAAGGGGTTTGTAAATGGTGTGATAGAGTGCGTGAGCAAAGCTGGGCTACCTTGTAAGTAAGAATTATATTGTTAATGTAAGAGTCATGTAACCAACTCAATTTATGTTTTGTTCCTTGGTGTTCTGGATTAAGGATGTCCGTATTTAAGTAAGTAAAGTATTCATTCCTTAACAAAAATGTGTTAGACTAAGTCATTTCGTCCTTACCACTTTCTCATTTCTGTGCTGCAAGATTCGTCTAAACGTTCCGTGGATCTTTCTGAATTATTAATTGGGTGTGGTCAGATAGCTAAATTGTCCCTTTTATTTAAGGTGGAGTATAAAAGGTTTTCGATATTTTAACCTATAAAAAATAATCGTGGCGACCTTGGTCTTCTGAGAGAAATTTAATACGGTAAGTAGTTGTGAATGCGTACAGGTAAGTTCTGGCAGTGTATTTTATGTATTAATATATTTCGATCTCTTTTAGAATGTTACAGCTCGGAGTCTTGAGTATAACTAACGTAAATTTCGCTACAGTCAGCCCAGCTGGAGACCGGCTCTATTTAGTAGATAAAAAACGTGACGTCATCTGCACGTGGCACAATGCGGTATTTAGATTAGAGTTTACAAGTTCAAAGTTTGAACATACTGCCCGCACAAAATCGGGGCGATTTTGTAATTTATGCTTTCAGGTTAATAATATATAGTAATTGACGTTACATGCTAATAAAACAACAACATAACAATTGACATGTCCAACAAGAGCAATGACACCTAGACAATTAATAGTAACAATATGGTTAACATACCAAATTCATGTGATAATTACAAAATACATAATGATTTGATTTATATTATAGTCATAGAAAACTGACAATGAAATTACACAACACATAATAACATGGCATGATGCACAATAATACAATAATCAGGTAGACATATTAATTTGTCTCACATAATAACAGGATAATGATCACAAAAAATTCAATAATAAGTAACAAGTAATAATACAACGACAAGATATAATAATTTGCATGCATTGATATTGGAACAACAATCCCCAGAAAATTCAACAATACATAACCACTGGATAATACAATGGCAAATACATAATAATTGATACAATAATATTATAATAATAATTCCCCCCAAAAAAGTTTAAAAATACATAATCATAGAATAGTACAATAGCACAGATATAATAATTGATACCATAATATTACAATAATAATTCCCAAAAAAGTTTAAAAATACATAATCACAGAATAGTACAATAGCAAAGACATAATAATTGATACAATAATAGCGTAGTAACTATTACAATAATAGCTACACAATAATAATAATAATAATAATAATTACAATAATAATAAAATTGAATTATACGATCGCCCCGGGAATGTCCCGGGAGTGATGCAAGGCAATGTGACAAAGTTCACATTCCTGATACGTGTCGTATGATGTTCATGCGACTAGTCTGATGCCACCGGAAGGGGATCAGACCCATTTATGGACGGGTCGACGTAGGATACCCTGTGCGAACTTCAGCAACGCGCACTATTGAGTCCTGACCCGCATAAACATTTGTGATTACACCGCGCTTCCATTGAAGGGGGGGGGAGGAATTATCATCTAGAATGAGGACAAGCTGTCCCAGCAGTCAAATTTCTTGCCGTAATGCGCCATTTGCTGCGCTGTTGCAACTGGTGCAAGTAATCTTTTGACCATCGTTTCCAGATGGATTGTGTGAATCTTTGGAGCAGCTGCCATCTGCCCAAACGACTAATACTGACTTGGGTATAGTCGGGTTCCAGGAGTGCTGTAAGCGGAGAACCGACCAGGAAATGAGCGGGAGTTAACGGTTCCGGGTCCCTAAAGTCATTGGATATAGCGAATAAAGGGCGTGAGTTAAGGCAGGACTCTATTTGAGTTAGGATGGTATAATACTCCTCAAAAGTCAGAATGGTACAGCCAATCACGCGACGCAAAAAGAAATTTGACACTTTTTACCCCGCTTTCCCACAGACCACCGAAATGAGGGGCTGAGGGTGGAATAAAGGACCACTTGATGCCTTGGGAGCTGGTAAACTCCTCAGTTGTTTGCTCAAATCCCTTAGATTTCAAAAGTCTGTACAATTCGTGTAGTGTGCTGCTAGCACGATGAAAATTCGTACCATTGTCGGAGAATATCTGAATGGGGATACCTCTACGCGCAATGAACCGTTTTAAGGCCGCTATGAAGGCGTCTGAGGTAAGATCTGATACAAGTTCCAAATGAATGGCCTTAGTGGTCATGATATAAATAAAGCAATATACGCTTTTGACGTCGATTTTGAGCGCTGCCCGCCATGACGTACAAATACGGGCCCGGCATAGTCAACAGCAGATTGGGAAAATGGCTTAGCAGGCGTGACCCTGGAAGGGGGTAATTGTCCCAATAATTGGTTTGCGCCCCTAGCACGGTATCGGAAACAAGTGATGCATTTATGTATTACCAAGCATATATAGGATTTATCATTAACGATCCAATATTTCTGCCTCAGAGAAAACTGGGTTAATTGTACACAAGAGTGCAATAAACGAAGATGTTCGTTTTCTATGATTAACTTGCTGAGATGAGAATGTGGGTGTAGTATTATTTGATGTTTGCTCGCGTAGTTAAGCTGGGAGTGCTGCAGACGTCCACTCACTCGTAATATGCCTGTCTTATCAAGAAAGGGGTTAAGTGAAAGAATTTTACTGCTATTGGGAATGCAGCGATGTGCTTCAAGTTCCTTAACCTCAATGCTGAAGTGCAATTGCTGAGACTGGCGAATAAAAACCAAAAGTGTATCATGCAACTCCTGGGCTGACAAAAGGAAGTGTCCCTGTCAGCAATGGGGAGCCTAGAGTTCCGAATAAACCTGCGGCAATATGAGAAAACGTGAATGAGTCTTGATAGAGATGAATAATTTTCAACATAACTGGATGTAGATGAAGCGACAATTAGTGAGGTTTGGGCCTGCTTGCGTCGTTCCTGTTCCAGATCGGGATTAGTGCAGGGAGAATGAGTATCGAAGGCACTGATAGGCCATGATGATGACTAGTGGGACAACCAGGACGACCATGCCACCATTGTGGGTGGCTGTGTAAGATACGAGGGAGGCAACCACGCGATAAAATGTCGGCAGGGTTGTCCCGTGATGATACATGGTGCCAAGTTCCCTTGGTAGTGAGACGCTGTATTTCAGCAACACGGTTGGCGACAAACACCTTCCATCGGGAGGATTGCTGATGGATCCAATGTAAGGCTATCATTGAGTCCGAGTAGAAATATAATTCGTCGAATTTGTAGTTGACGGCGTCTATTACCTTGGAAGCTAACTGAGCCAACAATAGGCAAGCGCAAAGTTCAAGCCTGGGTAACGTTATCTGCTTCAATGGAGCGACTCTAGATTTGGAACATAACAGGTTTGATGATATGGCGTCGTTTGAATAGACCGTATGCACATAGATACAGCACGCGTAACCTTTAGCTGACGCGTCGGCAAATCCATGAAGCTGGAATGAAATGATTCGGGAATTGTTTAAACTCTTGACAGACCTCGAAATTTTAAAATGAGTGTCTGACACCAATTGAGAATAGAGTTCTAACCATTGATCAGACAATGAACCTGATAAGGGTTCGTCCCAACTTGTACCTGCTAACCACAATCGTTGTATAAAATGCTTACACCAAAATGTAATAGGGCCAATGAGGCCCAAAGGGTTGTAAATTCCCGCGATGACCGATAACACACTTCTCTTGTTGACCACCGCTGCATTGACATTCCTCTGGACGTTATATAAAAAACTGTCTTCGTTGACGTTCCATTGAATGCCCAACGTACGCACATTTTGGTTTTTGCTAAAGTCATGGGAAACGAGAGCGCGTGTTATATTACGTATTACTGTCAATAATAAAATACGATATAATATCTTTACACTTAGGCAATAATTTCAAAGGTCGGGCGCCATCTTGATCAAGAAACGTAAATATAAACTTGTAGTTTTACTTACCTTTAAAAGTTATTATAGGGCAGGAATTCGTTTAAGCGAACTCTTGAGTAGCGGAAAGTGTTATGTGAAATAATAATACTTTGTTAAAATTTTTACCAAATGATATTACCCAATTTATTATAAAAAAAACTCTAAGTACATATGAAATGATTCTATTGAACTATGTGCCAAACACGCACGTTACTATGCCTCGGGGCGTAGTCCATTTATTTTGTAAACATTAATAAGGAATAAACATTGTAAACATAATAAACATAGTATAATACCTGCACAACCCAGCACTTAAAAGATTTAGGTCACACTCTCTCTCTCTCTCTCTCTCTCTCTCTCATTCATTCTCTGGTACAATTTATTTTATTCTGAGCTCATTTAAATTTTGAATTGGTTTAAAATTGGTCATTATAATAATACTGAATGAATTTTGAATTGGTCATTATTACACAATGATGTTGATTTACTTGAAATAATAAAAAGAATATTGGAACGTTCTCACCAAATTATATTGGACAGGTCTCACTTGGCTGCGGTTGTTTTTACGGTAGAACATCGCACACCGAGAGTTCGCTAATTGCACTACCGGTCACATCTTCGCTGATTACACCTTACCGCCCCAACATTTCTGATATTTTTAAATAGTTATTTAACCACTTTTCGTGGTGTAAAAGTTAAATTTCACACTTGGTGAACTTCTTGCCGGCCGGCTGCGTTCACAATCCAGAAGGAAATGACCCAGAGTCTTTGTTAAGCATTGCGTAGGTGGGGCAAAAACTACGTCATCAGGCTTTTGTTTGTTGTTTACAGTCTCGAGTTATTTACAGAAAATGTGCATTCCTTCCACTGACATCATCAGGGCTAGTCACTTTATCTCTATCTGTGACATACGTTTTTTGCTGTGTTTGCCGTTTCACAATGAAAACGACCGAAATCCTGTCAATTCTCATCTGCGTTTTATAAAATAATTATATAGTCCACTCACCAAAACTTTACAGTGATTATGAAATATTTAAATAATTATTACCAAATAATGGTTAAAAATTAAATACAATAATTATGGTCTTTTGTACCATGTTTTTACAAATTTCGTATTGTACCAGAATTGTACCATCACAAAACCCCCTCAATGAAAGATTTTGTGCCGAAGCATAAAAACTTTCATTGACACATTCATACTTCCTATACGGATCAGCCAGGACATGTCGCCACAACCCCCTTACAATTTATATAAAAGAAAATCAATAACTCACCCGTGGTCTGATGACGATGACAGAACCTGCATGACCTTATTGGACTTCTCCTTCGAGATCCCAACACCATAAGGCCAATCAGGCGCGTAACACTCCTGCTCTGACGCGCTGGCCAGCTCAGGACCGCCGTCATAACATCACCAAACACTGAAACAATAAATTAAAATATCAAAAAAGTGGCTTGGTATATTACTCTATCCTTAACTGATCTGTTTCCCCTTAGCTATGTGCTGGTTTGTGTTAATAAGCACTGGGTTTGCTTGAACTACTAGAAATACAAATACATAAAAAAAATATAAAATACAAGAATTACATAGAATTGCCATTCTCTTCATGGACTACCCTGAATTGTACAAATTGTTTCGATTCCCATCGATAATAATTAACTCTTTCTATTTAAATAAAACATGGAAATCCCCATATAAATCTCCCAATATCACTCAAATCTCCCAAATATTCAAACATGGATAAAACATTTTATAGAAAAAAGAATAATTAAAAAAGCTTATTGAAATTAAAATTATTATTATTATTATTATTAACAATTAATAATTGGCGCTGTTAACAATATTTACCCCTCTTTCTCCTCCACACACACTATTTCCTATACATCATGTTAAAATTTCTATTGTTACGATGGTCTACTCGATCGTCGTAGGTACAGTGGAAACAAAATAAGTACAAGACACCAATTAAGTCACTAATCACACCTTTAATTGTTATAGTAAAACCGTTCGTAATTAACAACACAGTGTCTACAACAAATCAAATGAAATTGTTCATACGCAATAAAATGTCCACTAATATTAAAACTCAACTGTATTACAATTATACCGTCCGAATATAAAACGCCACACTTCACTAATAACTACTTGAACGTACACCGTAATAACTCGAACCGCGCTGTAAATATATCGCACTAATACTCTCAAACCGCACAGTCAAAAATCTCGCATTGAACTGAAAAACTAAGGCCGCGACGCGATGTATTTATAGTTACGCTACACACACCAGAAGCTTCCAAACTGCGTCTTATCTCTCGCGAACTACGTAATTGCTGCGGCCTTGACACAGTCCGAGCGCCCGAGCGAAGGCTGGCAAAGTGCGAGAAAATTCTCGCAACATGCGTTTAGTAGCACGTACACCACACGCTTACGTCGAGATCTTTCTGGGACATTCGATAAACGCCTAGATTGTTCTACGCTGTCGTAGCACTGCCCCCCTCCCTAAGCCTGTTCATCCCGAACTGGCAAAGCGTCTCTAAATTTGTATTTAGCCAGGCGATCTAGGTGGACGACCTTGAACTTTCGCTGTTCTTCCTGTTGAATCCGATAAACAACATCGTTAATCCTTTTTTTTTACAGTGTAGGGTCCTTCCCAGTTAGACTGAAGCTTAGGTGAGCGACCACGACGGCGCTTTGGATTGAACAACCAGACCTGATCTCCTTCTTGGAAACCCACACTATTGCTGCGAATGTCATACCGAGTTTTCATTTTATCACTGGCAATCTTGAGCCGTCCTCTTACCAAGCGATTCATTTCTCGCAGTTGGTTTTCTAATTGCGAGGAATAGTTCTTTGGCTCTTGGGACTGAGTCTCAGGTGATCCAAACATCAAGTCCCCAGGAAGACGAATCTCCCGCCCAAACACCAATTTTGCTGGAGTCATGCCGGTTGTGTCATGTACTGATGATCTATACGCCATAAGGAATAGTGGTATACGTTGGTCCCAGTCTGTTTGGTTCTCGTCAACAACTTTCGAAAGATGCTGCTCAAGTGTCCTGTTGAATCTCTCAACCATCCCGTCCGACTGAGGATGCAGAGGCGTTGTCCTGGTCTTTCGAATTCCAAGTAGACGGCATAATTCTTTAAACACTCCTGATTCAAAATTTCTCCCTTGATCCGTATGGATTTCCATAGGGGCTCCATAACGGCAACAGAAGTTGTGAACTAACTGCTTTGCCACAGTGGTAACCTCCTGATTTGGAATTGCGTAGGCTTCCACCCACTTAGTAAAGTAGTCACCTACAACCATGATGTACCGGTTTCCATCGTCAGTAACTGGGAATGGTCCAGCAATGTCTATGGCAATTCTCTCGAAAGGTTGTCCAACGTTATACTGTCTCATTTTTCCCCTGCTTCTGGTTTGTGGGCCCTTGCTTGCAGCACATATTTCACACGTCCGAACCCATTCCTCTATGTCGTGGCGAAGATGAAGCCAATAGAATCGCTTCCGTATTTTGTCAAGGGTTTTGTTAAAGCCAAGATGGCCTCCAGATGTTCCATCATGCATCTCCTTCAAAACAGACTGCACTTTACTTCGGGGAACTATCAACTGCATGACCACGTCTCGTCCATCTGCACTTTCCCAAGCCCTTTTCAGCAATCCGTTTTCTAAGGTGAGAGATTCCCATTGTGCCCAGTAGCCCTTCAGCACTTCGGAACCATGGCAGATATCTTGCCAATCCGGGCGGCGACCTTCCTCTTTTGCTGTCAAGATCGGTCCAATGTCTTCATCAGTCATCTGTTCTTGCCGACAGTCTTGCGTTGTCCAGCCATCAGCCAGGAAATCTACAGTGATGGCTCGAACATGTTCACTTGAGTTTTGTTCTTCCTTTCTGTGGCAATGTCGGCAGTCTTCCGGGCATGGTCTTCGTGATAAGCCATCTGCATTACCGTGCAGGCGCCCCCGCCGATGTTGTACCTTGAAGTTGTACTCTTGCAGACGTTCGAGCCACCTTGCCAACTGTCCTTCCGGATTTTTAAATCTCAAGAGCCATGCAAGTGCAGCATGGTCGGTACGTAGTGAAAACTCTCTCCCATAGAGGTATTTATGGAAGTGCTCCAAAGCTCTGACAATTGCCAGCAACTCTCTTCTTGTAACACAATAATTTCTCTCTGGTTTAGAAAGCGTCTTGCTGTAATACGCTATTACTCGTTCTTCACCGTTCTGCACTTGAGACAAAACTGCTCCTAGACCAGTATTGCTTGCGTCTGTGTCTACGATGTACTTCCCTTCGGAAGCTGGAAAAGCGAGAATTGGCTGCGAACATAATGCAATCTTCAACGTTCTAAATGCTTGTTCACACTCTCTCGACCATTGGAAGTTTCGTTTATTTTCCGTTAGCTCATGTAGTGGTTTAGCAATAGTAGCGAAGCCTTTCACAAAACGTCGGTAATATGAGCATAACCCCAGGAAACTCCGAACTTCGTGTTTATTCTTCGGAACTGGCCAGTCTCTTACGGTGTCTACTTTATTAGGATCCATGCTAACGCCCGCTGCCGAAACCAGATGGCCCAAATACTGTACTTCCTTCTGGAATAGAGAACACTTCTTCGGGCTCAGCTTCAGTTGTGCACCGTGAATTCAAGTTAGAACTTCCTTAAGGTTTCCCAAATGATCTTCGAAAGTCTTCCCGATCACTATGACATCGTCTAAGTAAACAAGGCAAGTTTTCCATGTCAGGCCTCGGAGTATCAGGTCCATCAATCTCTCAAATGTTGCCGGTGCATTACAGAGTCCAAATGGCATGACGTTAAATTGGAATAAGCCACTTGGGGTCGAGAAAGCGGTCTTTTCCTTGTCTTCTTGATGAAGACCCACTTGCCAATATCCACTCTTCAGGTCCAATGTGGAAAACCACTGTGCTCCGGACAACGTGTCGAGTGTATCGTCAACGCGAGGTAATGGATAGCAGTCTTTCTTTGTAACATCATTTAACCTCCGGTAGTCTACGCAGAAACGCAATCCACCATCCTTCTTCGCTACCAGCACTACAGGGGAAGACCAAGCACTTGACGAAGGTTCAATTACTCCCTCTGTCAACATGTCCTGTACTAACCGAGACATCTCCTCTTGTTTAGATAATGGAGGCCTTCGAGGAGGTTGGCGTATCGGTGTTGTGTCCCCAGTATTGATGCGATGTTGCACAAGAGAGGTTCTTCCCAGTGACTGTCCCCGAACTGCAAAACGATCTTTGAATTCGTGTAAAAACTGTCCGAGTTCTTTTACCTCACCACTTGAGAGGTCGTTAGAAGATCTGTTCAATAATTCTTGCAGTTCCTCTGGTAATTTAGAAGTATCCGAAGAACTGGGTCTTCGTTGCGTTATTCCGGCTACCCAGGCCACAGGAGTCAATTTGCCTAGGAGCGTATTGCTTTGTAAAGTGATAACTTGATCCAAAATATTCGCCACTCTAATAGGTACATTTCCGGTTTCGTCAGGTTTTACTAAACTTCTGGCAATTAGTATGCCCGGTGTGCTGACTACCTGGGGTTCGAATATAGAGCACTGATTGCCCCTAGTATCTACCGCAGTTCTAACCATGATGATCTTTTCGGAGTTTGGCGGAACAGTTACGGCCACTTGGTTTATGACGTCCATCGATTTTTCTGCTGTCGTCATTGTTGATAGCATTACCTCTTCGCCTCCGATTCTCAAGACATTGTTTTTGAAGTCGACTATAAATCCGTATGCGTTCATAACGTCCACACCAAGAATTGCTTCATCCACAATGTCTGCAACAAGTACTTGATGATTAAACTCAAGTCTACCGAGGCGTAGGTGTATCTCCACTTTTCCATACACTTTTACAGGCCGTCCAGTAGCTGTTCGCAAGCTGCAAGAGCACCAGATTGGCTTGAGATCTTTCACCACGTCGGGGCGCACAATAGAAACTGTTGCGCCTGTGTCAACTGTAATCGAGGTTGGCCTTTCTTGAACAAATCCGGTAACTACCAAGTTCCCGGTGTTTTTCTGAAGCGTAGAAATTGCGTATTCTCTAGGGGCTTCGTTCCTCCAGTTAGTCAGCACACGCCCCGTTGCACTGACTATTGCTCGTTTCCCTGCTGCTGAATTCTAACCCGACAATCTCGTTGTAGATGTCCAGGTTTTCCACATCGATAACACTTCGGTCTTCCATCCTTTCTTATTTTATTCTGTGGCGCCGACCGTCGAGTCTCTGTTCCTTGTTCTTCCTCCTCATCGTCTGTGCCGTCGCGATCTTTTAGCTCGCGCACTTTATGACTTGTCCAACCAGACGCTGATTTGGCGGCCTCAAATTGCAAAGCATGTACCAGGGCGTCCGCACTGTTCTGGTGTCTTGCCATTCGTAACACTTGCTGTAGTTCGTTATCTCGGACACCGGCAGTAAATGTCTGCATCGCAAAACGCGTTCGAAAAGCTTCTGGCGCTTCAGGATAGGCCAGTCTAATTAGTCTGTCGATACTTGCTTCAAACTCTTGAAGACTTTCCCCGGAATGTTGTCGCCTTGCTCTCAACTGGGTGCAGTACACATCTCGCAAATGTTTATCACCATACCGTAATTCCAGAGCTTTTATCAACTCGGCATAGGTGTTCTGGCTGTCAGGTGGCACTTTCTGTAGTAGTTCTGCCGCGGGTCCTTTTAATGCAAGAACAAGCGAAACAGCCTTGTCTTTTTCTGTCCAATTATTTGCGCATGCAGCAGCTTCAAATTGGCGGAGGTACGTTGCCCAGTGAGTGCTTCCGTCAAAGGTTGGAGCTTTGACATGAACTGTCCCTACTGCAGGCAAAGTGACTTTCTCTGTTAACTTATTTTCTGTCTTGATCACTGGTACAGTCTGTTCAGAAATTTGTTTTGGTTGAATCTTCATGCACTGTTCAACTTCAGTTTTAATTTGTTCTCTTATGTTTGCCATTGAGTTTTCTATAACAGATATTTTTGTAGACATCGATTCCTCCACAGTCAAGACAGATTTTTCTACTTCAGCTATTTTTAATGTCATTGATTCTTGTACCTCCGATATTTTAGTTACTTGCTTATTAAGCTCACCTCGTAGGAGACCCAACTCTGCAGCGGTTTGTTCTTGTGTCTGCTTTTGCTGCTGTATTAACTCCTTGATGTCATCTGCTTCCTGCTTCCGTTTTTCATCCTGTCGTCTTTCTGTTTCTTCTCTTTCTTGTATTCGTTCTTCTTTTTGTCGTCTTTCTGTCTGCAACAGCAGCGCCTGTAAATTTTCCATCATCTGACTGGCATCCATTGTTTATCGATTAATTACGAATCACACTCGTCTTGTACAAAGTGTCCACTGTTTCCACTGTTAAACGTTCCATCCCACTTCTGACACCACTGTTACGACGGTCTACTCGATCGTCGTAGGTACAGTGGAAACAAAATAAGTACAAGACACCAATTAAGTCACTAATCACACCTTTAATTGTTATAGTAAAACCGTTCGTAATTAACAACACAGTGTCTACAACAAATCAAATGAAATTGTTCATACGCAATAAAATGTCCACTAATATTAAAACTCAACTGTATTACAATTATACCGTCCGAATATAAAACGCCACACTTCACTAATAACTACTTGAACGTGCACCGTAATAACTAGAAACGCGCTGTAAATATATCGCACTAATACTCTCGAACCGCACAGTCAAAAATCTCGCATTGAACTGAAAAACTAAGGCCGCGACGCGATGTATTTATAGTTACGCTACACACACCAGAAGCTTCCAAACTGCGTCTTATCTCTCGCGAACTACGTAATTGCTGCGGCCTTGACACAGTCCGAGCGCCCGAGCGAAGGCTGGCAAAGTGCGAGAAAATTCTCGCAACATGCGTTTAGTAGCACGTACACCACACGCTTACGTCGAGATCTTTCTGGGACATTCGATAAACGCCTAGATTGTTCTACGCTGTCGTAGCACTATGTTAGTACATAACATATAATATATGACACATCATAATCAACATTAATATATTAGTTAATACATTGAAATAGTCAATTCATATTCAATCTTAATCAGAATTTACACATTCTATCTATTTAAGTTTGCATTTAAATTATAAAAATTACAATTTCAATTAATTAATTATTTCTAAACTTTCATTAATTAACCATCAATTATTTATTATAATTATAAAATTTATTTCAAATTTATTATTAATATTCATATTAATTATTATTATTTCATTATTCATTTCTTATTACTTTTCTACTCTGAACTTTCCACCTAACCTTTCACATTCTTATCATTGTTTAGTCTTGGTGACTCCTGTATTCACTATGCTTTTACTTATTTTTATTTTACTCACCTTTCTTCTAACTAACAACCAAATTTACCTGTCATGACACCAATTTCTCAATTATAAACACCTTTACTAATTTCATTCCGACGATAAATCCTATAGCACTGCGCGTCTTTGTACAGAGATGGGTGTTCCCTACCTGGCTATATACATTCATAATATTTGCCCTTCCAAAAAATTCGGCAAACACTCCCTTAAACTACGCTATTACCTGCCACAACACTATACATTGGCTACTCCTTATCACCTCACCCCCACTACAAAATATCATCAGCAACAATATATGTTTAACCTTTACTTTACTCACCTCTACAAATAATCACCAACTACTGTGTCCCTAAATATCTAATACTCTCTTTGTATTATTTTCTTTAAAAATTTTTAACTATCTAACTCCCATTTACTTTAATTAAATAACTCACATGCTTTTATCTATACCCAGGCTCTATCCCTGTTTAAACATTCTACCTTACTGTAATCATTGACAATTGTCTTATAAAACTCATCTCTCACCTACTCATAACAATACATCTCAATCTTCATATAAATATTCTTACTTAATCATTTATTATTATTCATTAGGAATTACCTTCATTACAAATTAATAATAATTTACAACTTCAGTTACAAAGTTAGTACAACTTTCTTTTGTACCATATTAATTCAGTAATTAAGAGTAATTACTCTTTAATTGTTATTCAATTATTTAAACTTGTTTAGTTAAACAAAAACATGTTAATTGCTAATTATTAACACAATTATTAAAACATACATGTTGTACATAAAATTTACCTGTAATACACAACATCAAAATACATAAATACATTGATATTAACACATAAAAAAAATGAAAAATATACAATCCAACTTCATTATTTTGTCATTAATCAAAATCAATCCATATGCAGTCCAATTCAAAACCACTTTTCACATATATATGAAATGTTCATTACACAATAAAACAATCTATCCTCCATCGTTGAATAACATTCTAATCTTAGGTCTATTTGTCTTATTTTTTAGTGAATAAATTTTATTATTAGAAACATTATAATCATAATAATTATCAAACATTTCATATTCATTCACAATTTCAATATCATTTATCAAGTCACGATCGAGTATGGTTTTGTCTACATCAGTAAGATCATATGTTATAATCTTGTTAGTCATATTGTAATTATCATCACCATTTTCTACCACTACACCTGTTACTTCCCAAGGTAAGTGCTTGATACCATTATTATCATCACCTATTATTATTTCAATTTCATTATAAGGTTTGTATTCGTCATAATCATACACCATCTCTATTCCTAACCTTTCTACAAGTTCTCTGTACTTTCTATTTACTTTAAAAATTTCTATTACTTTCTTTCTCTCACCATATCTCTCTACACTTTCTCTCTCAATATATTTCTCACCATAACACCAAATTACACACTCTCTCTCTCCAAATATGCAGGGGTCACTAACTCAAAATTACTGCACCACTTATGAGGTACACAAAAACACCAAGGAACTCTATTTGTAGACCTTTCGTCTCCCAAATATAAATTTAAGGAACTCTCGTCCTTATTAAAAATACGTGAAGACTTGACTTCACCCCCTAACACAACATCAAAGGAAAATTCTAACCCTGCACCCCTTTAACAAAAATACTTTCTCCAAGCTCTCTCTCTGACTCAATACACTCAAACACCTCATTCTCACTCATAATACTTTCACTATCATTTTCTAATATCATTTCATTCTTACTACCTGTAAACTCATTATTCAAATTATCACTGTTACTTACTTTATTAATCAGTACTTCGTTTTTCGTCATATTTTCACTACTACTCACTTTCTGATTTTCTATTTGGATCAGCTGCTCATCCAACTTTCTAATTACTTGGTCGCATTGCTTATTAAGATTTTCATTACGATTTTTAATTTCGTTTTTTATTTCGTCGAACTTTACACTCTGTTCCTCAAATTTGTCATTTAAATTAGTATATTTAATATTAGAATCACATTTTTGCTCATCTAACTTTTTATCTAATTTATCAAACTTCCTACTCTGTTCATCAAATTTATGTAATAGTAACTGCATCATGGCAGCAGTTGTTTCGTCTGTTTTGTTTTCGTCTCGAGTTGAGATGGGTGTTAATGGAACTGGATTTAATTCAGTAACACTGGTTTGACTAACTTGGTCCAGTTTAACATCCATCTCACTCTCAACTATTTCCTCCACATTATCACCTTTATTGGTATTCATTTTACTTATTTTAATATTACCTTATAACACAACCTTATAACATAACCTCGTAAAAGTTGGGTTATGTTTACGTATTTAAAATTGTGTTTATTACCTCAGATAACTTTTCCGCTCTCTTCGTAGGCTTACCCACATAAAAATTTTATGTAGAGTCCCTGGTCGGATAGCGCCATTTGTTATATTACTTTTTACTGCTGATAATAAAATACGATATAATATCTTTACACTTAGGCAATAATTTCAAAGGTCGGGCGCCATCTTGATCAAGAAACGTAAATATAAACTTGTAGTTTTACTTACCTTTAAAAGTTATTATAGGGCAGGAATTCGTTTAAGCGAACTCTTGAGTAGCGGAAAGTGTTATGTGAAATAATAATACTTTGTTAAAATTTTTACCAAATGATATTACCCAATTTATTATCAAAAAAACTCTAAGTACATATGAAATGTTTCTATTGAACTATGTGCCAAACACGCACGTTACTATGCCTCGGGGCGTAGTCCATTTATTTTGTAAACATTAATAAGGAATAAACATTGTAAACATAATAAACATAGTATAATATAGTATAATACCTGCACAACCCAGCACTTAAAAGATTTAGGTCACTCTCTCTCTCTCTCTCTCTCTCTCTCTCTCTCTCTCTCTCTCTCTCTCTCTCTCTCTCTCTCTCTCTCTCTCTCTCTCTCTCTCTCTCTCATTCATTCTCTGGTACAATTTATTTTATTCTGAGCTCATTTAAATTTTGAATTGGTTTAAAATTGGTCATTATCATAATACTGAATGAATTTTGAATTGGTCATTATTACACAATGATGTTGATTTACTTGAAATAATAAAAAGAATATTGGAACGTTCTCACCAAATTATATTGGACAGGTCTCACTTGGTTGCGGTTGTTTTTACGGTAGAACATCGCACACCGAGAGTTCGCTAATTGCACTACCGGTCACATCTTCGCTGATTACACCTTACCGCCCCAACATTTCTGATATTTTTAAATAGTTATTTAACCACTTTTGGTAGTGTAAAAGTTAAATTTCACACTTGCCGGCCGGCTGCGTTCACAATCCAGAAGGAAATGACCCAGAGTCTTTGTTAAGCATTGCGTAGGTGGGGCAAAAACTACGTCATCAGGCTTTTGTTTGTTGTTTACAGTCTCGAGTTATTTACAGAAAATGTGCATTCCTTCCACTGACGTCATCAGGGCTAGTCACTTTATCTCTATCTGTGACATACGTTTTTTGCTGTGTTTGCCGTTTCACAATGAAAACGACCGAAATCCTGTCAATTCTCATCTGCGTTTTATAAAATAATTATATAGTCCACTCACCAAAACTTTACAGGGATTATGAAATATTTAAATAATTATTACCAAATAATGGTTAAAAATTAAATACAATAATTATGGTCTTTTGTACCATGTTTTTACAAATTTAGTATTGTACCAGAATTGTACCATCACACGCGAGAGGCTATAATGGTCTGATTATTCGAAAACCATTTGTGTACGGTAAAACCGTATCGGCTTAGTAAATTTATGTCAGATTTCATTCTAGATAGAACATTCGGGTTATCTGAGCCTGTCATGAGATCGTCCACATAAAAATCATTGGCTATGGCTGAGCAAGCTATAGGGTATTTGGTTTCATTTTCTTGGGCTATTTGAGCCAGACATCTTGTAGCAAGAAATGAGGCACTTGCAGTCCCATACGTGACTGTCCTCAAGGCGTAATGTTGGAGTTCCTTATGGGGGGTGTCGCGCCAAACAATACGCTGCAAATTGGAATCTTTAGGATTAACTAAAATTTGCCGATACATCTTTTCAATGTCCGAGATGAGGACGTATCGGTGAGTTCAGAATCGAGCCATAATAGAGAACAGATCCTGCTGGACCGTGGGACCAACCATCAGTGTATCGTTCAAGGACAAATTATTTGTTGTTTTAGCGGAGCCGTCGAAAACAACTCGCAACTTGGTAGTTATGCTGGAACCTTTAAAGACAGTGTGGTGCAGCAAATAAAAGGTGTCTGACTTGTCAAGCGACAAATCGTACGCATTAAGTAAAGACATGTGACCAAGATTTAAATATTCATGCATGAACGAGCTATAATCTTTGTGAAGGGCAGGGTTCTGCTTGAACTTAAGTTCTAATGACTGAAACCTGCGGATAGCTCCGTGAAGAGAATCGCCCAAATGAGACTTGTCTGACCTGCGAGGCAGGGATACCACAAATCTGCCATCCTCATTACGGACAGTATTGGACACAAAATGATTCTCACATTCCGAGTCCTCAGTGGAGGGATCACGAATAGAAACTTCCTCCAACTTCCAAAATTCCTTTAGTTGAGAGGAAATGGCACTATCATTTTCACATACCATAAATGATGAAACCGGTTTCGTCATGTCGACATTAAACGGCAAGTTACCTGCGAGAATGAATCCTAGTTTTGTCTCCTGAATTATGGGGAAATGTGGGCTACGGATAAATTTGATAGGTTCAATTAATTGCAAGTAATACTGAGCACCGAGCAATAAATCGACTTGCGACGAGAAGTTGAGTTGTGGGTCGGCTAAGAATATGCCCTTTGGTAAATTTAAAGATGCGACATCAAATGATTCCGCCGGGAGATTATTAGTGATGCTGGGAAGCACAGCGCAATGTATGTTTAAACTAAAATGCTTATAGCGTGAATGTAACCTTACTCTGGTACTGAAGCAGCTTGGGACAATGAATTGTTTATACCCGTTATGGGCAATTGAGATTTAATCAGTTTCAAACCCATGCGACGTGCGAAATCCATAGTACAGAAGTTAGCCTGCGAACCAGAGTCTAATAAAATCCTAACCGGGTGCTTTCTACCTGCATGGTCAGTTGTCATGCAGACTGCGGTAGATAATAATATGGACTTATTTGTTTGTAATTTTAATGAACAATGGTTGTTACCGGACGACTCGTTTTTGTTAGGCATATGAATCATTGTGTGATGGCGTTTCGCACACATTCTGCAAGAAAATTTATAGGGACAGTGGGCACTATCGTGGCCTGGGCGAATGCAATTTAGGCAAAGTTTATTTTTGATTATACTATTTTTTCTCTCCTGTGGAGTAATCGTTATAAATTGTGAACACTCAGTAAGTCGGTGTTTACCCTTGCACAGCTGACATATATTATTTCCGACATGGGTATGGAATGTTGATTTGGAAACATTTACCGTTTTAATTGCCTTGCGATAGTGAGCCTTATCGCCAACGTTTATCTTGCTTGTTGAAGTGGTCGCGCTGTCCAGGTTTTGCAATAACTATCTACGGGTATTTAAAAATTTTATGAAATTACTAAAGTTAGGAAATCGTTCTTCCGACAAGCTTTCTTTCCAAAGACGAAGCGTGTAATTATCGAGTTTTTGGGCCAAGTAATGAATGAGAATAATTTCGAATGTATTTACGGGTAGACTTAAGGAGTTTAACAGATTGATATTAGTGGTTATCTCGTCAATAAATCTGGAAATACTAATCCTGGACTCTTGTTGAACCGATTTCACACCCAAGACATTCCCCACATGATGGGCTGAGACAATTAACTTACTGTCATACCTATTTCTTAGTAAATCAATAACTACCGCATAATTTTCATGGGTAATTGGAAGCGATTTTATCACATTTAGTGCCTCGTCACTTAATGAAGAGTGCAAGTAGTGTAACTTTTGAATATCCGTCAGGTCGGTTCTGACGTGTATTAATTCAAGAAATATGTTGTAATAGTGTTGCCAATCAACAATGCTACCTGAAAAGTGAGACAATTTAATCGGTTCCAACTGTATAGGGGAGGTTTTAATAGGGGTAATTTTGGTATTAATCAGCAGTTTTTGGTTCACCTGCCCCACTTGCTCTAACAAGTGTTGCAACTTGGATTCGATATTGCAAAGATCATCCTCAGTTTGGTCTCTGTCACTGGCTAATGCGAAATCAGCGTCATCAGACTCAATTTGAGTCTGAATATCATCATATTTAGTGGACAATTCCATTAAATGGCGAAGCTTGATTTTTAGTGCGTACAAGTGGGTTTATACGTTGTTGTTATTATGTCATTATTATTTTTTAATGATTGTTTAGTATTGTTGACCAATGACAATTTACATTAAGAGTCTGTGTTAACTCCGGCAACCATCGAATGCATTCCACTCCGCACGTACACCCTTGGCCTTGGAATCATCCTGCTCTGTTAAATCTGCGTTGTTTTGTTAAACAAAGGGAAAATTGTCCTACCCATGCATATGTGTGTAAAATACAATGAAATACAATAATTTAATACCCCTTGTCCCATAAATCTGAAATCAGGCTTTTCGTCCTGTTACAAAACCCCTTCAATGAAAGGTTTGATGCCGACGCATAAAAACTTTCATTGACCCATTCACACTTCTCTAAAAGGATCAGTCCAGATATGTCGCCACAACCCCCTGTAGTGTTAATATAAAAGGAAATACAATCACTTACCCTTGGTCCAATGATGATGATCGTACCATCTGACCTTACTGGACTTCTCAGGAGAGATCCCAACACCATAAGGCCATTAGGCACTTAACGCTCCTGCTCTGACGCACCGGCCAGCTCAGGACCGCTGTCACAACACCACCAAACTCTGAAACATGAAATATAAAATTTAAAATAGTGGCCTTATCTATTCCCATATCCGCAACTGATATGGCTCCCCTTAGTTGCATTGGTTTGCGTTTTGAGGCATTGGTTTGCTTAACTCTAAAATTTTCAAACAACAAGTCACAAGATTTCAAATAGAATGGCCTTCTCCTTTTATCTTACCATTTTCTCCAAAACTGGCCGTCAGTCATTACTAACTCACTCCTTCCATCACAAGAGAAAATATATATAGCAATACCCTAACACGTAAAACAAACCCTTTAAATTCCAAAACAATAACAACTTATCATCTTTATTACATCAACAAAAATGTAAATATTATGGCAAATATTTCAAACATTTTAAAATTTTCTTTACTCATTTTTCTTTATTCTTGTATTTCTTTGCAACAGAATCAAACTATATTTTTGTTCAAAACCATTCCTGACTTTATCTATTCAACATGTTAACATTTGTTACCGTCGCTACCCCTGTAACGACCTCCTAACCACACACACTATTACCATCAACACAATAAAAACATAATAAAACATTGAACATTAAACATTAACATTGTTACATTTACATTACATAATTCACATTTAAATAACTTGTATCAAAATTTGATAAGACATTATTATTTTATCAACTCTCTATTTAACTTTTATTATTTAACATTTGTTATACCCTTAGATTCTATAAAAAAATTCAAATTTATTATTAGCCTTTCTGTTACATCACCTTTCTACTATGAATTTTCCTTTTCTAACCTTTCCTCAATCCTTATCTAGTTTGGGTGACTCTCTATTATTCCCTATTATCTATATCTTATTCTGGCATTTGTCTATCTAACCTTACTCACCTGTCTTTTTTCCACTAACAACCGCTTCTAACAACCATTAATATATTTATGATACCAATATCTCATTATAACAACCCCCTTCACTAATTCCACTTACCTCTGGCACCGCTCGTCTTTGTACTAGGATGTGTGTTCCCTACCTGGCCATACACATAGCTAACCATTTGCCCTCCACCAAAATATCGGCAAACACTCTAACCCAAATTGCTCCGCCTGCCACAACGCCGCACGTTGATCACACCTTACCACCTCATCCTTTACTACAAAATATCATCATCAACAAATGTATATACCATTCACATTATTCACCTCTCTACATATAATCATTAACTACTGTGTCCCTAAAATATCTAACACTCTCTTTGTGTATCATCTGCATTTCAACTTCTTATTCTCTCTAACTCCCAATAACTCTGTTTAACTAACCTGCCTTATTTACCATTATCACCCAAATTCTATCCCTCACCTACTAATAACAATACCTCTCAATATCCAAATATATCACATGCTTAATCATTTATTATCCATTAGAATCTAAATCTCATAATTATTTAAATTCATTATCAAACTTCCTTCAATTATTTAAAATTCTACAGTACATGGTTTACATAAAAAATACATAAAATACACAACATCAAAAGTACACAAGTACATTGACATTAATACACACAAAAAATATACAATCCAAATTATTATTTAATCATTTACCAAAATCAGTTCATAAACAGTCCATTTCAAAAACACTGTCCACATAATTAAATGTTCATTAACACAATAAAATAATTATCCTCCATCGTCAAACAATAGTCTTATCTTCGGTCTGTACAATTTATTTTTTATTAAATATATTATATTAACACTATTAATATAATACACATTTAAATTCTTATATTTTATAAAACCATCATAATTAATAGGGTTATTCCCTATCAATTCATCATACAACCTGTCATGATTGGTTATTGTCCTGTCACCTCCAGTATAATTAGTCACCACTAGGTACGTTATAAAGTCATTATTTTCGTTATCATCTTCTCCTACTGCTATATCAGCTTCATTACAAGGTAAGTTCTTACTTTTATTATACATCATCTCTATTCCTAACTTTTCCATAAACTCTTCATAGTTTCTACTCATCTTAAAAATCTCTATTTGTCTTTTTCTCTCACAATACCTCTCACTTTCAAAACATCTCTCTCTTTTAATATATCTCTCTCTACCACACCAAGCTACATTCTCTCTTTCTACATTTGCAGGGGACACTAATTCACAACTATTGCACCACTTGTGAAATGCACTAAAAAAACCAGAGACAACTTTATTTGTACACCATATGTCTCCCAAATATACACTGAAGGCACTCTCGTCCTTCCTCAACACATGTACTTCACCCCCAACTACACCATTAAGGGAAGAATTTACCCCCTGCAATCCCCCTACAATTATATTTTCTTTACACACTTTCTTTAACCTCTCAACACACACGAACACTCCATTATCGTCATATTCTATTCCCCATAAAATCTCATTATCACTACCAATGTTCACATAATCATTTTCTAATATCATAATTTTATTTATTTTATCATAATTCTTACCACTGCTTACCTTGTCTTTACTTATGTTCGAATTGTCTATTACTTTACTCTTAGAATTGTCCTCTACTTTACTCATTTTTATGTTTAACTCCTCAAAATGTTTATCAAAATTATCGTTTCGTTCCTTGATTTCATTTTTCATCTCATCTAATTTTACATCAAACTTAATACTCTGTTCTCTTAACTCATTATTTTGTGTTTTCATTAACTGAAAAAGGTCTCCTAATGATACCTTATTGTTTACAATAGGTGTTTGAGATTGTCTCAGGTTCACTCATTAATATAGATTCTGTCGCTGTATTATTCATATTTATACTTTCGTTATCTGCCATTTTAATAATATGCAAAAAAAAATTATTTCTCTTTAATCTGTTGCTATGTTGTCTAACAATAACATAACCTACAATTGTACTTCTGACTTCAGTACCCACTCCGTCTCTATATTCAGGCTTATTATATAAAATATAAAAAGGATATCTTTATATAGTCACCAGTTTGGGCACCAATTGTTAATATATTGTAACGAATAAACGTGTGCATACCTGTTAAAATGTGTCACACTTGTTTATTTTGTGTATTAGTGTGAATGTAGTGTGTTTGCCTCACACCGGTCGTTACATAAATCGACGTCACTACTGGAGTCTGTAGCATTGTCAATATTACCAGTACAACCTACCTGTTAATTCATAGGGGTTGCGAATCCCGGGTGGCGCCAAATTGTTTCTATTAAAACAATTAAAATAGTTAAATTCTAAGATGATACGTGTTATTAGCATGGACAGCTGGAGCGTTCGAATGGTTCCCGCCATTATACAGGTTGCCGTCTCGACCACTCGTGATGAGCGCTAGTTGGTTATTGAATAAAACTTGCTAACACACATATACTCTACAACGTCCTATGAAATAAAAAGATAGTAATACTCTGTACTGTGAGTTTAATACAAATTCAATCATTAATTAATATTACAAAAGGATTATAAATAATTTGATAACAGATTGCTCCGGCTTATAGCATGAAACACAAAAATATCTCAGAGTTGGCAAAATTGATTTTAAAACACTTTTCGTTACTGAGATTGCGATAGTTTACATACAATATAGTAATAAATTTAAAATCTGGGGTTCTTTGGATTATGAAATAAGACATATACGTTGGTTACATTAAAAAAGTACACTACCATACCTTATACGTACTTAGAAAGTATTGTGTGTTTTTATAAATTGTTCGGTAGTGTCGTATTTCTGTTACAAAATTGTGCTCTTAAGCGAGGTTATATTTTGATTAATAAAATGTTTTTATGTAAGTAAATTATGCATTAACACCTTTGAAAGAAAATAATATTTGTTCAATAGTGAGAAATTTTATCATTTGGAAAATATTTAAGGTAATTTGGGATTAAGGAATTTATTCGATACTTATCAGTTCATATAGCGCAGATGTGTAGTCATCGGGGTAGTGGATATTCTTCAAATTTGGGCTGGTTTTAAGCTTCGAACATCTTTTTCAAACTTGTCTTGGGTTTTTGATAATTAATTTATTCAATTTGGTTCCCGGACATCGTTTATTCTTGGTAGGTCGACATCTATTCGTCTTTGGTCATCTTGGTTCACTTTC
Source organism: Magicicada septendecula (assembly GCA_034769895.1). NCBI lineage: Eukaryota > Metazoa > Arthropoda > Insecta > Hemiptera > Cicadidae > Magicicada > Magicicada septendecula. The sequence goes on from CM068367.1 coordinate 949,008,258, forward strand.
GAAACTTTTGGTAACTATTTAAATTAAAATTTCAATCTTCACAATTATGCGTGCCGCTTACCCACGCGTCGTTTTTTCGAGTCTTATATATTTAACGGAAAATAAGCCTTCAACGGTTCGTTACTATGGAAACAGCAATCCTGGCATTGGTTAATTACTCTTTCAAAGACATTGTTAAGATATTTGAATTTTTATTCAAATTTATTAAGTATTTTCCTAATGGTTTTATTCCTTTATAGTTCCTTTGGGGTAATAAATGATATCACTATTATCTTTCTTTCCTTTCAAAGTTTACAATGATACCTCATAAGGTCATATTCTGTTATACATTAACTTTAGTCCAAATATTTGACATTTGATAAATTACATATCTTTCTTAAATTAAACTTTTATAATAACATTTCTGTTTTAAAATGATTGACATATAATTACTGGCCATTTACTGGTCTTATATTAGTAAGGTTTCTTACGAAATTGCTACAATTTACATTTGAGTGTCTCTGACAGTTAGATGTTTTCATAGCCAAGATTAGCCATGATGGTTTTTTGGTGTATTTCTTTTTAAATTACATTTTGAATTCAGCCTGATGGGCTTCACTTAAGTTATCATATTTGTTTGTGTTTTAACTACTATTCAACATACATTTTCATTACATATATTTTAAAATACAATAATTAGGCTTGTGGACTGTAGGTTCCCTTCAGCCATATCCCCTTTATAACATTGAACCCAACTTTTCTTTACAAGTTACTAGTTATTGTTAGTTCTAAGATTAATTCCTTTCTTTTGTTACTACCTAGAGTGATAAACATCATCACTTCTTGCAAAATTGTGATAAGTTAATTCCCCTTTCAACATGGGGTGTTTTATTCATTGTAGTCTTAATTTTAACAACAAAACTTTATTTCTATTCTACTATCTCCTCCATACCATGTTAACACAAACTGCTTTTGTCTGGGCTTTCTCCCTGAATAACATTATATGCTTCTTTTATATTTATTTGGAATATTATTTTTAGTTATATAAATGTGTACAAGGTCACTCCAATCATTGATTGTTCATCAATGTTTTATAAAGTGTTTTCTTACTTATCACTACATTTTTAATGCTTAACATACACTTTCACTTTTTTTTAGGGTACTTACACTTCACTATGGCACTTCACTTTGGTTCACTGTTTGTATTGAGTGTTATTTAATGGGTAATCCCTATACTTTCTCCTATTATTTCTCACTATTTCTTTCTAGCATAATATTTATTATTAATAAGATTAGGTCAGTTATTTTTAGTTAAATCTAACCTTTCTAAACTGTGTTAGTGTACTTTTTCTACACTACATTACTTTACAATCGTATTGTCTTTAAAATGGGTATATAAGTTAATTCAATTAGAACAATAATATTGGTTTCATCAATTAATAATTATTTGGGGTTTATTTACCGTATTCTATCCTTGAGTATACTATTTTTCCCTTTTTTATGTGTGTTAGTCTCCCCTTGGGTTTAATCTGTCTCCTCTTCGTTCTTCCTCTTCTTCGTTATCTTCATCTTCAATAGTCTTCATTTTGGTTCGGTCTCCTGTTCTCATCTGGTTTGATTTCTGTTTAATCGTAGGGATCTGTCCTCTTCCTTTGATTCTTCTTTAGTTCTGGGTTCATATCTTCCTTCGTTAGTTCATAATTGTTTGGTCCATCACCTTTTTTCTTGAGTATGGTTCGTGGTTCCCTTCTTTGTGTTTATGTTGTTGGATCAATCACTTGGGTTGGGTAATGTCGTCGTACGTCGTGTCATAATATTTACATTTTATACATTTTTTAAACATTTTATTTTATATGAAGTATTTTTATATTAAGAATTATCTTTTTTATGACTGGTACGGGAGTTGGCTTAATTGTATCGTAACATAATGCCTCTCCTCTAAAATTAATCATTTTAATAAAACACTAGCATAGTTTTTTATGAAATTATCAGTTATAGATAACCTTTTTCCTTTTCTTTCTTGTTTGTTTCTCCATTCTTCATTTCTCTTCTTACTTAATTCATTCCATTTTATTTGGATCTGTGTTTGTTCATTTCCGTTGGTGCATTTTCCCTCATACACAAACATTTTTTTTTTTCTAACTTTATAGTAGTTGGTTTCTCCCATTACTACTCATTTTTCTGAGACCAGAGGCACATCATCTCTGCTCAGTTTATTTGGATTGCTGGACTTTTCAACAGTCAATCTTAAATACCTTTTCTGTCAACTTGTGACTTAAATCAATAATAATAATAATAATAATATAATATAATAATATACTTTGGGATTGTCCACCTTGTGGTTTGTTTTTAGATCACTTTGGCTTTTTACTCATTCTTCCTTCCGCTATACCTTAACTATACACTATCATCTACTCATACACTTGGTTGTTTTTATATTTATTCATATGTTAATTTCATCATATCATTATTTTTCATTATTTTGTTTTCAATGCTCGTTGTGATCATTTTAATTGTCTCAGACATTTTTTATCCTTTTCTTAGTCATTCAGCAAGATTCTGCTTTAGCCATATCTGTATATTTGTTTTATACATAATCTCTCTCTCTCCTTGTACCAGTTAAAATTTTATTTATTTTTTTTTTCTTAGAATACCTTTGATTCAGTCTAATTTCAGGTATTTATCTCATTAATTTGAGCTTGATTTTATTTTTTGGTTTATTTCATTCTGCATTAAATATCATTTTTGATAATTCTTTGGTAAGTTAATTGTCTTACCTTAAAGGAATGTTTGTAGCATATTCCTTTTTACAAAGGTTTTGTAAAATATATAAAAACACTTGGTAAGTTTCACAAATTTTTTAATTAACTCTGACAGCTGTTTCGACTAACTTAAGCCATTGTCAAATTTGTTAGAAATTTTAGAAATTAAAAAAGCAATAAAAAATAACAAAAATTTAACCAATGAACAGACTGAATTTTGTGTATCCCCTTTATTAAAATCTGTTATTTAGTTTAGTTTATTTTATATTATTTTGAATGTTCATCATTATTTTAAATTTTGCATTCAGTTTATATTTAGTTCAGTTAATTTTATATTTTGCATTCATGATTGTATTTAGTTTTTAAAGACACCAGACCTTCCCTTGTCTCATGCACACACTCCCCACCCCTCGCCATCACAACACAGATGTTCCAGATACGCCCTAAACAGATGTTTACCACCTACACTACTCTAAGATCCTGTGTTCAGTAATTTCATTCACTCGCTCTTTGACAATGGCTTAAGTTAGTCGAAACAGCTGTCAGAGTTAATTAAAAAATTTGTGAAACTTACCAAGTGTTTTTATATATTTTACAAAACCTTTGTATTAATATGTTTCACCAAGTGCCCAACGAGTCATCAATTAATATCGTATTCCTTTTTAGTTATTTTTTGTTTAATTATAATAGTAATTTTGTGATTCTTACATTTTCATTATATAGGAATGTGTGTAACTTATTCCTTATTATCTCACTTTTTACTTCATACTTCATATCTCAATCTTTTATTAGACTGTAAATTGATTTAAATTGAAAGGAATTTGTGTAACTGTTTCCTTTGTGTTTTTTTTTTCATTATTATATTAAACATTTTATTATTCCGCATATATCATCTAAATAAGGTAGTAAGCTGCTCTTACAATCTTTTTTGGGATTTGGAAATATGTTTCATTTCACAATGGTTTTATTCTTCTTCGTAAAACTTTTTTATCGAAGTTTGGTTATAAACTCCCTTTATTTTTCTTGTATTGATATTGCTTATCTGGTAAGTATTATTACCATTATCTTTTGTGATGATATACGGACCGGTATATAGCAATAATAATTTCTTTGCTATACCTTCCATTGTACTTGGCAGTTCACAATTTTTAATTAATATTTTTTCTCCCTCTTTATATTTGATTATTTTGGGTTGGTTTTTTGCATATTTGGCCTTTTGTTTCTCAATCTTTTCCATTATTAGGCTGTACCATTTGTTTTTATCATACGGGTCTTCTGGGTTTTTTGGGGAATTCTATTATCTCTTGGATCTCTCTATTTGGCTTCCTCTCTAACATCATCAAGTAGGGTGTACTTTCAGTAAATTGATGATAGCTGATATTTAAAAACACTTCGGTTGAAGATAAATATTTGTACCATTCTCTCTGGTTGTTATGACAATAAGTTCTCAAAATGCGTCCCACCTCTCTCAACATTCTTTCTGCTGGATTACTACTAGGGTGGTATACTGAAGTTTTATATGTTTTAATATTTAGTTTTAGTAATTCTTCTCTCCACCTTCTTCCTTTAAACTGCGTTCCATGATCGGTTATTATCATGTACGGTTTTCCAATCTCTGGCATGTATTTATTTTTAATAATATCTAATATTTTTGTTGTTGTGGCTCTGTTTATAGCATATAATTTGGTGTACTTGGTGTAATGGTCAAGTATGATAACAATGAATTTGTATCCATGTCTTCCTCCGCTACGTGGGAATGGTCCACATATGTCGAGGAACACCTTCTCTAGTTTGGCACTTGATGTGATGGGTATCATCGTTCCATCCTTCCTTTCGTTATTGGTTTTGACCATCTGACACAATGTGCAGGTTTTTATGTTTTTATTCACTTTTCTTGCAATATTTTTTATGAACAAATCTTCCCCTAAAGCTTTTACCATTTTAATTGTTCCCATGTGGCCGTATCTCACATGGTAATCTTTGATGATTTGATTTTCTAATGATTGAGGAATTACTAGTTTCCAAGTGTCTTGGTTCTTTTTTGTTTTTATAAATAAGATATCATTGTATACACAGTAAAATTTGTTAATAATTACTTCAGACTCCATCAGTCTTTTTCTGATGTTGGATATTTTTGTATCTTGCTCTTGTTGCAACACTATTTGGTTTACAATATTTTCCAGGTCTTTCCTATCTTTCAATATATAATACACTTTTGCTATCTTCCCCTTTTCTCCTTCAAATGTCTGATTTACTACATTTATTCTGGATAATACGTCGCCACTATATTTTTTCGTCCTGGAATATACTCCCATGTAATGTGGTATTCTTGCAAAGCAAGTATCCATCGAGTAAGTCGGCCATGATTCAACTTACACTGTTTGAGAAACGATATTGATTTATGATCGCTTCGGACCGTGATAGGATATCCAAGTATGTATGTCCTAAACTTGCCGCACGCGAATACTATGCTGAGCAACTCCTTTTCTGTAACATTGTAGTTACGCTCGCAACTATTTAGTATTCGGCTGGCGAAGCTAATGACCAGGTGATTGCCATCTTCGTCTTCCTGGTACAGCTCTGCGCCTAGACTTACATCGCTAGCGTCGCAGTTTAGGTAGAACGGTTTTTCAAAATTGGGGTGGTGTAATATAACAGTATCAACAAATTTTTGTTTAATTAATTTGAGCACTTCCTCTTGTTCCGCTCCCCACGTCCATTTTTCTTTCGAAGAGAGTTGTTTGGAAAATTTTGCTGTTAGGTGGGAGTAGTTGGTCTGAAACTTCCTATAGTAATTACATACTCCTAGGAAGGATTGCAATTGCTTTTTGTTTCTTGGTGATGGGAAATTTTGTATGGCTTCAACCTTCTCTTGGGATGGAGAGATTCCCTCCTCGGTTAGGTTGAATCCTAAGAACTTCACTTCTTTTGCAATAAACTTCGATTTGTCCAATTTAAGTGTGATATTGTTGTTAGATAATTTTTCCAATACATGTCTGACTCTTTCACATTGTTCGTTCCAGTTTGCTGACGTGATAAGCAGGTCGTCAACGTACACTGTAGTAAATTCCAGTGCCTCTTGACCTAACACTTGGTCCATGCACTTCACGAACACTGCTACTGAATTAATGAGTCCAAATGGTAACCTTTTGAACTGGTAATTTCTACCGTCAAATATGAAAGCCATGTACTGTCTACTGTGTGGGTGCAGCTCCACCTGCCAATACCCACATACAGTATCCCAGGTGCTAATATATCTTATCCCATGAAATCTCTTCAGAATTTCTTCTATTTCTCCTGGTGAGGTTCGGTCATTGATAATCATCTTATTTATTTCTCGGGCGTCCAGGCAAATTCGTACCTTGCCATTTTTCTTGGGTATGGCTACTATGGGGCTGGTATATTGAGAGTGACTATACTCAATTATATCTTCAGCAATCATTCTATTTATTTCCATTCTGACTTCATTTTTCAGGGAATGTGCTATGGGATATGATTTCCTGTGGAAGTCTACCGGTTCTCAAAACTGGATTTCACACTGGTATCCTTTAACTTTTCCTGGGGTGTTTGAAAAGACGTGCTGATAATCGTTATAAATGGCAATTAGTTTTTTAGACTGTTGCTCACTAATTTCCTGCAGAGGCCGTTCTCTTTGGAAGGTTATGATCTCTTCCAACTTCTGTTTCCACAAGGCTTTACGCTCCTCCTCCTCTGCCATGGTGATAGATGGTTCACGCCTCTGACAATAATAACTCTTCAGTCCTGGGTCTTGGCTCAAAGCAATTGTACTTGGCATACAATTTATAATGTTTGCGGACCAGGTTCCTTGTTCCGAAGTTAACAACACGACTCCCTTCTGCAGGTTTATTACTGCTGAATACCTTCTTAGTACATCACATCCGATAAGCATGTTGAATGGTAGCCCACTTGCCACGAGAAATATAATAGGGATGGTTGATTCTAGACTATTTAACTCCAATGATACTTGTTTTCTCACCGTTTTGTTCTGTTTACCAGTTGCGCCAATGATGATTATATTATTTATTGGCAGCGTAGGGATTGGTGTTCGAGAGTGAGCTTGAATTCGTTCTAATTCAGGCTGGTTAATTAGAGAGATATTAGACCCCGTATCCACCATGATAATGGTTATTGTGCCGTTTATTGTCGCCTTTATATGAACAATTTCACTATTATTTTGTGGTAATTGATTGGCCTCTTCTTCGAGAAGTTCTTCTCGTATATCCTTTAAATAATTGTTGTAGATTATCGTGATTACTTTGGTTTCCTTATCTGACATTGTTTGATGTATCAACCCAAGTGATTGGTCATGTGAAGGGCGTTCATACTTTTTCACTGACCCCTTTAGTTTAAAGGTGGTTGCTGGCTGACGGCCAGGTTATTTGGCTGGTCGTTCGTTTCATTGTTCGGCACTTCCTGCTGGTTATTTCCATTTTGAAGTGGTTCGTTGTTCCTGCTCACTGATGGTCGATTGTTATTATCGTTGGACGTGTAGTACCATGATTCTGGGTGCCAATTCGGGTTATATCTTCGGTGGTTATTCTGCCTTCTCCCACTGATAAAATTTACATGACGTCGGCCGTCGCTTCTATTTGGATTACCCCCGGGTCCGCGGTTGTACTGGTAACTAGGATGATACCGGTTGCCGTAGTAGTTATGGTCGTTGGGGTGACCATTGGTGCGTTGTTCAGGCTCCGCTCCTCTGTAATTATCATTTGGTCGGATATTATTTGGGCTGTTTCTATTGTTGTTTTGATTCCCTGAATGATGGTTGTGTTGATCTCTGTTACCAGGATGATTATTCGGAGGGTGATGCTGGGTATTTCTATTGAATGTTTGTTCTTCATTATTATTATTATTATTATTTCGGCCCCAGTTATTCCGATTATTGTTTTGTGGATGGTTGTATGGTCCATGGAAATTAGTCGTATTATTGTGTTCATTCCACTTGTTATACCGTTGGTTCAGGATCCAGTTTTTTCGGTATTGGCCATCATTCTCCAGGTCTTCCAATAGGCTAGCCATTCCTTGAATTGTTTTTATTTGTCCTTGCCTTCGGGCCTTCTGTATTGCTTCTTCGTAATGATAACCCAGCTGTATTACCAAAGACTCCTCGGGTATCTTGGGTTCCAAATTTCTGCTAAGCATACTTTTCCCAAAAAGTAGGATGTTAAAGTGTGTCCTCCTTGTGACTCGTATCTTCCATTACTGATATCATTGCGGACCACATTCTGTGTGGATTCGGACCAATATTTCTCCCGGAATTGTTTCTTAAACTCTTGTGTGTCACTGATCTCGGGTCGAGTGGCCGTCCACCAGTTGTCATGGGTGTCTCGGAACATTTCATCGATCATACTTCTCACACTGGACCACCTGGTTTCTCTATTCTTCTCTATCAGCTCTTCTACCCGTTTGAGGAATTCTATCGGGTTCCTCCGGTAGCTGCGGAAATTAATTATTTCTCGATTTTCACTGGTTATGAACTGTGTGTGATTATATGGTTTTTCTCTTAATGCATCTAATTCTTCCTGCATCTGTTTCTCCCGTATATTGATCCCCTGGATTTTCTCTCTGTTTTCTCTGGTCAGTCCATCTATTTTATCTATGACGGTGTATACTTTCTCCACCCGATTGTTTACATCTATTTGTAGTTCTTGGTGCCTCTCCTCCAATTCCTTGACCACCTCCTGTTTGTTCTTCTGGCACCCTTCGGTAAGGACTTGGTAGAATTCCGTCGCTCTCAATTTACCTTCCTCCTCAACATTACTAATTTTATTATTCAATTCTTCTCGGATTTGTATCACTGTTTTGTTGGTCTCCGTTACCGTTTGCCTGATCTCCTCTCGACATTCGACCAGTTGCTTCCATTCCTCCTTGGTTTTCTCACTTTCTTCCTCGATTTTCTGTTGGAGAATATCATGATTATTTTCCATCTTTTTATTTACTATTTCCAGATCCTTCTTGATCTGTTTCTTCAGCTCTTCGCTCTTCTTTTCCAATCCCTCCTGACTTTCATGTATCACCTTCATTTGCTTCTTCAATTCTTCACTATTTTGGTCCAGTTTTTTATTCCAGAATTCCCTGTCTTCTTTTCTTCCCTCTTGCAGTGATTCTAATTTTTTATTCAAGTCTTCCTTGTCTTCCCTCTTGCAGTGATTCTAATTTTTTATTCAAGTCTTCCTTGTCTTGTCTTCTATCTTTATTCATTTGTCCGAATTGTTCCATCATGAACTTCATCATCCTATCGAGTTTTGTTTCTTCTGTTGGTTTGACTGGTTGGTTATTTATCATGACTTCCGCTTCTATTTCTGGTTCAGGTGGATTTGGATTTTCCAATTGGTCCTCCTGTGGGTTCTCTTCCAGCAATTCTCCAGTCGTTTCCTCAACTTCTACTTCCTCAACTTCTTCCATTTCTTCTGGGTTTCCTTCTTGGTTTAATGCTTCCTTCCCTTTGCGCCTCGTAACCATACCGTGTCTATTCATAACCGCCGCTAGTTATCCTTTCTAGCCTCACGTTGCTGGTCGCCAATATGTAACGAATAAACGTGTGCGTACCTGTTAAAATGTGTCACACTTGTTTATTTTGTGTATTAGTGTGAATGTAGTGTGTTTGCCTCACACCGGTCGTTACATAAATCGACGTCACTACTGGAGTCTATAGCGTTGTCAATATTACCAGTACAACCTACCTGTTAATTCATAGGGGTTGCGAATCCCGGGTGGCGCCAAATTGTTTCTATTAAAACAATTAAAATAGTTAAATTCTAAGATGATACGTGTTATTAGCATGGACAGCTGGAGCGTTCGAATGGTTCCCGCCATTATACAGGTTGCCGTCTCGACCACTCGTGATGAGCGCTAGTTGGTTATTGAATAAAACTTGCTAACACACATATACTCTACAACGTCCTATGAAATAAAAAGATAGTAATACTCTGTACTGTGAGTTTAATACAAATTCAATCATTAATTAATATTACAAAAGGATTATAAATAATTTGATAACAGACTGCTCCGGCTTATAGCATGAAACACAAAAATATCTCAGAGTTGGCAAAATTGATTTTAAAACACTTTTCGTTACTGAGATTGCGATAGTTTACATACAATATAGTAATAAATTTAAAATCTGGGGTTCTTTGGATTATGAAATAAGACATATACGTTGGTTACATTAAAAAAGTACACTACCATACCTTATACGTACTTAGAAAGTATTGTGTGTTTTTATAACTTGTTCGGTAGTGTCGTATTTCTGTTACAAAATTGTGCTCTTAAGCGAGGTTATATTTTGATTAATAAAATGTTTTTATGTAAGTAAATTATGCATTAACACCTTTGAAAGAAAATAATATTTGTTCAATAGTGAGAAATTTTATCATTTGGAAAATATTTAAGGTAATTTGGTTTTTTGGGATTAAGGAATTTATTCGATACTTATCAGTTCATATAGCGCTGATGTGTAGTCATCGGGGTAGTGGATATTCTTCAAATTTGGGCTGGTTTTAAGCTTCGAACATCTTTTTCAAACTTGTCTTGGGTTTTTGATAATTAATTTATTCAATTTGGTTCCCGGACATCGTTTATTCTTGGTAGGTCGACATCTATTCGTCTTTGGTCATCTTGGTTCACTTTCGAAACTTTTGGTAACTATTTAAATTAAAATTTCAATCTTCACAATTATGCGTGCCGCTTACCCAAGCGTCTTTTTTTCGAGTCTCATATATTTAACGGAAAATAAGCCTTCAACGGTTCGTTACTATGGAAACAGCAATCCTGGCATTGGTTAATTACTCTTTCAAAGACATTGTTAAGATATTTGAATTTTTATTCAAATTTATTAAGTATTTTCCTAATGGTTTTATTCCTTTATAGTTCCTTTGGGGTAATAAATGATATCACTATTATCTTTCTTTCCTTTCAAAGTTTACAATGATACCTCATAAGGTCATATTCTGTTATACATTAACTTTAGTCCAAATATTTGACATTTGATAAATTACATATCTTTCTTAAATTAAACTTTTATAATAACATTTCTGTTTTAAAATGATTGACATATAATTACTGGCCATTTACTGGTCTTATATTAGTAAGGTTTCTTACGAAATTGCTACAATTTACATTTGAGTGTCTCTGACAGTTAGATGTTTTCATAGCCAAGATTAGCCATGATGGTTTTTTGGTGTATTTCTTTTTAAATTACATTTTGAATTCAGCCTGATGGGCTTCACTTAGTTATCATATTTGTTTGTGTTTTAACTACTATTCAACATACATTTTCATTACATATATTTTAAAATACAATAATTAGGCTTGTGGACTGTAGGTTCCCTTCAGCCATATCCCCTTTATAACATTGAACCCAACTTTTCTTTACAAGTTACTAGTTATTGTTAGTTCTAAGATTAATTCCTTTCTTTTGTTACTACCTAGAGTGATAAACATCATCACTTCTTGCAAAATTGTGATAAGTTAATTCCCCTTTCAACATGGGGTGTTTTATTCATTGTAGTCTTAATTTTAACAACAAAACTTTATTTCTGTTCTACTATCTCCTCCATACCATGTTAACACAAATTGCTTTTGTCTGGGCTTTCTCCCTGAATAACATTATATGCTTCTTTTATATTTATTTGGAATATTATTTTTAGTTATATAAATGTGTACAAGGCCACTCCAATCATTGATTGTTCATCAATGTTTTATAAAGTGTTTTCTTACTTATCACTACATTTTTAATGCTTAACATACACTTTCACTTTTTTTTAGGGTACTTACACTTCACTATGGCACTTCACTTTGGTTCACTGTTTGTATTGAGTGTTATTTAATGGGTAATCCCTATACTTTCTCCTATTATTTCTCACTATTTCTTTCTAGCATAATATTTATTATTAATAAGATTAGGTCAGTTATTTTTAGTTAAATCTAACCTTTCTAAACTGTGTTAGTGTACTTTTTCTACACTACATTACTTTACAATCGTATTGTCTTTAAAATGGGTATATAAGTTAATTCAATTAGAACAATAATATTGGTTTCATCAATTAATAATTATTTGGGGTTTATTTACCGTATTCTATCCTTGAGTATACTATTTTTCCCTTTTTTATGTGTGTTAGTCTCCCCTTGGGTTTAATCTGTCTCCTCTTCGTTCTTCCTCTTCTTCGTTATCTTCATCTTCAATAGTCTTCATCTTGGTTTGGTTCTCCTCTTCTCATCTGGTTTGATTTCTGTTTAATCGTAGGGATCTGTCCTCTTCCTTTGATTCTTCTTTAGTTCTGGGTTCATATCTTCCTTCTTTAGTTCATAATTGTTTGGTCCATCACCTTTTTTCTTGAGTATGGTTCGTGGTTCCCTTCTTTGTGTTTATGTTGTTGGATCAATCACTTGGGTTGGGTAATGTCGTCGTACGTCGTGTCATAATATTTACATTTTATACATTTTTTAAACATTTTATTTTATATGAAGTATTTTTATATTAAGAATTATCTTTTTTATGACTGGTACGGGAGTTGGCTTAATTGTATCGTAACAATATAAATTTGTCACTGTTCGGGTCGGCAATTGTTAATATATACAAATTTTAATAATTATTTTGTATTTATTTATGTATGATAAACATACCATAAGTATCGTACTTACCATAATTTTTTCTGTACATGTCTACATAAGCATATTTGTTCACTATGGGTCCAGAGTCCACATTAAGCGTAAATAGAGACTAAGTTGGGTCTTGAAATAAAAGTACCAACATCAATATGATTTGAAACCAACTTACTTTTTATTATTTTCATTTGCAAGTGTAAATCGTAATTACAAGATGATGGCCGTCTCATATTGACCAAAACAAAATGGCGGTCGTTTCCTTACATTTATATGCTTTAATCATGACCTTAAAATTTGGTTATATTTTTGATCAAGTAAAGACTTTTGTTATTCTGCAGCTGCTAACTTAATAAAGTGTTTCTATTAGACTTATATTAATCTTTAACGCAAACCAACGCCTCAGTTTGGCTGCCAGCATTACTTCAAGCACGCTTTCTTTCTCACTCTCACTCTCTCATTATAAAATTATTATAGATACATTTTTTGTTTAATGTGTTGTTAATTTTGAGCTCAATGAATTTTATTGCAAGTTCGACTTTCCTGAATGTAGACTCGAAGTTCTAGTGGATAGTTTCACATTGTTGATCGGCCGAGGTCTCCTGGTTGCATTGGTTTTCTTTTCTGTCGCACTGACTCTAATTTGGTATCTTTACAACTGTTATTCACTGATTCTAAGTCATGTTGTATGTATTGTTACTGTCTAATTTACATTTTGGTTGTTTCAAAACACTTTGCTGGCATTACTTGCCAGTGAATTTCTATAGCGTGTTGCCGCCTTGGCGGTATTATGAAGACTGAGAGGGAGGCAATGCACATTTTTACGTATGTGTGCGTGCATCGACGTCATTGTTCTTTGTCTCAAAGCAGGAAATGCCCTGGTTTATGCGTTATTTTCGTTACGTCATTCATATTTTTAATGACGCCTCGCATTGTTAACCAATGAAAAAACGTATTAAGAGCTTGTGTCCACTCATGCAACCATCGATTGTGTTCTACTTCACACGTACGCCCTTGGCCTTGGAATCGTCCGCACAGATGTAACTGCGTCGTTTTTGTCAAACAAAGGGAAAATTGTCCTACCCATACACATGTGTGTAAAATACAATGAAATACAATAATTTAATACCCCTTGTCCCATAAATCTGAAATCAGACTTTTTGTCCTGTTACATAGTTCATTGTCAGTTGTCTTCGTTTCTTTAATAGTCAAGTATATTTATTAAGCATGATTTCTTTACTTTTCTCAGTTAGTTCATAATTTTGTCTACTTCCTCCTTCAAAGTTTAAATTTTTGTTGTTCTGGTAGCATTTGACTGATTAAGAATGTTACTTGTTGATGTTTGTGGTATAGTGATGATATGTACAGTTACAACATGACTAATAGTAAATTAGGCACCGTTATTTTTGTTTTTACGACTAAAGAATTTTTACAAGGCATACTACGACTTCTAGCAATTTGCATAGGTATGGTGTAACACAGTACAGGTACAACAGTCTGACTGGTATGTCATAGGCTACTGTATTGTGAAGGTATTTTCGTTCGTATCTGTTACTGAAGTTCTTAGTTGGATAGTGAAGTTACTTTTACAGTAGTTTAAAAGTGCTGTGATTAAGTTTACAGTTTTTAAGTTTTTAATGCCTTATCTGCTGCTTATTGTGCATGTAAATCACTTGTGATGTCAACAAGAAGGAAACGAGTAGTGGTTAGAATCAAAGAAAAGCTGGAAGCCATAAACAAGATTGAAAAGGATGAACTGTAGTGTACTGATTTAAATGTTGGAACGTTGACTGTTAGTTACTGGGTGAAAGAAAAAGAAAAAGTTATTAAAATTTTCTGTAAAACTGGTTGTGGGTAACCACATTGTAAAGTTATGAAGAACTGTAAGGTAATTTTAAATGAAGCTCTTTATGTGGGCTTTCTTAATCAAAGAGAAAAAGGTGTCCCTATGTCCTGTTGGACAAGGAAAAGCAAAACATTTTGGCTTCTAAACTAGGTGAAGTTATAGTGTTCTGTGCTAGTTCCGGTTGGTTAGACGGATGGAAATCTTGCTACACATTAGACTGTTAGCTGTAGGCCTACATGGTCAACAATTATTCAGTGATAAAAGTGGTGAAATTTAATTTAAAGAAAAGTTTAAAAAAATAACAGTGGTACACAAAGGATGAAATATATAATGCTGATGAACAGGCCTTAATTTAAAGATTCTACATGCAAAAAGTCTCGTTAGTAAACAAGAAAAAAAGGGCCTGTTTACAAAAGAGTAAATTTAGAGTAACTATTCTCTTGTATAGTAATGCACCAGGAGATCACAATCTTCCACTAATTCTAATTGGAAAATATAAAAACCATGGGCAATTAAAAACATTAATCTGAATGTGCTTCCGGTATATAGATGCCAGAAAAATGGATGGATGTCATCAGAATTGTTTAAAGAATGGTTTCATGAGCAGTTTGTACCGAATGTCACTAATTTCTTAGCAACTAAAAAATGCCGCTTAAAGCAGTTCTCTTCACTAGTTCTTCGCATTCAAATATTACCAAATTAAGATCCAACAAAATTGTGGCTTACTTCCTCAACCAAACGTGACCAGTTTATTTCAACCACTAGAACAAGTGGTTATCCAAAACTTTAAAAGAAATTATCTACACTCATGAAATCAGACGCCAAAATTAATGACAAGGAATGTAAAGACATTGCTGATGAAGACACTTCTGATAATCTCGTGGAATTAGATTGATGGTTCTTCAGATTGATTGTTGTAAAGACATGATTGAAACTGAGATTTCCAAGTGGATTTCTGCATGATACTGAATGCAACCTCACTGACTAAAAGATTATAAACATTGCAACTGAAGAAGATGACAGTGAAGGTGCTGATCCAAATTCATTACAAGAAAAGTGCAAAAAATACACATCACATGTTTTTTTGTGTGATTTGTACCTTCTATATAATCATACATTCCACAGTCATATTTCACACAACAATAGGAACAATGAAGAGAGAACTAACATAGTATACAGATATAATACAACAATATTCTTTCAAGCCATTTACCTGATAGCAGCTGCACTGGTCTCTAGAAATTCAGTAGGTAGTGGGGCATCGCTGCATCAGAGACTGCAAAATCACAGGAAATCTATCAAATGCTGTTGTCAGATTAGGAGGCTTTATGTTCTAATGGCATACTTGCGATCAATTGGGTACATTATGGGGATCAGTGGAATATCAGAATTGTAGTCAACAGTGTACGCATCAGCATCTGTGCCTCAAATGCTTTCAGGTCATGCTTATGCATGGGTAAGGCTGCGGTCACACTGCATCCGTATTTGACAGATTTTTACATTGACGTACACGGCTGATCCCATCGGCCGACTAAATCTGCCAAGCGTGTGGTCACACTGCGACCGATATTTCGTCAGTATGCAACCAACTCGCGCGGAAATGGATGAACAGTTTTTGCTATTGGAAACACCTTTACTAAAAATATTATTACTAGAGGATGAGAAAAGTGAGTGGGTAAATTCAATTTTCGAAGAGAGGGATGAGTGTGGTGAGTTTCACACATTATTTCCAAGGCTACTAGAGCAGCCAGTCAAATTTTTTGATTACTTCAGAATGCATCCTGACACGTTCTGGTACATACTAAGTGGGATTGAATCGCTCATAAAAAAGGAAAGTAATTTTTGAAAATGTATTTCACCAGGAGAACGACTTGCTGTAACGTTAAGGTAAGTTTACATAAAACATTTTTAGATAATTGTAATTAAAGTAATTTATTGACAGAGAAACCTTATTATGTTAATTTTTTACACTTTATGTCGACTACAATATGACAAAACAAATATTTTATATCGTCAAAAAAGTCACTCATCTATTCACTGTAATTCGACAAAGTTATTGCAGTCTGTTTCTTGGTACACTGAACTAGTAGGATCTGAACAATAGGTTGATACATACGATTGCAGCACACTAATGTTCGGTTGCATCGCATTTGGCGAATGAGTTGAACAATCTAAAATGTAATTATACCCATATGATGAGGCAACACTTGAGTTAGTAGTACTCCTCGCATCCTCTGCTGCTTGCTCTTCCATCAAAACTTGCTGTAAGAGCATTCTGGTTGCAAGTTTCCTTTTTTTGGGAATGTCACGCAGATGGGGTAACAGACTCAGAAGGAAACAGTAGTCTTCATCTTTCTCGAGGTCTTCTGATGTTTTTTTCATTTGATGCATTTTTTCAAGTTGCTCAATTTTTCTTTTTTCCAGTGAAAGAAGTTCTTTCAGAGCGTCTGACTTGATAGGTTTTCTTTTCATTTTCGACGCAAATGTGCCACTAGAATTTGTTTTAGTTGCGCACAAAATGGCTTCTGGTGTATGTCTTTCGCTGATGGTGCGGCTAACCTCTAGTTCAGGACCACCTATATCTTCGTTAGTTGTAATATTATCGTGTTCTTCATTTGAAATGTCAACCTCTCAGATGCTTGGGTTGATATTGAAGGTATATTGCTCTTAGTTATTCTCATGGTAAACACGTCAATAAGGAATGACAGCTGCTTGTAATACTTCCATGAACAGAGGTGGTTGCCAAGGGTTGCACTACCTGTAGGTATTTTTGAAATTTTTGCATGTTCCCTGCGAAAGTTATCCCTCAGATTTTGCCATTTTCCTTTGACAACATGACGTGAAATGAAAAACAATTCTCGTACTATGCTATGCAAATAGTATTTCATACAATGCATTTTTTTTATTTCAGATTTCTGTCTACAGGGATATCGTTCAGAGCATTGGCTTTTTCGTATCGAATTTCACACAACACTATTGCTAGGATAATTTATGAGACCTTTGATGCCATTTGGGAGTGTTTCGTTGGGAAACATATGCCTTTTCCGACCGCAGAATTGCTTGAGAAGAGCGCGGAAGACTATGAAAAATTATGGGATTTTCCGCATTGTGTTGCTAGTATCGACGGAAAGCATGTGCGCATTAGATGTCCCAAAATGTCTGGATCAAAGCACTTTAACTATAAAAACTTATTCTCTGTTATACTTCAGGGATTAGTTGATGCGAAATATAAATTTTTGAGTGTTGATGTTGGAGCTTATAGCAGGCAAAGTGACAGTGGCGTTTTCTCAGAATCTAATCTTTACAAACATATCGAAACAGGATCTTTCTGTTTCCCTCAGCCAAAATGCATCCTTGGGACTACTATACTACCTTACATCATACTTGGTGATCAAGGATATACTTTGAAAAAGTATTTGATGCGACCTTACGCAACAGGTAATGAGCCAGTTCCACGGGAGATCCAAATATATAACTATTGGCAGAGTCAAACAAGACGAACCGTAGAATGTGCTTTTGGCATACTTGTTTCCAAATGGAGGTGTTTAAAGACAGAGCTACAAGTTGAACCAGAGCGAGTTGATAAATTAGTGGTTACTGTTTGCTTACTGCACAACATACTCCTAGATAAAGAAGGAATCGATGAAGGTACTTTGCAGAAAGTAATTTCTTCAAACGAGCCAGTAAGTATAGACAGATTGTCTGACAGAGGACCAAAGCGCTACAATAGAGTGGGACGAGAAGCTTACAGTATTCGGGCGAATTTCAAAAATTATTTCAATAGACAACCAGAAGCAATAGATTTTGAATGTACTGAGTAAAGAATTTTGTTGAATAAAACATATTAAATTACTGTACTTACTTGTACTATTCAATTCCTCAGCTACCTCTAGCCAAAGTTTTCTTGCTACGTCCCTGTTGTGGTAGTTCTTGATGGTTATATCCCACAGTGGTTTACGTTCGTAAACTAAATCAATTAATTTTTCAATTTCTACCATTTTTAGTAGATAGTAAATATAAAATAAGTAGGCTATATCACAGTAAAATAAACTATTGAAATACTAAATAGATATTCACTACAGATACACTTTAAAATAAACGAGAAGAAAACGGAATGATGAAATCTTTCCGTCATGTATACGTTATGAAACAGCACCTTGCACTGGCATACACGGCCGGAAAAAACAAATTAATTTGGTTTCAACCGTCAGTCGGTCAAACACGTCCATGCATGCCAGTGCTAAACGGCGCCAATGTGACCGTCACCACTTACTTACATGCATTTGTTTGTTCTGCCGTTATCGGCTGTGTATGTCAGTGTGAAAAATTGGCCAAATACGGATGCAGTGTGACCGCAGCCTAATACGAACACATAATTTGTTGACATATAATGGTCTTTCTACAGTAACGCTGAAGTGCTTGTTAATGACTATGACAAAGAACACTTGCAGCAAATTGTTGCAATCATTACTGAAAATCCTCCAACTTTTGAGTCAATAGAAAATAACAATGCCATCAACAAACTGAAGCTCCAATTTTTAGATCATGTCTATTAATTATGAAAAAGAAGGTAAACAGCTTTACTGTGGTTATAGTATCATGAGCTCATTGCTGTGCATTTAATTGAAGCAGAATACATGGGAAACTGGGAACTTCATGTAGGGTCAAACGATCTTTTTAATAAATACTAGGAAAGATTTGGAAGATGCTACTACCATTTTCATCAATCCATCATCAATGAAAGAAGAAGCTGCTATTCCTGGAAGTAAATCATACTTGCACTATACAAAACTCCATGGACAGAAATATCTTTGAATCAACAAATTTATTTCATTTAATAAGCTGGTACACCAATCAAAAAATAATGCTGTTATTTTATTATGACTGCCATCAACATTTGAAGCTGCTTGAGAGCTTTGCTATTGAGTTTATCATCAAGTTCAAGATTTCAAGGGACAAAACATAGACTTAACACAATGGGTTAGTAAAAAGATGAAGAATATTGAAGAATACCCCACATATAGGTGCAATGGAGTATGGATATAAAAAACGTGCTGAGAACTCTTCCTTACAGGTGGTGTGGAACAAGCTTCAGTTATAGAATGCAAGTTTACAAATAATGCGCAAACGCTTAGTGAAGAACATAAAAAAACAAAAATTGGAACACATAAATTTTGTAGAAAACATTCTGCTCTAAAAGTATTGTCCTTATGCATAAATTTATGCAAGTTTTGCATAAATGCAGCAATTACCTACACATTATCACGAATAAATACATCCAAGTGATTTTTGCCTTTGGGTGTGCAACAGCTCTAAAATTTTAACCCTAAGTGCAAGAATAGTATGGGAATTAGCTTTATGGCGTATAAGATCTTTTCATGGGGAACACTTTTTGCGTTTCGCCTATATTTTTTCGTTTCAGTAACAGTTTACAAGATAAATGAGAAAAACTTGAAAAAGATTGACTCTAGAAGTAGCTTTTTAGCCAAAAGGGGTTTGTTCCACCTACAATTACAGTGACAATTTTATTGTCTCTTATTTGTAATCTTGTTGGGAATTCATAACAAAAGAATAAAAAATGTACAATTTTTTTCTTCTATTTGGTAATTTTTCATCTACTTTGCGTGGACTATTACAGTTCAGGTATCCCTCAACTTACAGTTCATGTTTTACACACTGGTAGCACTAGTAATATAACTATGTTATGTTTTGATACCAGAACCAACTCACTACCAAGATCCAGACACAGTAAACTGGCTCACTGAAATGAATGATTACTCTTGTCACTACTATGTAAGTAGCTTTTGAACAGCGTCACAACAATATATAAACCATATTCTCACGTAGGGTTCCGCAGCCACTGTCCATTATGTTTTTGAAGTCTTCTTCTGGTATGGACCTTCTTCTTCTTCCTCAGGTCTAAGTGACAAAACACCGGAAAGCAAACTCAGTTACATAGTAGGGTCCACTTACCGGACCCCACCGCCACTTCTACACTATATAACTGAGTTCGCTTGGCGGCGTTTTTGTCAGTTAGACCTGAGGATACTCATTGTAATATGAGTGAAACGTTGTCATACAAGACGCAGTCCATACCAGAAGAAGATTTCAAAAACATAATGTATAAACCGTTAATTTAACTTTCTGATCCTTATTGATAAAAATAATTATTAGAATGTTCAAACTGAAATATTATTTAGATTTACCTGTTTTCAATATGACAGCAACCTTCCTTTTTGTTTAAATAATGTTATAAGTTCTTTTAGCACCCACCTCCAACCAACCGACCAACACTAATCATACATTGCTGCAAACACTAAAATTCGAAACCACCAACTTCCATGGTTTATATATGACTAGATAATCAAATAATTTGTCTCACCATATACAATTTCCTACCTGTGTGAGTACGCTTGTGTATGTGCAGAAGTGTTGTCCCCAAAAATTCTTTATTACAGTGTTCGCAGTTATATTTCTTCTTACGTTTTGTTTGGCCAGCATGTGCTCTCAGATGTTCTCTAAGATTGTCTTTACGATTAAAAACCCTACCACACACCTGTACAGAATATGTTACTAAATCAATTTACAAACAAAATCACAAAATCAAATCCAATTATGTAATTTATTAATTGAAGTTTGAACGCCACAGCAATACAATGTTAATGGTTATTGACTGAAATAAACAACCTCATGTAGAACATCCGTAGATACAATAGTATACTCTTTCATTATTATTCTGCACTGATAACACTAAGTTCGACAGAATACAAAAGAAAAAATTTAATACCAAAATACAATTTATTTTAATTGGGAAACAAATTATAATATGAGGAAGTAAGTACACTTCATGTATATAATGATCCTACATCCAATAAAAGATGTAACATGACATTTAAATGAAGGCTAAATCCTAGTTCTACTTGCACCAATTATGACTAGGTAACAAACAGATTAATAGGAAGAAAATGGCTAGTGAGAGAAATAACAAGGTGTTAATGCCTGAACTATGGCTTGGTATTATTAGCATTCAACATATAAGTTTCCACTAAATTATTTAACACTTATGGATAAAAGAAATTGTTAAAGTGTTTTTCTGTAACTATTTCATATGATTTAAAAATTAAATCACTAACATTTCCATCTGTTTTGAAATAAGTACAAAACTATAATTATGTATAATGAATTAAATACTATAATACAGTTCATATGCTGCACTGATTAATGCTCTGAAGATCCTGAGATATTTTAGAGAAAATAGTATTCTTTAAGAATTTAGATGCTTTTTCATATAAAATAATTCACAATATAGTGGAACCATGATATACACGTTAGCGAACCAAGCAAAAAGAGCTTTTATCTCAAGAGTAACTTTATATCAAGGTATCAAGTTTAACTTAATAAGTGTGAGTATTGTAAAGAGTTGACTGTTATCGTCCTGTAAAAGCCCCGCGATGGAGTGCCAATTTGTAACGACAAGACTCTTTACGTGTATTAATCCACACGATGTAGTCGCCAATTTGTAATAATAACGTATCAAATTTCGTTACAGTTCACATTGCATCGTAATTACGTAATGACTTTCTTGCGTTGTATTTGATCTCGCCATTACCTGTTTTCTTTGTTAAAGGTGAATTTCCCGTTGATAGGCACCAAATTGTTTGTCCCAAAACAATTAAAAAGTTGGCGCCTAGCGCAACCGTATCTCGCACTGTTGGTCGTCGGAGAAATTCAAATCTTTTTACCCACGAAGTCTTACCAACCTGTATTTCTTGTAGAAAGAATTGTTACGGTGCTAGGTTAATGAATTAAACACATAAAAATTAATTTGTGAAATAATATACAGGTATTAGAATAAGTATTGGTTTATTGATGGTCAAATTCTGCTGTTAATAATTACGCTAACATGAAATTATAAAATTATATTACTTTTGTACTTGTTATGCTCTGGCTATAAATATTTTATTACTCAGCAGTTGGCTGTATTCGATTTTGGGTCGATTGATGACACGCTAAAATGTTTCCTCTATTTTAATCAGACATGTGGTCATTCAATAAGTTCTTTTGATTACGGCAAAAAAAAAAAGGTTTACAAAATGATTTTTGAAAGTACAATCCCTTACATCAAGTTAATTAAATATAATAATCATCCTTTACAACTGTTTACTTATGGTTTAAAACAATAGTGAGTTCACTTTACAATATAGGTTAAATTCGACTTGTGCATAAATCGTTTCTTATTTCTCAAAGAGTTAATAGTGAATTTGAACAATCTTTTAATACTAGTTATTAAATATTTGAAGAATTATTCAGTGTTTATTAAGTTTGAACCAAGTTTTGATATAGTGCATAAATTCGTTGTTAAGTGTTGTGAAAAGTCTTGTGGGTGTAGTTAAGTAATTTAATATTATACTTTACAATTTCATTGATGTTTGGTGGATTATTTTCATAAGCTCTGGTGTTCGAGTTGTCCGTCTCTAATTTTGAGTTTTATTTCTTGAAATTCGAATTTAATTTGGTTTAATTTTGTTGCAATGTTCTATCAATCTTGTTTCTTCATTGTTAGTAAGTATTTTCTTTCATCAGTTAGGTTTATTTTTTACTTATTTCGGTGGGTCGACAATTTTATTATCTGCCCTCTTCTGATGCTAAAAATGGACTCTTAATTCATTTTTTAACGGTTTTCATATAATAATGTTTTGTTGTCATAGCAACCAGACTACTCTCTATTGGTTGAAAGTATTTTGTACTCATTGTTATAAAGCTTCGAGTTTTTGTTCAAAATGAATAAATATTTTCTAACTAAGATATTTTCCTTATCTTATTACCAATCTGATTATTATTATTATCATTGAATAGCTTTTTTGATGTAGTTTATTTAGACATCAAACAAGATTATGTTTTGTTATCTCTGGCCTATTTTAACATTTGGCTATTATCATTCTTTTTACGTAATGTTGTTTTATGCAATTATTTTGTATTTATATTGTTTCTTGGTTTGTTATTTTGTGTTTCTTTATCTTTTCTCTCACTGTTTACTGTTATTTGTGGATATTTTATAATTTTGGTTCACATAGTTTGAGGCCTACCCTTACCTATTCTTATCATAATGTTTTTATTTTGATTTTACTCTTAATACTAGTTTTTTGACGTGAATACGTCTTTAAATTTGCTTCCATAGTGGGAGGCAATTCAGAAAACTGATGATAACAAAATCGGGGGATACAGTTTGGTGTTGCAGCTACATATCTATCATCTACATCCAAAATTTAATTACACCACTCGATAGCTAAAGGATCAAAGAATTCGTTACATTGAGTGAGGACTGTGACGCATCGCGCGCGGCAGAGGGGGAAGCGCCGCCATTTTGAGGTCGTTTCGCTGCGTCACATAATGTCCATTTAGTATAAATTTTGTCTCGGAGAAGCTAGGACGTTCGTTTGAGTTTCAATCGTCAGCTCTCGTCAAGATCTATCGATTGCGTATATAAAACATTAGTGTGAAATAGTTATAGTGAATATTTATGGTGTTAAAGTAAAAAATTAAAATAAATAATGCAACGTCGGCCTATACTCGTCAAAAAGCCAAATCAAAATATAGAGATCGTATACGGTTGGAAAGGGCTTCTCAAGAGCAATCCAGTGATACCCGTAAAACACCATATGACAGAGTGAAGCGGTGCCGGGAACGTAAAAGAATGAATGCGTCCGAGTGGATCAACGATGGCGCCAGTACATCTGCAGCTGGGGCGCCCGAGCCTATGCAAGTGGATGATGTAATCGCTTCTATATCAACGCCAGACTGTGTAGACATCGATTGTGTGCGATCGCCGATTATGAAGACACATTGGGCAGCAGCTAGTGCACGTTTCACTACTACGTTTGTCAACAATCCATTCGGACATAAGTGTGATGTGTGTGACCGTCTATGGTTTCTGCGCTCATTGAAGCCACCAAAGGAAAAACACTTACCGCTGCTTAGTAATACTTTCCCAGAAGAGGCAGTGGCTGACTTTAAACTGTGCGGTACGTGTAGGAAATCACTGGACTCGGACAAAGTGCCCACGTTGTCACGTTCGAACGGATTTGTGTATCCACCTAAGCAACATGGGTTGCCCGCATTAGATCCGATCAGTGCACGTCTAGTATCACCGCGTCTGCCATTCATGCAGATACGTCGGTTGCGTTACGACGGCAGCTACGGCATCATCGGACAAGTCATTAATGTACCCATCGATGTGGACACAATGGTGCAACAGCTACCACGTCAATTGGACGATGATCAGGCGTTCAATGTCAACATCAAGAAGAACATGATACATAAATCTATGTATCTGAGCGGCGTGGTCAAAAAGTCAGTGGTAAAAGCTTGGTTACTATTCTTACTTGGTCAACCATTGTATAAGCATTACAAGATCACAGTAAACTGGGATTCGTTTAATGCTAACATAGTAACCAGTTGTGTGGCAGCCAACGCCGCCGGTGACGATGCGATCGAGTATCTACAGTGCGACAGCGGTGCACCGGAGTTGGAGGTTCTACTTGCAAGGCAGCACACTATGCTGTGGAATGAGGAAAATTGTCTTGACATTGCTCCGGGCCAGCATTCAACACCGCTGAACATTATTTACGACGTGTATGCCGAAGAACTATCGTTCCCTGCGATATACTACGGTACCGGCAGGCAGTTCAACTTGGATGTGCGCGTTATCCCGTTCATGATCTCAACAAGCGAGATACGAAGAAGCAATCGCTGCGGTGTCACACCCGAGCAAATTTTGTACATGGCCATGAAAATTATGCGGCTGCGTGTCGTCGAAGGAATATACAGTATGTTCCGATGCATACGACAGACTGGTAATATCACTCGCAAAATGCTGGAAGGTCGTACGTTCCTCGATGAGTATGTAGATAAGAACCTTGCATTTCTCAAATCTTTACCAAATTCTGTGCAGTATTGGATGAATCGCAAAAAGGATCTTTTCGCGATGATACGCCAGCTGGGCAAGCCATCAATGTTCCTTACACTGAGTGCAGTGGCGTATGCTGAGTTCGAGACCTGGGCTAGCTCACCTTAGAATTGAAGAAAATGCACTGGAGGGGGTCCCCCTCGTTCATATTTCAAGCTTTTTGAAGTGATGTGTTGTTGTGACACCATGCCAATGCATTCTAACTTATATAATAATGACTGATACTTCAACAATAATTATGAAATGGCATCATTAGAAAGACAAAAGCAAGCAAAGAACTTCAATACTTCATTTATTTATTTATTTATAGCATACATTTGTTCCACCGAAGTCACTAGGGCCGGACGGCGGTAGTGAAACAAATAAAAGATTACAAAAGATTACAGAAAGCAAGAACTATATCATTACATCATGAGGAAATAATATATAATTATACTGAAGAAAGTTTGACTTACTTCGACGACGGCTCTGTGTAGACTTATTTGAACAAGAACTCCATTCTTCTCTCCTTTTGGTGAATTTCAGGATTAATTTTAATAAAACGTTTCTTCTGATCACTTTTTCATATTAAGAAGAATGTTTTTCTCAATAGATATAACAGCCAAGTTGCTTAACCGGACTTGTCCTTGTGTCGCTCTGAGGTAAGTCTTAATCCTCTTTAGAGCGGAGAACCTTCTTTCAACAGTTGCAGTTGTAGATGGAAATGTCAATGTTAATTCTGCTAGTTTGTACACTTCACTAAACACTATGTCCAAATTATTGAGTTTCATATAAATAGTAATCTCATTCTCTGATTTTTTCTTATACTCATCTAGAGTATAAAGCACATTTAGTTCATTTTTGAGGCGAACAATGTCAAAGTATGAACTATATGGTTCTTTAAGTTCTGTCATCAGATTTTGTGGGAAACTTTTACAAAATGTATCAAAATTGTTTGAATCCAATAAAGACACGAATTTAAGATCCTTTTGGGACTCAAACCTGAATTTTATCTGGGACATCACTGTGTCCAGAATTTCGTTAAAAATACGCTGCCATTTGGAACGGTCATCATTTCTCTGTCTTTTGTGTCTTGGTTCATATTCTTTATCTTCATTATCTTCATATTCAGAATTACTTGTAGCTTCTGTCCATACAAGATCAAAATCCTCATCTCTAATTTTCTGCAGAGTATCATAGAATTCATTGACTTTGTTCATGCAGTAAGAAATGTTCAAACATTTTTTTTGCATTATGTCAAAAAGAACATCAGAAATTGCAAATATTTTGCTGAAACTAAGAAGAAGAAATCTAGTGTCGAATTTATGTAAAAAACAAACAAAGCCTGAAGCAGTATTCACTTCTTCACCTGTCCAGTCACAGGGTTCATCTTCTATTGATGAAAAGAACATGATAAGAGGCCTTCTATATTCTTTGACAGTATTTACAAGCCTTGATGAGAAATTCCACCTTGTTGGTGCTACTCTCGGTAGTTTCTTCTCCATAATGTTTTTTAGAGCAGTTGTGCGGACTGCAGAATGTGAAAAAAGCTAGGTATTCCTGATAAAGTGATGGAAAACCGTTTACATTCTGCTACAAAATTTGTAGACTTTGACAAAACCAAATTCAGCCTGTGACTACAGCAATGAATAAAAGTTGCTGATGGGTACTTATTTTTCATCAAGGTTTGAAGTCCAGACACATGGCCGGCCATAACAGCTGCTCCATCGAAAGTTTGGGCTATAAGTTTTTTTGAACATTCTAAATCATCCACAACCTTGGTGACATGTTGGAACAATCCTTGTGCAGTTCGGTCTAAATTGACATCAGTGAAGTGCAAAAATCATTCCTGACAGTTTCCTTCATTATCGACAAATCGTAAAACTGTTGATAATTGACTTTTATTGGTTACGTCAGTTGTCTCGTCTAGTAATATTGCAACGAATGTTGCATTAGATATTTCCGATTTGATTTTGTCTGTAATTACGCTACCTACTGCGTCAATTAAATCATTTTGTATTACCGGTGACGTTCCTCTAAAAATTGTTGCGGTTTTTAAATGGTTTGCTATTGTTTGCTCATACGTTGATAAAAATTCCAAAAGTTCTATGTACATGCCTTTATTTGTTGAATCGCTAGACTCATTGTGGCCCCTAAATGGACATTCTTGCTTCCCTAGGAATGTTACTGCATCAATCAGTCTTCTTAAAATAATTCTATTTTCCTTTACTTTTTCATTATGTAGACTGTCGGCAATCTTTTTCTGTAAATTAAGGGAATGATCGATTCTTTGAAAACCGAATGTCTGTAACGTATTGAATGCTCGTATATGACTAAGTGATTTTTGATGTTTATCACAAGCCGTTAGCAAATAATTTAAATTATTAAATCCTGTCTTATTCCAAGGACTTGTATCGGTGCAAAAAAGCAAACACGCCCAGCAGTACAATTTATTAGTTGTACTCGATCCAGTTAACCAAGGGAATTTTTTGTAGTTTGTCCTCACTAAAACATCTAGTATACACTCTGTTCTTTTCTTTATGTTCACTTTTAAGTTCTAGAAGGGATGGCTGAGGCCTACCTATCTTTACAATTTGAAGCTTATCCTCATACGGAAGCTGAGCAAATTGTGTCTTTGTCAATAGTTTATTAACTATATCACTCATCTTAATTTATTATTCAAACCGCACAGCACAAAATATCATTCACAAAATTATAACTAATTTTAAAATGAACCACTGCTTTGCGTGCCACACGGCCTACTGTCTCACACTGTTGGCTAGCTCTCCAAGGAGCGAAGCCTAGCCTACGATAAACATCATTGCCCCCACCAAGTCCCTCAGCGTTGTCATAGCAACGCCATTGAATCGTGACGAGGAAAGGCTTCGCAAGTTACTTGCGAAGCCTGAGTAAAGCAAGTTGCAGCGATTCAGGCGCCGTTATATGCGAAGTTGTATTGTCTGTAATTAGTAATTACGCTACTACGAAACAGAAGTAAACACGTGAGGGAAACACGTCTGACTTCGATAAAATGAACAATTTTATGGAAATTCCTAATAGATTTTTTTGTGCTTTAATCATTGGGCTTCGCAGCTAGCCTAGCTAGCCTAGAATATACGCCCCTGACCGAGTGCCAACGAAATACATTGGCCGAATCTTCTCAAGATACTGCACGAGTTGAGTGATGCATTTACCGATGTAAGCGTAACCGATCCACTAGTAGATTTGACTCGATCCATGCGCAGTCACTTGGTCAACAAAGATCCTGTTACATGTTGCATCTATTTCAATAAATTGGTAGACTGTGTGATGGCGTTGCTGCAAGGCAAGGGTAAGATGAATCCCTTTGGCAAGTATCGTGTTGTGGACTTCTTTCAACGAATTGAATTTCAACACCGTGGCAGTCCGCATGTGCACATCCTTTTGTGGCTCGATTGTGATTATCGCGAGTCCGTGTCCGAAAGTATGCCTAATACCATTCAACTGGTCACCGATCTGTGTTCTGTTAGTCGTGATGACTTGCCGGGTGATCAGTATAACAATCAAGTTCACCGACATACATTTACTTGTACCAAACGAGGTGAAACAACATGCTGCTTCAATATACCCTACTGGCCGATGAGCGAGACACGAGTGCTACTGCCGATGTCAAAAGACGACGGCCGTCGCAGCGGTTTCCAACTAAAGGCAGCTAAACTGCGCAAGCTACTAGAGGAAAAACATTATGACACACTTGGCGAGTTCTATATCGACAACAATATAACGAAGGCACAGTACTTGGATATAATCCGATCTACGTTACGTCGGCCAACGTTGATGTTTAAACGCGACTTCACAGAGATTTATACCAACACTTTCAATCCATGGATCACACAAACACTGGGCTCTAATAGCGACTTGCAGTTCATACTTGAAGAGTACAGCTGTGCGGCTTACGTAGTTGAGTACGTTAATAAGTCAAATCGAGGCATTAGCCATCTACATCGTGAGCTAATGAAGTTACACGATGAACACCCGGAGAAAGAATATCTACAGTTGTTGAAACAACTCAGCTTGAAGTTACTCAACACGGTTGAGATGTCATTGCAAGAGGCTGCCTGGTACTTGCTTCGCCAAAAAATGAGTATAGCCAGCATTGGCGTTGTTTACATTCCTACTGTTTGGCCACACGAGAGACAGAAGGCTCACAAGCGTAAGGCCGTGATGGACAGAGAACGGTTAGACGAGAACAGCACTGACATCTGGACCAAAACAATGATTCAGCGTTACGAGAATAGGCCCGCGGAGTTAGAGTCGATATGCTTGGCTGACTTTGTCGCTTGGTATACGGCTGTCGGTTACAAAAAGAGAAAACGTCAAGGCGACGACGATAACGCACATTCAGTCGCATATCGTAAAAGAGACCGTTGTAGGGTTATACACTACAGATCGTACGAGACCGATGATATTGTGAACCGCAAACGAGAGATGGTCACGTTATATCTACCGTTTCGCTGTGAGGCAGTCGACATAATTGACCGTAACGCATTTATGGAGACTTACGATGCCAGAGAGGCCGAGATCATGGAGAAGCGCAAACAATACGAATCGAGCATTGATATCGAACATATGGTCGAGGAACTTCGGCAGATGTGCGAACAGTTTGACGATGAAGATCCATTGGGTGCCCGCAATCAGCGCGAGAAGTTTGTGAAAAGTATAGTACAGCAAGGCGGCGTTGAGAATGCAGATGATTTCGATGCTGCGACTATGGTGACATCCGTGTCTGCAGTTCGCCAGCGATCAAATGCAATGGCCAAAGCTGACTTCTGTCGCATGATGCGTAGCACTAACTCCGGTCAACGAGAGATACTTCTGGAGGCGATACATCGCTTACACACACTCAACTTGGAACCGATCCAGGTTTTCTTCACCGGCCCTGCCGGTAGCGGTAAGACCTATGTGCTGAAACTCGCAATGGAAATATACAATCGCTTCACAGTGCAACACTACTTGACCAACGCATTCGTAGCGTGTGCCTCCACCGGCAAAGCCGCCGTCAATATCCAAGGCGTAACCGTGCATTCTGCTTTCAAAATTACACAATCGCGTCAGACTGGCACAATGTCACGAGAGATTCTGCAAAATTACAGAAATATGTTTGTCGGTGTAAAATGCATGATAATCGACGAGGTTTGCATGATCGGATCAGATGTGTTACACAAGATCAACTTACGTCTGCAGGAGATCACCGGCGCGCATGATCAACCGTTTGGCGGCATGAATGTTTTCTTCTGCGGTGACTTTCGCCAACTGCCACCAGTTAACGCTACACCCGTTTATCGAGCCCCACGCAACATTATCGGTGGTGCCGCGCTCTGGCAATCGTTAAACTACTATACACTACAGCAAGTAATGCGGCAAAGCGATGCTACGTTCTCTGCTATACTTACTAAAGTCGGCAACGGAGAGCGACTCGATGTTGATGAAATTAAACTCATTGAGTCGCGATTCAGAACCCAACAGTGGTGCGATACGAACTTGATCGGCGTTGTGCGTTTGTATCATCAAAATCACAGCGTGGACTCATACAACAGCAGTGCTATTGTGACAGAGACATACAGCGTCGCCGACGACACTTTGATCGGCTACAAGAATCACACCGAAGCTGCTACAGCCCGGCAAAAGCTTCACAAAATGAGTGTCATAGAGTTGGGTGGACTGCCTTATAAGATCCCGCTTGCAGTGGGTTACCCTTACATATTTACGACTAACATTGACGTTGAGGATGGCATAGTGAACGGCGCGATTGGTGTGTTAAAGAATATAGAGCTGCTCAGTGAAGACGAGCACTTTGCGGAGTTAGAGGCACAGAACGAACCGTCAACATCTGTGGTCACACACAAACAGCGACTTAGACTATGGATTGAATTCCCGCTCGAGATGATGGGCCAGCGATGTCGACTCAAAGCTAAGCCACATGTAATCTGCAAGTGTGAGGTTCTCAACTTCAAGTGGACACCGATAACAACGCGCAGTGCCAACATACCGCTCGGTCTGGCGATCAAATGCCGCCGAATACAGTTTCCCATCGTGCCGGCGTGTGCGATCACGATACACAAATCTCAAGGAGGCACTTTCGATCGAGTCGTGTATCAATATGACAAATCGCAGCAAAACCAACTAGTTTATGTGGCTTTGAGTTGCGTCACATCGTTAGATGGCCTTTATATTATCAATGCCCGAAACGATTTCAAGTTTTATCATGGATTTGGTCAGGCGTCTCCTACAGTTAGAGAGATACGAGATGAGTACCAGCGACTGGCCCAACATCCGCTGCCGACACTAGTCGCACAAGTAAAAACGTTTTGTGATTATGTTCCTGATCAGCGTTGTCTTATACTTATCACCGCCATTAATTCACAAAGCTTGGTCGCGCACTCAGAAGACATCTCTACCGATTCCATCATCAACCGATCTGATTACTTGGCAATTAGCGAGACGTGGATGGAAGATTTCAAGCCAGTGCAGGTGCCTGGCTTTGATCTGAGATCATATCGTAACACCGCTAAGCGCAGACAAATTGCAACTACATCATCGGCGGCGGTATCATCATCATCAAGTCGCATAGCCGGTGGAGTCGCCATATATCGCAACATCAATAGCTTCACTGATTGTAACAGAGTTAACATTGACATTTCCAAGATGAATTTGCAGATCAAAGACCCAAAGGTTGGTGATGTCTGTCTAGTAAACGTTAACAGTCAATGGCATCTTCAAATTCATACTCGGGTGTGTGTACATCCATCCGGGCACAGCGTTAGCAGAAATTAAGCTCTGTATGTTACGATCGCTGTTAAAGTATTCTAAAAACATCGTTAAGATTATACCCGAATACGATCCAGATCTCACTACACCAATCATGATGGTCGGAGACTTTAATGTTAATGTCTCGCAAGACCGCTCGTTGCCCGACTTCATGCTCAGCGAGTTTAATTTGTCTTACATCGAAACTTCTCCAACAACGCTAGGTAATACCTGTATTGATTTAACGTTTACCAGAAATCTCGATGTATCCTGTATGCCATTTGTTTCGTACTTTTCGTATCACAGACCTATCATTAATAAAGTTATAACACAGTAATTATTTGTTTACTTGATTTCTTTCCTGAACCCGACGAAAGGAAAATGTTGCCATCACAAATAAAACATGGAAATCCGAAGGACTTCTTAGTGTTCAAAAATGATTATGACATACACTGAGAAAAAAAATACTATTGTTCAGAGAAAAATTTCTTGACTCAAGAACTTTTAAGAATAAATTTTTTTAAAAACTAATTTCTTCACAAAAGAAAATCAATATTTATTTTCATAGCAATAACTAAACAAAAGAATGATTTTATTTGAATTAAGGAAATATTATTGAAATAAATTTAAAAACACCTGAGTAAATTTAAAAAAAGTTTGAGACAAGAATATACATTCTCGATAATTATCGAGAATATATATTCTTATGTCAAGAAAATTTACTTGATATAAGTATTTTTTTCTCTCACTGTATATATATAATACGCTCAAAGAAAATATTACCCGTTACGTACACGTATTCATGTAAAACACACGGCCGTGTCCACGACACAGCCACACCCCGTTTTTTTCAGAATAAAATTGATACACTGTTTGGTACAACCTACTAAACTTTCATGAACTCAGCGATTTTCAATAAATATTTTTACAAAACAATTAAAAAAATCCTTTGATGCTGTGACAACAAACTTCATAACAGCTTAGTGTGAGTTATGGTTGAAAATTACTGTATTTACTCATGTATTTTTCACACTTTTTTAGGAAAAACCTGGTCTTAACATAGGAGTACATAAATTACATAAGAAAAAAGTTAAATAAAATTTGTCAATACAAACATACATTGTTTTGTGTTTGTTAAGGATTTCTTGTTTCACCAGTAACACACATGAACTTGTGAAAACCAAATTTCCTCTCAGCAGCTTGGTTCCTGTTCTTGAACATTACAACCTGTGGTGTGGTATGTAATAAAAATAATTTTTGTTATAAATCTATAACTCAAAAAAACTGGTGTTTTTTATTACACAAAAAATATGTATTTTTCTGTACATATGGTACAAAGTCAACACGGTAATATTCACTACATCAACATATTTTCAATGTAGTTGCCTGATGAAGGTAATTACCTGGTAGAGATGTCTTTAAACACTGACTCATAAAGAAAGTTTTTTGGGGTAAAAAAATTTATATCCAGATCACAGATACATGGTTAAACATATTCAGAAAATACACACTCACACTTAAATTTAAATGAAAAAGTATATACTAACTTGACATGGAAATACAGGACGTGTGCTACCATCACAACCTGTCTGCATATTGTGGCGTACCAGATGATACTTACGGCTAAATTCTTTCTTACAATGTGGACATGAATACGGCTTCAAACCTAACAAAGAACATATGAAAGATTATTTTTGTTGCTATAACATTTTCTATAAAACAACTTAAACAACCTTAATATAAAAATTTCTGTTATGAACACTTTGATGAAATGCATATCGACTGACATCTTTTGAAAACTTCAGAGAATCTGACAGACATTAATTGATATCCTGCATTGCCACTGTGTTTCTATATGGTGTCATGTGTATAAATACGTCCTTGGAGCTTTTTGTGAAACAAACTCTGATCTTATAGTACCCACATCATTTGACAGATTTCATGTGCATTCACTTTCATAGCAACAGTTGATGAAAACAGTGCTCGTTAAAATTGGTGTATGAGTTACATGGTTACGCACAAAGTTCAATTGAGTTTACAGCCATGTTAAAATGTTTCATTAAAAAAAGTTACTTTATAAACCTGAGTTTATTAGAAACATGTAATATGCTGTTTATTGTATTTGTAACAAATAATGATAACATTATGAATTTTTAGTAACTGTATGTCTCAGCCAAACAATTATAGGCAGCACAGACACCAAAATCAGATAAAGCATACAATATTTGAAACGAGGCATTTAGATCTTAAGAAGAAGTAGGAAACACGCATTTTTACAGTATGGTTTAGAACCTACAGCAATTTAAATGTATGCAAAAACAGCCCAGCCTGGGTGAAGGACGGTTATTTTAAAGGCCTGGCAACAAAGTGTTTAAACCAGAGATTCTTGTTACCAGTTTCAAGAATGCACATCACAGGCATGCAAAATTCTACAAACACCAATTATTTATAGATTCATTTTTAAGTATCTAATACTACATACCTTGCTTATTTAAAATATTGAGATTTCAAACATTATGAGTAGTTCATTAGAGATAATTTACTAGCCTCCATGATAGTTGATGTATTCTAAGACATAATGTTCAATGTCTAAGTGAGTTTTGCACATATGTTACATACTCTTTTTATTATCGCTTTTGAACAAGATCAAAATAATTCTTAGAATCAATATTAACAATCAAATTAATAATATTATAATAATATTATAATAATATCAAAGTAGCGCACTTCTATATTACTATTAAACCACTGTTATTCCATGCACACACAAGCACACAATGTATTTCTAGAATTGTTTTTCCCAACTTCAAGAAATTACATTATAGTTTAGGAAGCACTTTATACTTGTATACGCAATTACATTCTTTCTATATACCTGTATGTGTATACATGTGCCTTGCCAATGTTCCTTTGTCTGGGCAACGCGCGTTACACTCAGGGCATTGAAAAGTTTCTCCTTCATTATGAATGACTCGGCGATGACGCTCCAGTGAAGACTTTAATTTAAATAGTTTTGCACAATCTGCACACTGAAATTCTCCTCCCTACAAAAACACTATATTTGTTAATTCCGTAATTAATAACTTTATTATATTCTTGGATTTAGTTGTCCATGACGTGTCCGTTACTTAACTAAATACAACTATTTCACTAACGACTCAGAACACAATTGGAAATATACAAACACACGAAAACAAATAAAAACGACATCCTAAACAAACAGACACAATTCAAATCACACGCATTATTCAAACATATCTCACCCCACACACACATCGATTTTTCGAAAATCGATTCCGTCACCCACAACAAGACGGACAGCACTACCAGCTTAGACAGCAACCTCTGAAGAAGCTTTTTAAAAGTGAAAACCGGTTCACGTTGTAAGGTAAAACTTTGTTTTTACTCATAAAAAACTTTGTGTTCCGAGTCGTTAGTGAAATAGTTGTATTTAACTTTATTATAAGTATTATAACACTTTTATTATTAAAATTACAGATCAATAATAATAAACATTTTTAAAACACAAATAACAATAACACATATCGTTACAACACAAAGCAGCCAACCCAGTACCAGGGATAAAAACTATAATCATAAAAGTAAATATACTTCATATCAAATAAAATAATTAAATATAAATAAAATATAAAAACTATGACACGACAAACGACGACATTACCCAACCCAAGTGACTGACCCAACAACAACTAACAAAAGAAGAAGGGAACCACGAAAAATACACAAAGCAGAAAAGGTGATTGACCAAACAAATAGGAACTAACAAAAGAAGGGAAGAAACCAGAACCAAAGAAGAATAAAGACAATTAAAGGAAGTGACTGAATTCCTACAACTAAATGAAATTAAAATCAGATGAGAAGAGGAGAACCGAATTAAAAGGAAGAAGAAGAAGAAGAAGAAGAAGAAGAAGAAGAAGAAGAAGAAGAAGAAGAAGAAGAAGAAGAAGAAGAAGAAGAAGAAGAAGAAGAAGAAGAAGAAGGAAGAAGAAGGAAGAAGAAGAAGGAAGAAGAAGGAAGAAGAAGAAGAAGAAGAAGAAGAAGAAGAAGAAGAAGAAGAAGAAGAAGAAGAAGAAGAAGAAGAAGAAGAAGAAGAAGAAGAAGAAGAAGAAGAAGAAGAAGAAGAAGAAGAAGAAGAAGAAGAAAGAGGAAACGAAGTGAAACCAAGAAACAAGAGACACCACATATAAAAGGGAGAAATGGTATACTCAAAGATAGCATATTGTAAATAAACCCCAATAATTATCCACTAATGGAAATAAATATTGTAGTAAATGAGATAATGTATATACCTGTTTTAAACAAAAAACAGTAAAAAATAACTTAGTAAAGAAAAGTACACTAACCCAAATATTAAAGTTAGATGTAGTGAAATATTTAACAAAATGTCATTAATAATAAGTACAATTTTATAATGAAAGAAATAGTGAGAAATAGAAAGAGAAATAATTATAGGGATACCCACTAAAGAACACTTAGTATAAACAGTGAAAAAGTGCAATAGTGTATGTGTAAAAACCCCAAAGTGTAGTGATAAAGAAGGTACGCTAATTAAATTATAATTAACTATAGATAATTTCTAGTGAAGGTGAGGTATAAATGGGAATAGTGTAAGATATAGAATATAAATATTATAAACAATAGTGAATGATAAAGAAAATAAACACTTAATAAATCTATAAAGAACACTAAAGGTTTAACAGTGAAAAGTAATAGTGAATAAGTATGTTGTGAAAAATAGTATTAAATATGAACTATAAAGTAAGATGGATTGAACACTGGAAAGTGATAATCACAATGGTAATTAAAACCAAAAATATTAGTAATAAGTTTAGAAATATGTAATCATATTTAAAAGGGAGAATCCCAGGAAAGAGTAAATTGAAAGTGTTAAAATGGAGGGAATGTAAAGATTGTTTAAAAGTTAAGGAGTTAGAGACAAATCAAAAACACCCATGTTATAAGGGATAGTTATAAATTTCATAAAAGTGATGTTGTTTATCACAATACAAATAATATGGATTATAAACAAAAATTAGCAAATAATAAGTTTGAAGGAAGTGATGATATTTCTCACTCAAAATAACAAAAGAATGAAATGTATGTTAAATCAACAGTAACTAATAACTTATAAAGAATAGTTCGTTTTAATGTTATGAATAGGATATGGCTGAAAGAAACTTGCAGCCCATAGGCCTAATTGTTATGTTTTAAATATTAAGATATAGAAAATAATATTGACCTATAACCAGAAAACAAACAGACTCAAAACTCAACCAATTATAACAAAATAAAGCCCATCAGGCTGAAATGAAATGTAATTTAAATGAAATAAGTAAAACACCATAATGGCTACTTAGGCCTATGAAAATGCATAACTGTCAGACACACACAAATGTCAATTGTAACAAATTCACAAGGAAATTTACAAATCTAAGGCAAGTAAATAGCCAGTAATTATGTGTAAATCATTTTAAAAGAGAAATGTTATTATAAAGGTTTAAATTAAAGGAGATATGTAATTTATCAAATGTCAAAATAATTAGACTAAAGTTAATATATGATGGAATATGACCTTATGAGGTATTGTTTTCATCTTTGAAAGGAAATAAGTGCAATAGTGATAATATTTATTACCCAGAAGGGATGACAGAAGAATAAAATCTGTCAGAAAATATATAATAAATTTGAATAAAAATTTCAAATATCTTAAAAATGCTTTTAATCGAGGCCTTAACCAATCAAAGGATTTCAGTTACCATAGAAACTAGTTACCATAGTTGGATACTAATTTTCTGTTAAATTTATTAGACTTGAAAAAAATGACGCGTGGGTAAGTGGTACGCAAGATTGAGATGACCAAAATTTTACTTTAAAAAGTTCAAAAGACGTTCAGAAGTCGACAGTATGAACCATTGACGAGTAGATGAAGAGCTTCAAATAATAACAGATGTCCAGGAACCAAATAAACCAAATTAAATAGTAGAAATTCCCAAGACGAGATAGAAGAAGATGCCAGCAGCCTAAATCAGCCCAAAATTGATGAATTTCCATTATCCCAGAACGGCGACATATCGTAACCTTCTGAACTGATAAGTATCAATTAAATGAAATAATCCCAAGAATAAAAGCACATTAAATATTTCTCAAATCAATCAAAATTTCTCACTATTAAACCAAATTAATTTTCTTTCAAAGGTTGAATAAATATAAACTTACGTAAACAATTATTAACTAAGGGAATAACCTCGCATTAGAGTGCGAATTTTGTAAAAACTAATACGACACTACCGAACAATTTGTAAAAACACTTTATACTATTTAAGTACGGATAAGGTACAGTAGTGTATTTTTTTTTTAATGTAACCATCTTTTATGTTTTCTTCATAATCCAAAGAACCCCAGATTTTGAACAAACTAATATATTGTGTGTAAACAGAAGCCATGTCGGCGTCAGTATAGTTCATTCAAAATCAATTTCGCCAACCTAGAGATATATATGTTTTATGTTCTAAGCCGGAGCAATTTTATTAAAAAAATAATTTATAATACCTTTGTCATATTGATTAATGACCCAATCAGAATTAAAATTACAGTACAGAGTATTACCATTGTTTTATTTCGTAGGAAGTTGTATAATATATGTGTGTGTTAGCAATTTTTACTGAGTAACCAACTAGCGCTCTTGCCGAGCGGGCAATATAACAAGCAGTACAGCGGCGGGAATCATTTGAACGCTCCAGCTGTCAACGCTGACAACACCTATTTAACTTGTAAAATCATAAATTTAATTGTTTTAAAGAAACAATTTGGCGCCACCCGGGATTCGCTAACCCCTATGAATAAACAGGTAGGTTGTACTGATAATTGAGACCAAGCTACAGACTTCAGTAGTGACAACCATTACTGTAACGACCGGTGTGAGGCGAACACACCACATTAACACTTTCTACACATAAAAAACAAGTGTACACATTTTACAGATACGACCAGGACTACTCGTTACAGATTGGCGACCAACTTAGTGAGGCTAGAAAAGGAAGACTAGCGGCGGTTATGAATAGACATAGTATGGTTACAAGACTCAAAAGTAAGGAAGCATCAAACCAAGAAGAAATGGAAGAAGTTGAGGAAATGATTGGAGGATTGTTTGAAGAACATCCACAGGAGGACCAACTGGAAAATCCAAGTCAACCGGAACCAGAAATTGAAGTAGTAGTTGATGTCCAACCAGTCAAACCAGCCCAAACAATGGATGCCAATTTCCAAGAAATGATGAGGATTATGGTGGAACAGTTAAACAGAAACCAGGAGAAAACCGATGAAAATTTTAAGAAACAAGAGGAAAAAATTAAGGAAGAAATACGGGAACAAAGAAAGGAAGACAGGGAATTCTATAATGAAAAAATGGACCAAAACAGGGAAGAATTAAATAAAAAATTAGAATCATTGCAAGAGGGAAGGAAAGAAGACCGGGAATTTTTGAGGGAGACCATAGAGCTCCTGAATAATAAATTGGAAAGCAACCAGGAGGCGTTGAAGAAAAGCAAGAGGCGCTAGAAAAGAGGAGTGAAGAGCTGAAGAAACAGATCAAGAAGGATCTGGAGATAGTGAATAAGAAAATTGAAAATAGTCACGAAACGCTCCAATGAAAATTGAAGGAAGACAGTGAAAAAACCAAAGAGGAACTGAAACAACAACTGGTAGAATGTCGGGAAGAGATCAGACAAACGGTAACCGAAACAAATGAGACGGTGATACAAGTCCGGGAAGAATTAAACAATAAAATAAGCAATGTCGAGGAGGAAGGTAGAATGCGAGCGACAGAATTTTATCAAGTCACTACCGAAGAATGCCAGAGAAATACACAGGAGGTGATTAAGAAACTGGAGGAGAGGCATCAAGAAACACAGATAGATGTAAATAACCGTGTGGAAAAGGTATACACCGCCATCAACAAAATAGACGGACAAACCAAAGAAAACAAGGAGAGGATCCAGGGAATCAGCCAAAGGGAGAACCAAATGCAAGAAGAGCTGGATGCACTGAGGGAGAAACCCTGCCATAATACACACATAGTAACCAGTGAAAATAGAGAGGTGATCAACTTCCGCAGTTACCGGAGGAATCCAATAGAATTCCTAAAAAGAGTAGAGGAGTTAATAGAGAAAAATAGAGAAACCAGGTGGTCAAGCGTGAGAAGCCTCATAGACGAAATGTTCAGAGACACCCACGACAACTGGTGGACAGTGACTCGACCCGAAATCAATAATACTCAGGAATTTAAAAAACTATTCCGGGAGAAATATTGGTCGGAATCCACCCAAAATGTAGTCCGTAATGACATTAATAATGGGAGATATGAACCACAAGCACGACACACTCTAACGTCCTACTTTTTAGGAAAGGTGTGTTTAGCACGAAACCTGATACCTGAGGAATCTTTGGTGATACAACTTGGGTACCATTATGAGGAAGCTGTACAGAAAGCCAGGAGGCAAGGGCAAATAAAGACGATCCAAGGAATGGCAAGTTTGTTGGAGGACCATGAGAACGATGGACAATACAAGAAAAATCGGCTAATGAATCAACGGTATAACAAAGGGAGTGATAATAATAATGTACCCAATGTCAACCTAACATACAATCACACACAGAACGGCAACCGGAACAATGTGAACCGGAATAGTAACAACTATAATAATGAACAGCCATTTAACAGGAATACACAGAATCATTCTCCGAATAACCAACCATTTAACAGAGGTCCACCAATCATCCGGGAAACCAAAAGAACAACAGGAACATCCCAAATAATAATCAACCAAACAATAGCTACAGGGGAGCTGAACCGGACCAACACACAAATGGTCACCCCAACAACAACAACTACTATGGCAACCGGTACAATCCTAATTATCAGTACAACCGGGGACCCGGGGGAAACCAAAATAGAGGCGACGGCAGACGCCAGGTAAATTTCATTCATGGGCGGAGGCAAAGTAACCACAGGAGATACAGCCCGAACTGGCACACAAACCCATGGTACCACGAATCGAACAATAACAACAATCAGTCATCAGAGAGTAGGAATAACGAACCACCCAGGGATGAAAACAACCAGCAACAAGGACTGAGCAACGAGACGAGCGACCAGTTGAATAGCCTGGCCACAAACCAACAACCACCTTTAAACTAAACAGGTCAGTGGAAAAATATAGACACCCTTCACATGACCAATCACTTGGGTTAATACGTCGCGTAATGTCAAAAGATAAAAACAAAGTAATTACGATAATATACAACAACTATCTAAAGAATATCCGAGAGGAACTTCTCAAAGAAAAGGCCAACCAATTACAACAAACTAATAGCGAAATTGTCCATATAAAGGCTACCATAAACGGCACTATAACCATAATTATGGTGGATACGGGATCTAACATATCTCTCATAAACCAGCCTGAATTAGAACGAATTCAAGCCAACTCTCGAACACCAATCCCTACACTGCCAATAAACAACATAATAATCATTGGCGCCACTGGTAAACAAAACAAGACGGTGAGAAAACAAGTTTCATTGGAATTAGACAATCAAAAATCCACCATCCCTATTATATTTCTTGTGGCTAATGGGCTACCATTCAGCATGCTTATAGGATGTGATGTATTAAGAAGATATTTGGCAGTTATCAACTTGCAAAAGGGAGTCGTGTCACTAACTTCTGAACAGGGAACTTGGTCAGCCAATATCATAAATTGCAATCCAACTCCAACCGCTCTGAATCAAGACCCAGGATTGAAGAGTTATTATTGTCAAAGGCGTGAACCGTCCATCACTATGGCCGAGGAAGAAAAAAGCAGAGCCTTGTGGGAACAGAAACTGGAAGAAATAAGAAATTTCCAAAGAGAACGGCCTCAACAATAAATCAGTGAACAACAGTCCAAAAAACTAATTGCAATTTATAACAAATATCAACATGTCTTCTGGAATACTCCTGGAAAGGTTAAAGGATACCAGTGTAAAATTAACTTCAGGGAACCTGTAGACTTCCACAGGAAATCATATCCCATAGCGTACTCCCTGAAAAATGAAGTCAGGACGGAGATAAACAGAATGATTGCAGAGGATATTATTGAGTATAGCCAATCACAATACACCAGCCCAATAGTAGCTATACCCAAGAAGAATGGCAAAGTACAGATTTGCTTGGACGCCTGAGAAATCAATAAAATGATTGTCAATGACCGGACCTCACCGGGAGAAATTGAGAAAATTTTAAAAAGATTTCATGGAATAAAATATATTAGTACCTGGAATACTGTATGTGGGTACTGGCAGGTAGAGCTGCACCCACACAGTAGGCAATACATGGCCTTTATATTTGATGGTAGAAATTACCAATTTAAAAGATTACCATTTGGACTCATCAATTCCGTAGCAGTGTTCGTAAAGTGCATGGACCAAGTCTTAGGTCAAGAGGCACTGGAATTCACCACAGTGTACGTTGACGACCTGCTCATAACGTCATCAGACTGGGACGAACACTACGAAAGAGTCGAACATGTATTAAAAAAGTTGTCCAATAATAATATTACACTTAAATTGGACAAGTCAAAATTTATTGCCAATGAAGTAAAGTTCCTAGGGTTCAACTTGACCGAAAAGGGAATCTCTCCATCCCAAGAGAAAGTTGAAGCCATCCAAAAATTCCCCTTACCAAAAAACAAGAAGCAATTGCAGTCATTCTTAGGAATATGCAATTACTATAGGAAGTTTCAAACAAACTACTCCCACCTAACAGCGAAATTTTCTAAGCAACTTTCTTCAAAAGAAAAATGGACTTGGGGGACTGAACAAGAGGAAGTACTCACTTTAATTAAACAAAAATTTTTCGAAACTGTCATGTTACACCACCCCAATTTCGAAAAACCATTCTACCTAAATTGTGACGCTAGTGATGTAAGCCTAGGCGCAGAATTGTACCAGGAAGACAATGAAGGAAACCACCTGGTCATTAGCTTCGCCAGCCGAATACTAGCTGTGAGCGTAACTACAATGTTACGGAAAAGGAGTTGCTCAGCATAGTATTCGCGTGTGGCAAGTTTAGAACATACATACTAGGATATCCTATCACAGTCAGAAGCGATCATAAGTCAATATCGTTTCTCAAACAATGTAAATTGAGTCATGGTCGACTTACTCGATGGATACTTGCTCTGCAGGAATACCACATTACATGGGAATATATTCCAGGCCGAAAAAACATAGTGGTCGACGTTTCATCCAGAATAAATGTTGCAGATCTAACATTTGAAGGAGTAGAGGAGAAAGCCAACAAAGAGTGAAATATACAAGAGAAGGCAAAAGAAAAGAAGATCAACTTATAAAAAAAAAGTATAAATAACAAGGGCCGGTATAGAGTACAATATATACCCATATGTCATCACAAAAGAGAATGGCAACAATACTTACCAAATAAGTAATATTAACACAAGAAAAATAAAAGGAGTTTACAACCAAGCTTCAATAAAAAAGTTTTATGAAGAAGAATAAATCACTAGAAATGAAATAAATAAATTTCAAAATTCAAAAAGTTTGTAAGAGCAACTTACTACCTTGTTTAGATGAGATATGCGGAACAGAAAAAATTAAAATAAATGAATAAAAAATATAAAAACAAAGGAATAAGTTACACAAATTCCTACCAAGTAAAATCAACTTACAGTCTATTAAAAAGTTGATATATGAAGTATAAAATAAAAAGTACAATAAGGAATAAGTTACACAATTTCCTATAAAAAAGTAAGAATCACAAACTTGCAGTAATCATTAAACAATATACCAAAAAAGGAATACGCTACAAAAATTCCTATAAATTAAGAGAATTAACTTACAAAGAATTATCAAAAATGATATTTAATACAAAATAAAATAAACTAAAATAAAATCAAGCTAAAATTGCTAAGATAAATACCTGAAATTATAATGAATCAAATGTATTCAAAGAAAAAAAAAATCTGAATTGGTACAAGGAAAAAGAGAAATTATGTATAAAACAAATATACAAGATATGCCAAAAGCAGAATATTGCTAAATAACCAAGAAAAAGAATAAAGATGCCTAAAATAAATAAAAATGATCACAATACGAATAGAAAAGCAAACTAATGAAAAGTTAGATATAATGAAATTAACATATGAATAAATAAAAAAACAATCAACTGTATGAGTAGATGATAGTATATAGCAAAGGTACAGCGGAAGGAAGAATGAGTAAAAGGCCAAAGTGATCTAAAAACAAACCAGAAGGTGGACAATCCCAAAATATATTATTATTATTAATTTAAGTCACAAGTTGACAAAAAAAGTATTTGAGATTGACTGTTGAAAAGTCCAGCAATCCAAATAAACTGAGCAGAGA
Organism: Magicicada septendecula; assembly: GCA_034769895.1. Classification (NCBI taxonomy): domain Eukaryota; kingdom Metazoa; phylum Arthropoda; class Insecta; order Hemiptera; family Cicadidae; genus Magicicada; species Magicicada septendecula. Next base: position 949,052,647 of record CM068367.1, read on the forward strand.
TGGTGTTCCTCTGGTCTCAGAAAAAATGAGTAGTAATGGGAGAAACCAGCTACTAAAAGTTAGGGAAAAAATTGTGTATAAGGAAGAACACACTAATGGAAATAAATAAAAACAGATCCAAATAAAATGGAATGAATTAAGTAAGAAGGTATATAAAGAATGGAGAAACAAACCAGAGAGAAAAGGAAAAAGATTATATATAACTGATAATTTCATAAAAAACTATGTTAGTGTTTTATTAAAATGATCAATTTTGAAGGAGAGGCATTATGTTACAACACAAATCAGCCAACCCAGTACCAGGGATAAAAAATATAATCATAAAAGTAAATATACTTCATATCAAATAAAATAATTAAATATAAATAAAATATAAAAACTATGACACGACAAACGACGACATTACCCGACCCAAGTGATTGACCCAACAACAACTAACAAAAGAAGAAGGGAACCACGAAAAATACACAAAGCAGAAAAGGTGATTGACCAAACAAATAGGAACTAACAAAAGAAGGGAAGAAACCAGAACCAAAGAAGAATAAAGACAATTAAAGGAAGTGACTGAATTCCTACAACTAAATGAAATTAAACCAGACGAGAAGAGGAGAACCGAATTAAAAGGAAGACAATTGAAGAAGAAGAAGAAGAAGAAGAAGAAGAAGAAGAAAAACCAAGAAACAAGAGACACCACATATAAAAGGGAGAAATGGTATACTCAAAGATAGCATATTGTAAATAAACCCCAATAATTATCCACTAATGGAAATAAATACTGTAGTAAATGAGATAATGTATATACCTGTTTTAAACAAAAAACAGTAAAAAATAACTTAGTAAAGAAAAGTACACTAACCCAAATATTAAAGTTAGATGTAGTGAAATATTTAACAAAATGTCATTAATAATAAGTATAATTTTATAATGAAAGAAATAGTGAGAAATAGAAAGAGAAATAATTATAGGGATTACCCACTAAAGAACACTTAGTATAAACAGTGAAAAAGTGCAATAGTGTATGTGTAAAAACCCCAAAGTGTAGTGATAAAGAAGGTACGCTAATTAAATTATAATTAACTATAGATAATTTCAAAGTGAAGGTGAGGTATAAATGGGAATAGTGTAAGATATAGAATATAAATATTATGAAAAATAGTGAATGATAAAGAAAATAAACACTTAATAAATCTATAAAGAACACTAAAGGTTTAACAGTGAAAAGTAATAGTGAATAAGTATGTTGTGAAAAATAGTATTAAATATGAACTATAAAGTAAGATGGATTGAACACTGGAAAGTGATAATCACAATGGTAATTAAAACCAAAAATATTAGTAATAAGTTTAGAAATATGTAATCATATTTAAAAGGGAGAATCCCAGGAAAGAGTAAATTGAAAGTGTTAAAATGGAGGGAATGTAAAGATTGTTTAAAAGTTAAGGAGTTAGAGACAAATCAAAAACACCCATGTTATAAGGGATAGTTATAAATTTCATAAAAGTGATGTTGTTTATCACAATACAAATAATATGGATTATAAACAAAAATTAGCAAATAATAAGTTTGAAGGAAGTGATGATATTTCTCACTCAAAATAACAAAAGAATGAAATGTATGTTAAATCAACAGTAACTAATAACTTATAAAGAATAGTTCGTTTTAATGTTATGAATAGGATATGGCTGAAAGAAACTTGCAGCCCATAGGCCTAACTGTTATGTTTTAAATATTAAGATATAGAAAATAATATTGACCTATAACCAGAAAACAAACAGACTCAAAACTCAACCAATTATGATAACAAAATAAAGCCCATCAGGCTGAAATGAAATGTAATTTAAATGAAATAAGTAAAACACCATAATGGCTACTTAGGCCTATGAAAATGCATAACTGTCAGACACACACAAATGTCAATTGTAACAAATTCACAAGGAAATTTACAAATCTAAGGCAAGTAAATAGCCAGTAATTATGTGTAAATCATTTTAAAAGAGAAATGTTATTATAAAGGTTTAAATTAAAGGAGATATGTAATTTATCAAATGTCAAAATAATTAGACTAAAGTTAATATATGATGGAATATGACCTTATGAGGTATTGTTTTAATCTTTGAAAGGAAATAAGTGCAATAGTGATAATATTTATTACCCAGAAGGGATGACAGAAGAATAAAATCTGTCAGAAAATATATAATAAATTTGAATAAAAATTTCAAATATCTTAACAATGCTTTTAATCGAGGCCTTAACCAATCAAAGGATTTCAGTTACCATAGAAACTAGTACCATAGTTGGATACTAATTTTCCGTTACATTTATTAGACTTGAAAAAATGACGCGTGGGTAAGTGGTACGCAAGATTGAGATGACCAAAATTTTACTTAAAGTTCAAAAGACGTTCAGAAGTCGACAGTATGAACCATTGACGAGTAGATGAAGAGCTTCAAATAATAACAGATGTCCAGGAACCAAATAAACCAAATTAAATAGTAGAAATTCCCAAGACGAGATAGAAGAAGATGCCAGCAGCCTAAATCAGCCCAAAATTGATGAATTTCCATTATCCCAGAACGGCGACATATCGTAACCTTCTGAACTGATAAGTATCAATTAAATGAAATAATCCCAAGAATAAAAGCACATTAAATATTTCTCAAATCAATCAAAATTTCTCACTATTAAACCAAATTAATTTTCTTTCAAAGGTTGAATAAATATAAACTTACGTAAACAATTATTAACTAAGGGAATAACCTCGCATTAGAGTGCGAATTTTGTAAAAACTAATACGACACTACCGAACAATTTGTAAAAACACTTTATACTATTTAAGTACGGATAAGGTACAGTAGTGTATTTTTTTTTAATGTAACCATCTTTTATGTTTTCTTCATAATCCAAAGAACCCAGATTTTGAACAAACTAATATATTGTGTGTAAACAGAAGCCATGTCAGCGTCAGTATAGTTCATTCAAAATCAATTTCGCCAACCTAGAGATATATATGTTTCATGTTCTAAGCCGGAGCAATTTTATTAAAAAAATAATTTATAATACCTTTGTCATATTGATTAATGACCCAATCAGAATTAAAATTACAGTACAGAGTATTACCATTGTTTTATTTCTTAGGAAGTTGTATAATATATGTGTGTGTTAGCAATTTTTACTGAGTAACCAACTAGCGCTTTTGCCGAGCGGGCAATATAACAAGCAGTACAGCGGCGGGAATCATTTGAACGCTCCAGCTGTCAACGCTGACAACACCTATTTAACTTGTAAAATCATAAATTTAATTGTTTTAAAGAAACAATTTGGCGCCACCCGGGATTCGCAACCCCTATGAATAAACAGGTAGGTTGTACTGATAATTGAGACCAAGCTACAGACTTCAGTAGTGACAACCATTACTGTAACGACCGGTGTGAGGCGAACACACCACATTAACACTTTCTACACATAAAAAACAAGTGTACACATTTTACAGATACGACCAGGACTACTCGTTACAATATATATTACCATAGTGTATTGAATGAACCATAAAATAAACTTTTTTTTTCCAAATATCTGAAGGTTCGCACAGCTTGTAGTACCAATGATTATTTTTGTGTTTTGAACACGTTTGACTAACAACTGTTACTATTCTGTTGTACAGAAACCTATGTATTTTACTTTTATCATCCACAAGATTAAAAAATAAATAAAAAACATACTGTACTGACCCGAACATTGGATGGCCTCACATATAAGGCCCAATGCACACAGAAGTGGCGACGGGCGGGGGGGGCGAGGTGCATGCGAGGCGCGGGCGAGGCAGGAAGCGCAACGTTTCCACGGCTCCTCCATATAAACAAACGGGCCAATGCACACTGAGGTGACGAAGCACAGGCGCTCGCCCCCTCGCCCCCGCCACGCTTCTTCCGCACTTCTCAAGTCTATTTGAAGAAGTGTGTCTCTCGTTCACTTCCTTAATTCAGTGTGGTGCTTGAGCCTAGTTTCTTCGCATTGCACAATATGCGTGACGACCCAGAGTGCAACATATGATTTTGTGAAGAGGTGGAAAGGTTTCCTTGCTTGTACGACAATACTCGTGAGGCTATCCCTTACCAAGTCTAGAACTCTGTAAAACCACTCGTAGGACATCCTGTAGAAGGTTTGAAACCTATCCGGATACATTTCAAGTTCTCTCATCACATCAAATGTTCCACTCTTGCATTTTTGTAACCACAAAGGGTGAACCCAAAACTTCCTCTGGCTGTTCAAGTTTGTTAAAACAAGATCTAAAACGTCCTCGTCACTTTCGTCGTTGGGATACATGTTGTTCAACGCCTCGTGATAAACTGCCTACTAAGCCGTTTCTCCGCCAGACCTGCACCTCTTGGCTGCCCTTTCTGTGGAGCTTATACTCGCCCGTCACCACTTCTGTGTGAATTGGGCCTAAGAGAGCCCTAGAAGGTGTCTTTACAAGAAAAAAAAGAGCCTGCATATAAGACGACCCTGAATTTTTTTAGAGTTCTATGAGAAAGATAAATGGTCTAAATATTACACCTTGAAGTGAAACCAAATAAATATGGCTATTTTATGTTCAAGGTGAAATTATAAGTTATAAAGTGCCTTATTACTTTTAGTCCCAGGCATCATCCTTGTTTTCTTCTCAAAGTTCAGTACTGCTACGGGAATCAGATTCATAACTGGAGTCTTTCCACAAAATATCATCATCCCTCCCATTAATGTTAGTAGAAACACTACATTTTTTAACCCTCTTTATAATGGATTCACTTTTGATTTTCCCTAGGCTGATTATCCACTGGGCCACTAGCTACATGCTTGGTTCTTCAACTTGTGTGTTGGACTCAATGCATGGTTTTCATTGCCACTCACTACAGTTCTTCTGTAAGTGGTTATTAAATGGTTTGTTAACAACCACATCTCCACATCTAGAACTTGAAGCTGAGAAATCATTCCCTCAGGGATTATAACAAGGTCAGAGTTAATTTCTGTAACAGCTTCTTTATTTTCTCAGTTGTATGACCACGAAAAGCATCATGAATTAACATAACTCTGCCCTAGTAAAATGCCTGGTTGATGTCCCCAAACAACTTTAAGCCAATCTGCCACAAATTCTTCTATTTTAAGAGTCATTTATCCCTTTTCCCGTGTTCTAAAAAACAATCCCAGCTGGTAGCTTTCTTTGAGAGCATTTTCCTCTTCAAAATAACATATGGTGTAAGTTTTCTACCATTAGCAGTTACTCCTAGCATCATAGTAATGTGTCATTTTTCACTGCCTGTAGATTTAACTACAACCGATTTTGCACCCTTCTTGTCTACAGTAACACTTTATGGCATATCGGAAAACATTGGTATTTGGTCAGCATTTGCTAAACAGATAATTAAAATTCATATTGTAGTTCTTCTCTCCCATGTTTATATGACACACATAGAACGCCCTCTGTTCAACACACATTAATAGAAAAGCACTCCAACACACGTAAATATCTGCACTCCAAAGTGCATATCTGTTGACTGAGTTCAGTAGCCAATTCAGGGTTCACACTGAAATTTTGAGTTTGATTTCCCTGACTCTCCATGACCAAATCCGCAAATTTTCCCTGACCAGTGTATGCATTATTTTTTGCGTACAATACCAATTTTTCAATATATAAATTACCTATTAAACATTATTGTAGCCTATTTACTCAGTTTAAAATATTAGTTTTAGTGAAATTTATTTTTATTTGTAAGGATGAAACATTCATACATTAATGATCTTATTAAAAATTTACTTTAGTATGCTTAACATTATAATCGTCCACCATCAAGGATGAATTTAAATAAATATTTATTTTTTTTTTAGTAATCGGCCTCCACCTTCCCCATAGCTGTCCAATGTTTTATTTTTTTCCAAAACGTAAACAGTTGTATTTATACAAAAAACAATATCAAAATTAATTAGCTTAAATTAAAAAATTATAATAAATATACATTATTAGGTTAAAATATCACAAAAAACTGCATAAAAAATCTAAAGGAAACATACAAAGCAACAAAGAGATTGTAATATTCTTTAAACACTCTTTGATACAGGTAACCTAAAATTCCATACCTAATTTTAATAGATACATGTATACAAATTTAATTATCATAGCCTAGGTAAATAAAGTCCCCTTCAAGTTTCTTGATCTCTATGGATAATTTTCTTTTTTCAAACTTTTTCTTCTCTTCTTCTTTTTGGTTCTGTTTTGACTCTTTGAGATGTTCTTCATATCTCCTATGGGCAGCTCTTACATTTGTCAACATTGTTTGAGTGATAGGAACTTTAAGAATACTTTCATAATATCTTATAGCATTTTCCACTGTTCTTTGAGCAAAAAGACTATGTTCTTGCAAATTCTCCACTAATAATGATTTATTTACAGAAAACCCTCCTTCTACTGTTGCATTTCCATGCAAAAATATCAGTCCTAATTTAGTAATTTGCCACAATTCTGAATAACATTGATTCCCAAGTAATAAAGAAGAAAAAAAAATCATCAAGTCTCTTGGAAGAACAATCACCATCCAAAAATACAGTAAACCCTCGATTTAACGGACCTCGGTTTAACGGACTTCGGATTTAACGGACAGAATTTGAAAAAAAAAACTGAAACATCAAAGCATGATAATGTTTTTAGGCTTTTGAAACGTATAATGTGCATAAACTGCAGACTCTCCTGTTCTGGCGATATTGCTTGGCTATCGTTTTTTTTCGTTTCTTTTCTTCTTGTTTTGAAACACGCACATTTTCTCATCTATTTGATGAGAACGGAGTATTCATCAAGAATTCATTTAATTCTTCACGATCCCTGTCTTTGCGTTGTCGTTGACGCAGGCATCGCACACGTTCAGTGGAAGACATCATGACGACTAACACTGAACAATATACACAGATATGCATCTTATTTCACTGTGAAATATTCGTCCATCAGCTAATACAGCAAGCATTACAGTGGCACGTAACTTTTCATTTGCCGTAATCTTTACTGTTACAGATTTGGTTCCGTTTTGGTCCACAGTAAATATACGTAAATAAAAAAAACGGGCGTTTCATCGGCATTTCTCATGTGTTCAAGTGAATAATTATGCTTCTTGCGTAAATGAATGACAAACCGCTGGGGAGTTTTTCTTCGTAGTCACTCGGTAGTTTTAGTGCGAGTGATGTACGTCATTTGAACGCAAATCCATTTCACCGCATCATTCGTCTTTTACGTTTAAAAGGAATAAATCCCAAATGTTTAGTACCAAGCCACGTGTTGTTCAATCAAATATATTGGAACTAACCGTCTGCGGCTTTTCAGAAACAGCGTCTTTATAAAATTTACATGTTTCGGGACCCTTGTCCCAACATCAGAATTTAAAAATAATTGTGTATCATTTAAATTTGATACACTTGTCAAACACTTAAAATATTAAAATCCAATATAAAAATAACTTAATATAACATGATAATATAATATTTACAGCGAGTGCGAAGGTTACCGATGTACATCGTATGAAAACCGACCGCGCACTAATTTACGTCTCGCTCCCACCACGACAATAGCGCAAGGCAGTGTTGTACAATATATTTGACTTGAAGACCGGTTTATCATTTAAAACAAGCGGCTTGGTATCAGTATTATTGTGTGCTTTATAAATTTCGTACTCTTCAAGAGCGTGCAAATATCGCCCTTTCTTACATATGTGAAGGGGTTTCAAATTAGTTTTAAAATTAGTGTAGCTATGATTTTCAGAAATGAGGTGTTCTGCAAATTTTGACTTGATATTGTCCAAACTGTGAAAATGTGTAGGTGGCCTTTGTTCTAAAAATCTTTTTAAAAAAAACCACGTCCTGTCTGGCCCACATAAAAGGCGTCGCAATCGTCACATATCAATTTGTAAACACCAGTTTTGCGTTCAAGGCTGGTGGTTCTGCGGACACGAAGATTATTCATAATACTATTAGTGGTCTTATAAGTGACCTTGATATTACTGGTTTTACCAAAAATTGACCCAAAGATCTGTGGCATAAGGTATGTGTACGGTGTTGCAATATATTTGCGTGTTGTATTTTCGCGTGTTTTACGTCCGTTAATGTTGCTATGTCCCTTCTTATGTTTTCGAAGGATGTTGTTCACCATATTGACATCATAACCATTAGCGACAGCAATGTGTTTAATGGTGTCTAATTCCTCACGGTATTCTTTATCGCCGAGGGGCAAAGATAAAAGTCTATAAATCATACTGTGGAAGGCAGCTAATTTTTGTGATAAAGGATGAAACGACTTAGCATGTATTACAATGTCAGTCGTTGTGGGTTTTCTATAGATGTCAAATTGCAACTTTTTATTATTATTGTCCTTAGCAACAGTTAAATCTAGAAAATTCAGTTTACCATTTTCTTCACTTTCAAGTGTGAACTGCATTTTGTTATTGATATTATTCAAATGATTATGTAAATTATTAATTTGTCTTTGTGTACCTTTGTATATTAAAAAGGTATACTGCTATGAGAACACATCACAAATGTAATAGTAGTAGTTTAGTAATTGAAATAATAGAAACTAACTAACTATCATTGTAAAACCAGATGTAAACAAACACTATACTAAGAATTGGAAAGCTTTCAGATAACGAAAGACTGATAAATGCATTAAACCAACAAGGTACTACAATTGTACACTATTTTAATTTATAACATTATATACCTTGTGTGATAAAATAATTAAAAAAGTGACAAATTAGAAAAATGAGAACAGAAGGTATTTTTGGTAATACTATAAGTATATAAAAAGTAACATTTTTGCAAAATAAAATGTGAACAAATGTAAATAAATGTATATATTAGTGTTAGAATGTCAAACAAATGTAATTAGGTAAGGAATAATAGCGTTACATGTAATTATAAACAATCGAATATGGTCGCTAGGGACGCCATTACCAAATATTGTTTAAATGGTAATTACAACTATTTTATGTACTAAAATGAAAGAGAAATGGACACAAGACGTTTAGTAATGAGTGTTATAGTGTAATTGGAACAAAATATGGTGAAACAAACTTATTTATATTAAGAATCACCATATGAGTTTGTGAAATGGCTAAGTGAGTTAATAATGAACGGATTTAATCCTTGTTTAGACTTAAATTGAAGCCACAAGTGTCCGCGATTTAATGCCACTAACCATTCGACGATACGATGATTGATAAAAAAGTTATGACACTTATAAACTTTTCAGTCATTTTGTGTATCGATGCATACGTCACCCGTAGCCTCGAACCCACGCGATAAATTGTAAAAAATTAAAAGTTTTATTTAACCAAAGTGTTTTGGGGTTGAGAGTTTGACCCTTTGAACCAATCAAATGGCTTAAAATGACCAGACGAGAAGGAGACGCTTTGGTGAAGAAAGCATTCGTTCCGTATCACTCAACACGCAAGGTTCACGCAAGAAGTCTTCAAAATTATTTCAAAATGTGCGCGTCACTAACATTAGTTAGCCTACATACACTAACCTATACACGGCAATATACTAACGAGTGTCCAGTGCATTAAGTGAACAGTGAAAATAACTCGACCAGTGTACAATAAAGGTCGTGTTTTGTGTTTTTTAAATCAGGGAGTACTCTATTTTAATTATTTTAACGAATATAATAATAAGTTATTAAAATAATAACTTTCGTTAGTAAACGACAGATATTGTTTTGGGACTGCACTAGTCAAAAGTACTAAAGTACTTAAACCATGATGAAAAACTATCAGAACTGAATAAATGAATCATAGCGCAATTATTAATTTAAAAATAAATATTCTACGATTTTATCGTAATTGAGAAGATCGGAATTAATTTAAATACAGACCATCCATGTACAGTATATAGTCGCTCATTTGACTAAATTTGTTTGAATTAACGAATAACTGTTTTATTGCAAAAATATTCTAAATGACTGATAATTATACGTCAGATGACTTATAAATAAAATGTTTATGTTCATAGTATTAAGAATTTAATAAGTAATAAACTTATTCAAAATAATTACTTACGTTTGCTAGGTAACTAACCTAGAATTAACGATTATAACTTTGTCACCAAGTAATGATTCTGTTCTCAAATAATTTTAATTCAATGAAAGATATAACAAGAGTTTTTTTTATTCTAGATTTTTTCTCTCGCCAGTACATAATTTTAATAGTTAACGAATAAATAATAATAATATTTTTAACAGTGCAAGCACAGAGCACGTGTTTTCATCACAACTGCTGTATGCGTTTTGCTTACCGTATGATAGTACGATATATATCGGTTTATGGTACCGAATTTTATAATTTTAAATCTTTGTTTGTTTTTATAGTAATACATTATTAAATATTGTTAAATAAGATCACATCTTGTAATCTGGTATCATGTATCTTCCAAGAACTCATGAATTTGGTAATATAACTGAATAAAGTGGACATAACCTCGTTCACCAAAAGCATTGTACCAGACATCAGTGTTACCAGCCCTGAGGTACAAAGATCTCAGGAACTGTTTAAAGTAATTATTGTTTGTAAAGATATTATTGATTGTTTTTTAAAAGAGTTCATTGCATTTAACAATTGTTAATAAACACCAATTTATTTACCAGTGGAACAGAGTTTTTGATTTTTTTTCTAATAAATAAAATAGTTTAATTTTTCATGAACAGTTCTATCATAAGGTGGCGGTAGGATTTGAATGACCAATATCATTCAAATTGCAGTTAAACTTCTAATTTACTTTATTGTGCATGTGCATTATTTATGATATTCAAACGGAATATCCATATATGTGTATCAAGTGTTTCTGCAGCAGAAGAAGTCACCAACAAGAACATTGAAGACATCCACATATGGTAAGTGGGGAGGTCGACAGTGAAGTGATAAATGCTCTTTTAAACTAACAAACCTTAAACGTGAACACCCACACTAATTTTATTAATAATCACACTCATAATAATTATAAACAATAATAGTACTCGACTTGAGTATATCAACTTCTAATCTATCTACATATCTAATCTATATCTACACTTAAATCTGTTCTGTAACAATATAAGCTGTAAAAAAGACAAATACAGAGCAGCAAATACAGTTACAATAGCAAAATAGCCTGCTCTTGAGACTAAATAAGGATAATACATATAATCTGTATATAATACAGAAGCATATACAAATGAATTACATCATTATCATCATCATCTTCAAGGATTAAACCAAGGATGGTTTGTTCCGGTCTCAAATAGACAAAGAGTAGAGATGGTCACTCCAGCGCTTCCTCGGACGTCCCACACACCTCTCCGTCCCCTCGGCTTATAGTTCCATAATTGTTTGGGGATGTGGCAGTCATCCATTTGGCAGCGATGTTCCCACCAGTTCAGCTGATACTGGGCGCAAATGAGTTACACAAGACTGACTTTTATGTATGCATTTTATACATTGATAAATGATAAGTTAAAAAAGGTATGGAAAGTCAGTTCAATGTACCTGAACTGTGCTTAGAAAAATAAGCACATATTGGAACTGCCCATGGGACTAGAATGCACAACTCACTGGAGACAGAATATTATTTAGGTTATAATATATACTTTTTTGTTGAACAATTTGTAGGTTTGTGAACTTCCTTCAACTATTTCTAGCATTTTTTAACATTACTGACATATAACTAAGTATTCTATATTGGTTATTACCATATTGGCCTGAATATTAGACGATGATTTTTTTCTTAAAATGTCCTCCTGACCTGTACCTGTCTGTCTGTACCTGTCTTCCACAACCTACGTGTAAAAATTGTATGTTTGTACCTGCAAAAGTGTACCACATTTTGTATGAGTTTGATGAATCCATATAGCCGGATTAGTTCATAGATTTTCTGTATGACTTTAAACCATTTCCCCACTCCCCGTTTACTGGAAATTGATGAACTGTTAGGTTGGATTCCGGATTCGAGTGCAGATTTTCCATCTATGTGCATGACAGTTCTCCACATAAGGGCTCATGTGTTTCCTTAATAAGTTGGCTATTAGTTGCCATACAAATGTGAGACTGGTACCATTGTTTTAGGTTTGATGCCCTCTACAACCTTCAACCAGCAGAACATACGATAATCTGATTCTCTGAAAGCCAGACGCCCATGCTGCTATGCATACTGCCCTGATAAATCGCCGTATGAACTCAAGACCAGTACCGTTGTCTTAGTTTTGAAGCCCTCTAAAACCTTGAATCGTCAGAACATGCCCTTGATGGATTATCCCTTTCAGTTTACCTTAATAAATTGCAAGGTTCATACTGGCCTGGAAAGTCAGGGAAATCAAAATAAGTCAGGGAAACATTTTAAGATATGCCAAAAGTCAGGGAAATTAAGTATATTTTTCAGAAAGTCGGAATTTTTTTTACTATGACCAGTCACACAAAACGTATGAAGATGATCCAAGTTTCATGAAGAACTGCATGAATTCTTTGCTGCTCTGTAATGGACCTGAATATGTATGTACCTATAGTTTATATTTTAAACTGTAATTGTTTTGAAAGAATATAGTTTCACTATGACTAAAAATAATTGTTCCCTCTTAAAAACTAAATAAATGTCTTTAAACTCATGTGCAGATATAGGAGAAACATTTAAATTAATGTTTCTGGATAGTGCAGTAGCTTCAAGTTTTTAAATGGGGCCGAGTAAATGTTAATACCTTATTAACCATGGACTTGCTCCCTATTTTTCTAATGAAATGAAAGACCGATTATGTCAGTGTGATGATTTCGTCGTTTCTTTCGATGAATCTTTGAATAAGATAATTCAAAAAGGACAGATGGACATATTTGTAAAGTTTTTTTATGTCAATAGAAGTAGGGTACGTACTTAATATTTTAATAGTGTTTTTTTTTATAGAGCCACAGCACAAGACCTTCTAGACAACTTCATTGCAGGAATAACTCCATTACAGCCTAAGAACATTCTCCAAGTGTCAATGGACAGTCCCAATGTAAATTTGAGTTTTATTAAAAAATTGGATGAAAAGATCAAAGAAGAAAATCCAGATGGAAAACATCTAATTAATATTGGTGTTTGTTGTCAATGGTGTGATAAAAACTGGGTTACAGACGGCAAAGTGGGAAGTGGATAGCTTTTTGCGAGATGTTTATTACATCTTTAATGATTCACCAGCCCGCCGTGCTGACTTCATTGAACTTACTGGAAAATCTATTTTTCCTTTAAAACACTGTACAACCAGATGGTTTGAAAATGTGCTTTCTATTGACAGAGTTTTAAGTATTTTTGATGATATAAAGAAATTTGTTGACAGCCAAAAATATCTCAATACAAAACCATTAAAAAATGTTTGTTCAGACCAAAGATGTATTTCTGAAATGCAAACTGGCTTTTTTTAAAATGCTTTCCTTGGAATGTGAACCATTTTTACAAAAGTTCCAAACCTCAGACCCACTTGGTCCATTCCTGTTCACAGATTTGCAAAGTCTCGTACAAAATTTGATGGAGACATTTCTTAAATCCAGTAAAATGCCTACTACAACAACTAAGCTTTTTTCATTAGATTTACATGACAAAGAAAATTTGCGTTATGTAAAAAGTATTGATCTCGGATTTCATACAAAAAAACTTCTCAAAGAAGCGGCTTCAAAAGAAAGTGATATCCTAAAATTCAAACTTGAATGCCAGACTGTGCTAGTCAAAATGACAGAAAGATATTAGAAAGATGTCCTCTGAAGTACATGCCTGTCCAGGGGCTCTCATCATTGGATCCTAGTATAATTTTTCATCAGCCAGAGCTAGGGAAACAAAGATTTGGTTTATTGCTAGAGGCATTGTACACCAATAACTGAATCACAGATTCTGTTGCTGAGAAAGCAAAAGCACAATATACTCAGCTTTGCAGTGAAGCTCATTCTACCCTTCACTTACAATTCAAAGTACAGTAAACCCTCGATTTAACGGACTAATTGGGGCTGAGGGGTGTCCGTAAGATCGAAAGTCCGTTAAATCGCAAATTTTGTTTTTTGAGGATATATTTAAATCGAATAGGCCTATAACACTTGAAATTTTAATACTATTAATATCATGCAAATACCGTATTGTTCCGAATACAAGCCGCACTTTTTCTCCTAAAAACATGGTCGCTAATTTGGCATACGGCTTGCATTCGCGCGCTAACGAAATTTGAAGTTATACCTGACTTCTGGCGGGACGAACGCTTTTGGTATCTATGAGTTGTTTACTGCCTAAGCAACAGCAGTTTGCCTGGCTGTAGTTAACTCTGGCGTTATGATTTATGACTACAACCGTATGTTTTAACAGCAAACTGAAGAAAGAATAGGAAGATAAGGTGTAAGTGCGTGCACACACGCGCGTGTTCGCACCCTTCTGTAGGCAGCAAGACAAAGGATGAGTAGAGGGGTGTGAGTAACATGTTTCTAAATAACGGGTAACCTACCAGTGTGGTTTTCTATTGTAACAGCGACAACATCGCTTATCTGTACTTTGTTTTTATTCGGCGTTTTTGTAGTGCATTTGCAGTATGAGTGATATTGTGGAGACTAAAGGCACACAGTCAGATCAAATTAAACGTAACCCGTACGATGCGAATTATAAATTAATTGTGATACAAAATGTAGAAAAAACATACAATCGCGAAGCCGCAAGGAAATTCGATATTGATGAATCCTGTATTCGACGATGGAGAAAATAGAAGGAACGACTTTTAAATGCAAATACTGCGTGACGAGCATTCGCGGGACCTCAAGTCGGGCGTTTTGTAGCAGTAGAGTCCAGCGTCTGTGAATACTTAACGGCTTTTAAGAAGGCAAGGACTCCCTGTCACTAGACATGTTTTAAAATTAAAAGCTTTAGAAATCGCAGAAGAATTAAAAGTTTCCGGTTTCAAAGCCAGCTTTGGGTGTAAAAGACGAAATCAAATATATTGGAACTTACCGTCTGCGGCTTTTCAGAAACAGCGTCTTTATAAAATTTACATGTTTCGGGACCCTTGTCCCAACATCAGAATTTAAAAATAATTGTGTATCATTTAAATTTGATACACTTGTCAAACACTTAAAATATTAAAATCCAATATAAAAATAACTTAATATAACATGATAATATAATATTTACAGCGAGTGCGAAGGTTACCGATGTACATCGTATGAAAACCGACCGCGCACTAATTTACGTCTCGCTCCCACCACGACAATAGCGCAAGGCAGTGTTGTACAATATATTTGACTTGAAGACCGGTTTATCATTTAAAACAAGCGGCTTGGTATCAGTATTATTGTGTGCTTTATAAATTTCGTACTCTTCAAGAGCGTGCAAATATCGCCCTTTCTTACATATGTGAAGGGGTTTCAAATTAGTTTTAAAATTAGTGTAGCTATGATTTTCAGAAATGAGGTGTTCTGCAAATTTTGACTTGATATTGTCCAAACTGTGAAAATGTGTAGGTGGCCTTTGTTCTAAAAATCTTTTTAAAAAAAACCACGTCCTGTCTGGCCCACATAAAAGGCGTCGCAATCGTCACATATCAATTTGTAAACACCAGTTTTGCGTTCAAGGCTGGTGGTTCTGCGGACACGAAGATTATTCATAATACTATTAGTGGTCTTATAAGTGACCTTGATATTACTGGTTTTACCAAAAATTGACCCAAAGATCTGTGGCATAAGGTATGTGTACGGTGTTGCAATATATTTGCGTGTTGTATTTTCGCGTGTTTTACGTCCGTTAATGTTGCTATGTCCCTTCTTATGTTTTCGAAGGATGTTGTTCACCATATTGACATCATAACCATTAGCGACAGCAATGTGTTTAATGGTGTCTAATTCCTCACGGTATTCTTTATCGCCGAGGGGCAAAGATAAAAGTCTATAAATCATACTGTGGAAGGCAGCTAATTTTTGTGATAAAGGATGAAACGACTTAGCATGTATTACAATGTCAGTCGTTGTGGGTTTTCTATAGATGTCAAATTGCAACTTTTTATTATTATTGTCCTTAGCAACAGTTAAATCTAGAAAATTCAGTTTACCATTTTCTTCACTTTCAAGTGTGAACTGCATTTTGTTATTGATATTATTCAAATGATTATGTAAATTATTAATTTGTCTTTGTGTACCTTTGTATATTAAAAAGGTATACTGCTATGAGAACACATCACAAATGTAATAGTAGTAGTTTAGTAATTGAAATAATAGAAACTAACTAACTATCATTGTAAAACCAGATGTAAACAAACACTATACTAAGAATTGGAAAGCTTTCAGATAACGAAAGACTGATAAATGCATTAAACCAACAAGGTACTACAATTGTACACTATTTTAATTTATAACATTATATACCTTGTGTGATAAAATAATTAAAAAAGTGACAAATTAGAAAAATGAGAACAGAAGGTATTTTTGGTAATACTATAAGTATATAAAAAGTAACATTTTTGCAAAATAAAATGTGAACAAATGTAAATAAATGTATATATTAGTGTTAGAATGTCAAACAAATGTAATTAGGTAAGGAATAATAGCGTTACATGTAATTATAAACAATCGAATATGGTCGCTAGGGACGCCATTACCAAATATTGTTTAAATGGTAATTACAACTATTTTATGTACTAAAATGAAAGAGAAATGGACACAAGACGTTTAGTAATGAGTGTTATAGTGTAATTGGAACAAAATATGGTGAAACAAACTTATTTATATTAAGAATCACCATATGAGTTTGTGAAATGGCTAAGTGAGTTAATAATGAACGGATTTAATCCTTGTTTAGACTTAAATTGAAGCCACAAGTGTCCGCGATTTAATGCCACTAACCATTCGACGATACGATGATTGATAAAAAAGTTATGACACTTATAAACTTTTCAGTCATTTTGTGTATCGATGCATACGTCACCCGTAGCCTCGAACCCACGCGATAAATTGTAAAAAATTAAAAGTTTTATTTAACCAAAGTGTTTTGGGGTTGAGAGTTTGACCCTTTGAACCAATCAAATGGCTTAAAATGACCAGACGAGAAGGAGACGCTTTGGTGAAGAAAGCATTCGTTCCGTATCACTCAACACGCAAGGTTCACGCAAGAAGTCTTCAAAATTATTTCAAAATGTGCGCGTCACTAACATTAGTTAGCCTACATACACTAACCTATACACGGCAATATACTAACGAGTGTCCAGTGCATTAAGTGAACAGTGAAAATAACTCGACCAGTGTACAATAAAGGTCGTGTTTTGTGTTTTTTAAATCAGGGAGTACTCTATTTTAATTATTTTAACGAATATAATAATAAGTTACTAAAATAATAACTTTCGTTAGTAAACGACAGATATTGTTTTGGGACTGCACTAGTCAAAAGTACTAAAGTACTTAAACCATGATGAAAAACTATCAGAACTGAATAAATGAATCATAGCGCAATTATTAATTTAAAAATAAATATTCTACGATTTTATCGTAATTGAGAAGATCGGAATTAATTTAAATACAGACCATCCATGTACAGTATATAGTCGCTCATTTGACTAAATTTGTTTGAATTAACGAATAACTGTTTTATTGCAAAAATATTCTAAATGACTGATAATTATACGTCAGATGACTTATAAATAAAATGTTTATGTTCATAGTATTAAGAATTTAATAAGTAATAAACTTATTCAAAATAATTACTTACGTTTGCTAGGTAACTAACCTAGAATTAACGATTATAACTTTGTCACCAAGTAATGATTCTGTTCTCAAATAATTTTAATTCAATGAAAGATATAACAAGAGTTTTTTTTATTCTAGATTTTTTCTCTCGCCAGTACATAATTTTAATAGTTAACGAATAAATAATAATAATATTTTTAACAGTGCAAGCACAGAGCACGTGTTTTCATCACAACTGCTGTATGCGTTTTGCTTACCGTATGATAGTACGATATATATCGGTTTATGGTACCGAATTTTATAATTTTAAATCTTTGTTTGTTTTTATAGTAATACATTATTAAATATTGTTAAATAAGATCACATCTTGTAATCTGGTATCATGTATCTTCCAAGAACTCATGAATTTGGTAATATAACTGAATAAAGTGGACATAACCTCGTTCACCAAAAGCATTGTACCAGACATCAGTGTTACCAGCCCTGAGGTACAAAGATCTCAGGAACTGTTTAAAGTAATTATTGTTTGTAAAGATATTATTGATTGTTTTTTAAAAGAGTTCATTGCATTTAACAATTGTTAATAAACACCAATTTATTTACCAGTGGAACAGAGTTTTTGATTTTTTTTCTAATAAATAAAATAGTTTAATTTTTCATGAACAGTTCTATCATAAGGTGGCGGTAGGATTTGAATGACCAATATCATTCAAATTGCAGTTAAACTTCTAATTTACTTTATTGTGCATGTGCATTATTTATGATATTCAAACGGAATATCCATATATGTGTATCAAGTGTTTCTGCAGCAGAAGAAGTCACCAACAAGAACATTGAAGACATCCACATATGGTAAGTGGGGAGGTCGACAGTGAAGTGATAAATGCTCTTTTAAACTAACAAACCTTAAACGTGAACACCCACACTAATTTTATTAATAATCACACTCATAATAATTATAAACAATAATAGTACTCGACTTGAGTATATCAACTTCTAATCTATCTACATATCTAATCTATATCTACACTTAAATCTGTTCTGTAACAATATAAGCTGTAAAAAAGACAAATACAGAGCAGCAAATACAGTTACAATAGCAAAATAGCCTGCTCTTGAGACTAAATAAGGATAATACATATAATCTGTATATAATACAGAAGCATATACAAATGAATTACATCATTATCATCATCATCTTCAAGGATTAAACCAAGGATGGTTTGTTCCGGTCTCAAATAGACAAAGAGTAGAGATGGTCACTCCAGCGCTTCCTCGGACGTCCCACACACCTCTCCGTCCCCTCGGCTTATAGTTCCATAATTGTTTGGGGATGTGGCAGTCATCCATTTGGCAGCGATGTTCCCACCAGTTCAGCTGATACTGGGCGCAAATGAGTTACACAAGACTGACTTTTATGTATGCATTTTATACATTGATAAATGATAAGTTAAAAAAGGTATGGAAAGTCAGTTCAATGTACCTGAACTGTGCTTAGAAAAATAAGCACATATTGGAACTGCCCATGGGACTAGAATGCACAACTCACTGGAGACAGAATATTATTTAGGTTATAATATATACTTTTTTGTTGAACAATTTGTAGGTTTGTGAACTTCCTTCAACTATTTCTAGCATTTTTTAACATTACTGACATATAACTAAGTATTCTATATTGGTTATTACCATATTGGCCTGAATATTAGACGATGATTTTTTTCTTAAAATGTCCTCCTGACCTGTACCTGTCTGTCTGTACCTGTCTTCCACAACCTACGTGTAAAAATTGTATGTTTGTACCTGCAAAAGTGTACCACATTTTGTATGAGTTTGATGAATCCATATAGCCGGATTAGTTCATAGATTTTCTGTATGACTTTAAACCATTTCCCCACTCCCCGTTTACTGGAAATTGATGAACTGTTAGGTTGGATTCCGGATTCGAGTGCAGATTTTCCATCTATGTGCATGACAGTTCTCCACATAAGGGCTCATGTGTTTCCTTAATAAGTTGGCTATTAGTTGCCATACAAATGTGAGACTGGTACCATTGTTTTAGGTTTGATGCCCTCTACAACCTTCAACCAGCAGAACATACGATAATCTGATTCTCTGAAAGCCAGACGCCCATGCTGCTATGCATACTGCCCTGATAAATCGCCGTATGAACTCAAGACCAGTACCGTTGTCTTAGTTTTGAAGCCCTCTAAAACCTTGAATCGTCAGAACATGCCCTTGATGGATTATCCCTTTCAGTTTACCTTAATAAATTGCAAGGTTCATACTGGCCTGGAAAGTCAGGGAAATCAAAATAAGTCAGGGAAACATTTTAAGATATGCCAAAAGTCAGGGAAATTAAGTATATTTTTCAGAAAGTCGGAATTTTTTTTACTATGACCAGTCACACAAAACGTATGAAGATGATCCAAGTTTCATGAAGAACTGCATGAATTCTTTGCTGCTCTGTAATGGACCTGAATATGTATGTACCTATAGTTTATATTTTAAACTGTAATTGTTTTGAAAGAATATAGTTTCACTATGACTAAAAATAATTGTTCCCTCTTAAAAACTAAATAAATGTCTTTAAACTCATGTGCAGATATAGGAGAAACATTTAAATTAATGTTTCTGGATAGTGCAGTAGCTTCAAGTTTTTAAATGGGGCCGAGTAAATGTTAATACCTTATTAACCATGGACTTGCTCCCTATTTTTCTAATGAAATGAAAGACCGATTATGTCAGTGTGATGATTTCGTCGTTTCTTTCGATGAATCTTTGAATAAGATAATTCAAAAAGGACAGATGGACATATTTGTAAAGTTTTTTTATGTCAATAGAAGTAGGGTACGTACTTAATATTTTAATAGTGTTTTTTTTTATAGAGCCACAGCACAAGACCTTCTAGACAACTTCATTGCAGGAATAACTCCATTACAGCCTAAGAACATTCTCCAAGTGTCAATGGACAGTCCCAATGTAAATTTGAGTTTTATTAAAAAATTGGATGAAAAGATCAAAGAAGAAAATCCAGATGGAAAACATCTAATTAATATTGGTGTTTGTTGTCAATGGTGTGATAAAAACTGGGTTACAGACGGCAAAGTGGGAAGTGGATAGCTTTTTGCGAGATGTTTATTACATCTTTAATGATTCACCAGCCCGCCGTGCTGACTTCATTGAACTTACTGGAAAATCTATTTTTCCTTTAAAACACTGTACAACCAGATGGTTTGAAAATGTGCTTTCTATTGACAGAGTTTTAAGTATTTTTGATGATATAAAGAAATTTGTTGACAGCCAAAAATATCTCAATACAAAACCATTAAAAAATGTTTGTTCAGACCAAAGATGTATTTCTGAAATGCAAACTGGCTTTTTTTAAAATGCTTTCCTTGGAATGTGAACCATTTTTACGAAAGTTCCAAACCTCAGACCCACTTGGTCCATTCCTGTTCACAGATTTGCAAAGTCTCGTACAAAATTTGATGGAGACATTTCTTAAATCCAGTAAAATGCCTACTACAACAACTAAGCTTTTTTCATTAGATTTACATGACAAAGAAAATTTGCGTTATGTAAAAAGTATTGATCTCGGATTTCATACAAAAAAACTTCTCAAAGAAGCGGCTTCAAAAGAAAGTGATATCCTAAAATTCAAACTTGAATGCCAGACTGTGCTAGTCAAAATGACAGAAAGATATTAGAAAGATGTCCTCTGAAGTACATGCCTGTCCAGGGGCTCTCATCATTGGATCCTAGTATAATTTTTCATCAGCCAGAGCTAGGGAAACAAAGATTTGGTTTATTGCTAGAGGCATTGTACACCAATAACTGAATCACAGATTCTGTTGCTGAGAAAGCAAAAGCACAATATACTCAGCTTTGCAGTGAAGCTCATTCTACCCTTCACTTACAATTCAAAGTACAGTAAACCCTCGATTTAACGGACTAATTGGGGCTGAGGGGTGTCCGTAAGATCGAAAGTCCGTTAAATCGCAAATTTTGTTTTTTGAGGATATATTTAAATCGAATAGGCCTATAACACTTGAAATTTTAATACTATTAATATCATGCAAATACCGTATTGTTCCGAATACAAGCCGCACTTTTTCTCCTAAAAACATGGTCGCTAATTTGGCATACGGCTTGCATTCGCGCGCTAACGAAATTTGAAGTTATACCTGACTTCTGGCGGGACGAACGCTTTTGGTATCTATGAGTTGTTTACTGCCTAAGCAACAGCAGTTTGCCTGGCTGTAGTTAACTCTGGCGTTATGATTTATGACTACAACCGTATGTTTTAACAGCAAACTGAAGAAAGAATAGGAAGATAAGGTGTAAGTGCGTGCACACACGCGCGTGTTCGCACCCTTCTGTAGGCAGCAAGACAAAGGATGAGTAGAGGGGTGTGAGTAACATGTTTCTAAATAACGGGTAACCTACCAGTGTGGTTTTCTATTGTAACAGCGACAACATCGCTTATCTGTACTTTGTTTTTATTCGGCGTTTTTGTAGTGCATTTGCAGTATGAGTGATATTGTGGAGACTAAAGGCACACAGTCAGATCAAATTAAACGTAACCCGTACGATGCGAATTATAAATTAATTGTGATACAAAATGTAGAAAAAACATACAATCGCGAAGCCGCAAGGAAATTCGATATTGATGAATCCTGTATTCGACGATGGAGAAAATAGAAGGAACGACTTTTAAATGCAAATACTGCGTGACGAGCATTCGCGGGACCTCAAGTCGGGCGTTTTGTAGCAGTAGAGTCCAGCGTCTGTGAATACTTAACGGCTTTTAAGAAGGCAAGGACTCCCTGTCACTAGACATGTTTTAAAATTAAAAGCTTTAGAAATCGCAGAAGAATTAAAAGTTTCCGGTTTCAAAGCCAGCTTTGGGTGTAAAAGACGAAATCAAATATATTTGAACTTACCGTCTGCGGCTTTTCAGAAACAGCGTCTTTATAAAATTTACATGTTTCGGGACCCTTGTCCCAACATCAGAATTTAAAAATAATTGTGTATCATTTAAATTTGATACACTTGTCAAACACTTAAAATATTAAAATCCAATATAAAAATAACTTAATATAACATGATAATATAATATTTACAGCGAGTGCGAAGGTTACCGATGTACATCGTATGAAAACCGACCGCGCACTAATTTACGTCTCGCTCCCACCACGACAATAGCGCAAGGCAGTGTTGTACAATATATTTGACTTGAAGACCAGTTTATCATTTAAAACAAGCGGCTTGGTATCAGTATTATTGTGTGCTTTATAAATTTCGTACTCTTCAAGAGCGTGCAAATATCGCCCTTTCTTACATATGTGAAGGGGTTTCAAATTAGTTTTAAAATTAGTGTAGCTATGATTTTCGGAAATGATGTGTTCTGCAAATTTTGACTTGATATTGTCCAAACTGTGAAAATAAGTAGGCGGCCTATGTTCTAAAAATCTTTTTAAAAAAACCACGTCCTGTCTGGCCCACATAAAAGGCGTCGCAATCGTCTCATATCAATTTGTAAACACCAGTTTTGTGTTCAAGGCTGGTGGTTCTGCGGACACGAAGATTATTCATAATACTATTAGTGGTCTTATAAGTGACCTTGATATTACTGGTTTTACCAAAAATTGACCCAAAGATCTGTGGCATAAGGTATGTGTACGGTGTTGCAATATATTTGCGTGTTGTATTTTCGCGTGTTTTACGTCCGTTAATGTTGCTATGTCTCTTCTTATGTTTTCGAAGGATGTTGTTCACCATATTGACATCATAACCATTAGCGACAGCAATGTGTTTAATGGTGTCTAATTCCTCACGGTATTCTTTATCACCGAGGGGCAAAGATAAAAGTCTATAAATCATAATGTGGAAGGCAGCTAATTTTTGTGATAAAGGATGAAACGACTTAGCATGTATTACAATGTCAGTCGTGGGTTTTCTATAGATGTCAAATTGCAACTTTTTATTATTATTGTCCTTAGCAGCAGTTAAATCTAGAAAATTCAGTTTACCATTTTCTTCACTTTCAAGTGTGAACTGCATTTTGTTATTGATATTATTCAAATGATTATGTAAATTATTAATTTGTCTTTGTGTACCTTTGTATATTAAAAAGGTATCATCAACATACCTGTCGTAACATATTATGTTACTCCTGTGTTTATTATTAGTAAGAATAAATGAATTTTCGAAATTATTTAGGTATATATCTGCAAGAAGACCTGAAAGTGGAGAACCCATTGCTAACCCATTTTGTTGCCTGAAAAATTGATTATTGTGGGTAAAGTAATTTTGATCAAGAACTAACTCCAAAATGTGCATCAATTCATTTATATTATTAATATCCAATTTATTAGTATTAATAAGGTTAGTCCTAAGTATACGCAAGGTCTCCGCTACTGGTATATTCGTATACAAATCCACAATATCAAAGGAAATAAGTTTGTGGGTCGGTTCAACTATTAAATTTTTAACTTTATTCACAAAGTCAGCGCTATTAATTAGACTATGATCATTAATTATTTGTATATTGTGTTTTATTATGGTGACTAATTTTTTAGCTGTTTTATACCCCGGAGCAGTGGTGAAATTTACTAATGGTCTCAAGGGGATAGCGTCCTTGTGGAGTTTGGGTAATCCTGTTAAAACGGGTGCTTTTGAATTTATTGGTTTCAAAGATCTTGTTTGTTCATCAAACAAATGGGTGCATCTGTTTATACATTGATTTAATTGTTTTACATAATTTTCTGTTGGGTCCGAATTCAGTAAATCAATGCTGTTGTTAATAATAAAATTATGTATTTTATTGTTATAATCTTCACTGTCCATAATAACCACAGTATTGCCTTTGTCAGCTTTAGTGACAAGAGCTTTATTGTCAGATAATTTTTGTTTTAATCCTATTAAAATTTTCCGTTCTTTATTATAATTATTATTTGTTAAAGGAATAGAGGAATGAACATTATTATACCGATTTTTAATGATTTTATTGAATTTTTCGTTTATTAAGAAATGTGTCTGGTCTTGATCTTTCTGATCAACCATTGCCTTAACAACAGTCTCTGCATTGATAATTTCTGCAATAATTTGCTTGCGATCAAGACTCGATTTGTGTACAGGGTGCAGGAAGATTATAATTCAAACCTTTACTCAATAAATCAGTTTCATCAGTATTTAAAACAAGGGACGTTAAATTCTGTAACCGCGTATGAAATTTGTGTTTACATTTGATATTGTTGGATGTCGGTAACTGATCATTCAACAACCTTTGTAGTTTATCTGATTGTTTTATACGCATTTGATAAACTATTCGCTTGACGTCAGTGTTTATAAAATCCAGATAATGATTCAGTACGGCTGGATGTGTGTTATCTAATAATTGTAAATGTAACTTGTATAATGTATAATTTAAGTTTGACTTTTTAATGTATAGAGATTTAATTTCTTCTTTAACTCTATAAAAATCTGCGTATTTTTTGGTTTTTGCTTCAGCAATAGATGAACCTTTAAGTCTTATAATAGCATAATTCGGTATAACCTTGTTCTCCAAACACGATTTGTTGAACTTAATGTGTAAAATAGTTTTGTGTAATTGGACTTTAATATTTTGAAATTTTCGTACTAAGTTTGCACGACTTGCAGTATTCATGTTTAAAAGGAATAAATCCCAAATGTTTAGTACCAAGCCACGTGTTGTTCAATCAAATATATTGGAACTTACCGTCTGCGGCTTTTCAGAAACAGCGTCTTTATAAAATTTACATGTTTCGGGACCCTTGTCCCATCATCAGAATTTAAGAATAATTGTGTATCATTTAAATTTGATACACTTGTCAAACACTTAAAATATTAAAATCCAATATAAAAATAACTTAATATAACATGATAATACAGTATAATATTTATACGCATTTGAACGGGCGATATTTGAACGCTCTTGAAGAGTACGAAATTTATAAAGCACACAATAATACTGATACCAAGCCACATGTTTTAAATGATAAACTGGTCTTCAAGTCAAATATATTGTACAACACTGCCTTGCGCTATTGTCGTGGTGGGAGCGAGACGTAAATTAGTGCGCGGTCGGTTTTCATACGATGTATATCGGTAACCTTCGCACTCGCTGTAAATATTATATTATCATGTTATATTAAGTTATTTTTATATTGGATTTTAATATTTTAAGTGTTTGACAAGTGTATCAAATTTAAATGATACACAATTATTTTTAAATTCTGATGATGGGACAAGGGTCCCGAAACATGTAAATTTTATAAAGACGCTGTTTCTGAAAAGCCGCAGACGGTAAGTTCCAATATATTTGATTTCGTCTTTTACACCCAAAGCTGGCTTTGAAACCGGAAACTTTTAATTCTTCTGCGATTTCTAAAGCTTTTAATTTTAAAACATGTCTAGTGACAGGGAGTCCTTGCCTTCTTAAAAGCCGTTAAGTATTCACAGACGCTGGACTCTACTACTACAAAACGCCCGACTTGAGGTCCCGCGAATGCTCGTCACGCAGTATTTGCATTTAAAAGTCGTTCCTTCTATTTTCTCCATCGTCGAATACAGGATTCATCAATATCGAATTTCCTTGCGGCTTCGCGATTGTATGTTTTTTCTACATTTTGTATCACAATTAATTTATAATTCGCATCGTACGGGTTACGTTTAATTTGATCTGACTGTGTGCCTTTAGTCTCCACAATATCACTCATACTGCAAATGCACTACAAAAACGCCGAATAAAAACAAAGTACAGATAAGCGATGTTGTCGCTGTTACAATAGAAAACCACACTGGTAGGTTACCCGTTATTTAGAAACATGTTACTCACACCCCTCTACTCATCCTTTGTCTTGCTGCCTACAGAAGGGTGCGAACACGCGCGTGTGTGCACGCACTTACACCTTATCTTCCTATTCTTTCTTCAGTTTGCTGTTAAAACATACGGTTGTAGTCATAAATCATAACGCCAGAGTTAACTACAGCCAGGCAAACTGCTGTTGCTTAGGCAGTAAACAACTCATAGATACCAAAAGCGTTCGTCCCGCCAGAAGTCAGGTATAACTTCAAATTTCGTTAGCGCGCGAATGCAAGCCGTATGCCAAATTAGCGACCATGTTTTTAGGAGAAAAAGTGCGGCTTGTATTCGGAACAATACGGTATTTGCATGATATTAATAGTATTAAAATTTCAAGTGTTATAGGCCTATTCGATTTAAATATATCCTCAAAAAACAAAATTTGCGATTTAACGGACTTTCGATCTTACGGACACCCCTCAGCCCCAATTAGTCCGTTAAATCGAGGGTTTACTGTACTTTGAATTGTAAGTGAAGGGTAGAATGAGCTTCACTGCAAAGCTGAGTATATTGTGCTTTTGCTTTCTCAGCAACAGAATCTGTGATTCAGTTATTGGTGTACAATGCCTCTAGCAATAAACCAAATCTTTGTTTCCCTAGCTCTGGCTGATGAAAAATTATACTAGGATCCAATGATGAGAGCCCCTGGACAGGCATGTACTTCAGAGGACATCTTTCTAATATCTTTTCTGTCATTTTGACTAGCACAGTCTGGCATTCAAGTTTGAATTTTAGGATATCACTTTCTTTTGAAGCCGCTTCTTTGAGAAGTTTTTTTGTATGAAATCCGAGATCAATACTTTTTACATAACGCAAATTTTCTTTGTCATGTAAATCTAATGAAAAAAGCTTAGTTGTTGTAGTAGGCATTTTACTGGATTTAAGAAATGTCTCCATCAAATTTTGTACGAGACTTTGCAAATCTGTGAACAGGAATGGACCAAGTGGGTCTGAGGTTTGGAACTTTCGTAAAAATGGTTCACATTCCAAGGAAAGCATTTTAAAAAAAGCCAGTTTGCATTTCAGAAATACATCTTTGGTCTGAACAAACATTTTTTAATTGTTTTGTATTGAGATATTTTTGGCTGTCAACAAATTTCTTTATATCATCAAAAATACTTAAAACTCTGTCAATAGAAGGCACATTTTCAAGCCATCTGGTTGTACAGTGTTTTAAAGGAAAAATAGATTTTCCAGTAAGTTCAATGAAGTCAGCACGGCGGGCTGGTGAATCATTAAAGATGTAATAAACATCTCGCAAAAAGCTATCCACTTCCCACTTTGCCGTCTGTAACCCAGTTTTTATCACACCATTGACAACAAACACCAATATTAATTAGATGTTTTCCATCTGGATTTTCTTCTTTGATCTTTTCATCCAATTTTTTAATAAAACTCAAATTTACATTGGGACCGTCCATTGACACTTGGAGAATGTTCTTAGGCTGTAATGGAGTTATTCCTGCAATGAAGTTGTCTAGAAGGTCTTGTGCTGTGGCTCTATCAAAAAAAACACTATTAAAATATTAAGTACGCACCCTACTTCTATTGACATAAAAAAACTTTACAAACATGTCCATCTGTCCTTTTTGAATTATCTTATTCAAAGATTCATTGAAAGAAACGACGAAATCATCACACTGACATAATCGGTCTTTCATTTCATTAGAAAAATAGGGAGCAAGTCCATGGTTAATAAGGTATTAACATTTACTCGGCCCCATTTAAAAACTTGAAGCTACTGCACTATCCAGAAACATTAATTTAAATGTTTCTCCTATATCTGCACATGAGTTTAAAGACATTTATTTAGTTTTTAAGAGGGAACAATTATTTTTAGTCATAGTGAAACTATATTCTTTCAAAACAATTACAGTTTAAAATATAAACTATAGGTACATACATATTCAGGTCCATTACAGAGCAGCAAAGAATTCATGCAGTTCTTCATGAAACTTGGATCATCTTCATACGTTTTGTGTGACTGGTCATAGTAAAAAAAATTCCGACTTTCTGAAAAATATACTTAATTTCCCTGACTTTTGGCATATCTTAAAATGTTTCCCTGACTTATTTTGATTTCCCTGACTTTCCAGGCCAGTATGAACCTTGCAATTTATTAAGGTAAACTGAAAGGGATAATCCATCAAGGGCATGTTCTGACGATTCAAGGTTTTAGAGGGCTTCAAAACTAAGACAACGGTACTGGTCTTGAGTTCATACGGCGATTTATCAGGGCAGTATGCATAGCGGCATGGGCGTCTGGCTTTCAGAGAATCAGATTATCGTATGTTCTGCTGGTTGAAGGTTGTAGAGGGCATCAAACCTAAAACAATGGTACCAGTCTCACATTTGTATGGCAACTAATAGCCAACTTATTAAGGAAACACATGAGCCCTTATGTGGAGAACTGTCATGCACATAGATGGAAAATCTGCACTCGAATCCGGAATCCAACCTAACAGTTCATCAATTTCCAGTAAACGGGGAGTGGGGAAATGGTTTAAAGTCATACAGAAAATCTATGAACTAATCCGGCTATATGGATTCATCAAACTCATACAAAATGTGGTACACTTTTGCAGGTACAAACATGCAATTTTTACACGTAGGTTGTGGAAGACAGGTACAGACAGACAGGTACAGGTCAGGAGGACATTTTAAGAAAAAAATCATCGTCTAATATTCAGGCCAATATGGTAATAACCAATATAGAATACTTAGTTATATGTCAGTAATGTTAAAAAATGCTAGAAATAGTTGAAGGAAGTTCACAAACCTACAAATTGTTCAACAAAAAAGTATATATTATAACCTAAATAATATTCTGTCTCCAGTGAGTTGTGCATTCTAGTCCCATGGGCAGTTCCAATATGTGCTTATTTTTCTAAGCACAGTTCAGGTACATTGAACTGACTTTCCATACCTTTTTTAACTTATCATTTATCAATGTATAAAATGCATACATAAAAGTCAGTCTTGTGTAACTCATTTGCGCCCAGTATCAGCTGAACTGGTGGGAACATCGCTGCCAAATGGATGACTGCCACATCCCCAAACAACTATGGAACTATAAGCCGAGGGGACGGAGAGGTGTGTGGGACGTCCGAGGAAGCGCTGGAGTGACCATCTCTACTCTTTGTCTATTTGAGACCGGAACAAACCATCCTTGGTTTAATCCTTGAAGATGATGATGATAATGATGTAATTCATTTGTATATGCTTCTGTATTATATACAGATTATATGTATTATCCTTATTTAGTCTCAAGAGCAGGCTATTTTGCTATTGTAACTGTATTTGCTGCTCTGTATTTGTCTTTTTTACAGCTTATATTGTTACAGAACAGATTTAAGTGTAGATATAGATTAGATATGTAGATAGATTAGAAGTTGATATACTCAAGTCGAGTACTATTATTGTTTATAATTATTATGAGTGTGATTATTAATAAAATTAGTGTGGGTGTTCACGTTTAAGGTTTGTTAGTTTAAAAGAGCATTTATCACTTCACTGTCGACCTCCCCACTTACCATATGTGGATGTCTTCAATGTTCTTGTTGGTGACTTCTTCTGCTGCAGAAACACTTGATACACATATATGGATATTCCGTTTGAATATCATAAATAATGCACATGCACAATAAAGTAAATTAGAAGTTTAACTGCAATTTGAATGATATTGGTCATTCAAATCCTACCGCCACCTTATGATAGAACTGTTCATGAAAAATTAAACTATTTTATTTATTAGAAAAAAAATCAAAAACTCTGTTCCACTGGTAAATAAATTGGTGTTTATTAACAATTGTTAAATGCAATGAACTCTTTTAAAAAACAATCAATAATATCTTTACAAACAATAATTACTTTAAACAATTCCTGAGATCTTTGTATCTCAGGGCTGGTAACACTGATGTCTGGTACAATGCTTTTGGTGAACGAGGTTATGTCCACTTTATTCAGTTATATTACCAAATTCATGAGTTCTTGGAAGATACATGATACCAGATTACAAGATGTGATCTTATTTAACAATATTTAATAATGTATTACTATAAAAACAAACAAAGATTTAAAATTATAAAATTCGGTACCATAAACCGATATATATCGTACTATCGTACGGTAAGCAAAACGCATACAGCAGTTGTGATGAAAACACGTGCTCTGTGCTTGCACTGTTAAAAATATTATTATTATTTATTCGTTAACTATTAAAATTATGTACTGGCGAGAGAAAAAATCTAGAATAAAAAAAACTCTTGTTATATCTTTCATTGAATTAAAATTATTTGAGAACAGAATCATTACTTGGTGACAAAGTTATAATCGTTAATTCTAGGTTATTTACCTAGCAAACGTACGTAATTATTTTGAATAAGTTTATTACTTATTAAATTCTTAATACTATGAACATAAACATTTTATTTATAAGTCATCTGACGTATAATTATCAGTCATTTAGAATATTTTTGCAATAAAACAGTTATTCGTTAATTCAAACAAATTTAGTCAAATGAGCGACTATATACTGTACATGGATGGTCGGTATTTAAATTAATTCCGATCTTCTCAATTACGATAAAATCGTAGAATATTTATTTTTAAATTAATAATTGCGCTATGATTCATTTATTCAGTTCTGATAGTTTTTCATCATGGTTTAAGCACTTAGTACTTTTGACTAGTGCAGTCCCAAAACAATATCTGTCGTTTACTAACGAAAGTTATTATTTTAATAACTTATTATTATATTCGTTAAAATAATTAAAATAGAGTACTCCCTGATTTAAAAAACACAAAACATGACCTTTATTGTACACTGGTCGAGTTATTTTCACTGTTCACTTAACGCACTGGACACTCGTTAGTATATTCCCGTGTATAGGTTAGTGTATGTAGGCTAACTAATGTTAGTGACGCGCACATTTAGAAATAATTTTGAAGACTTCTTGCGTGAACCTTGCGTGTTGAGTGATATGGAACGAATGCTTTATTCACCAAAGCGTCTCCTTCTCGTCTGGTCATTTTAAGCCATTTGATTGGTTCAAAGGGTCAAACTCTCAACCCCAAAACACTTTGGTTAAATAAAACTTTTATTTTTTACAATTTATCGCGTGGGTTCGAGGCTACGGGTGACGTATGCATCGATACACAAAATGACTGAAAAGTTTATAAGTGTCATAACTTTTTTATCAATCATCGTATCGTCGAATGGTTAGTGGCATTAAATCGCGGACACTTGTGGCTTCAATTTAAGTCTAAACAAGGATTAAATCCGTTCATTATTAACTCACTTAGCCATTTCACAAACTCATATGGTGATTCTTAATATAAATATGTTTGTTTCACCATATTTTGTTCCAATTACACTATAACACTCATTACTAAACGTCTCGAGTCCATTTCTCTTTCGTTTTAGTACATAAAATAGTTGTAATTACCATTTAAACAATATTTGGTAATGGCGTCCCTAGCGACCATATTCGATTGTTTATAATTACATGTAACGCTATTATTCCTTACCTAATTACATTTGTTTGACATTCTAACACTAATATATACATTTACTTACATTTGTTCACATTTTATTTTGCAAAAATGTTACTTTTTATATACTTATAGTATTACCAAAAATACCTTCTGTTCTCATTTTTCTAATTTGTCACTTTTTTAATTATTTTATCACACAAGGTATATAATGTTATAAATTAAAATAGTGTACAATTGTAGTACCTTGTTGGTTTAATGCATTTATCAGTCTTTCGTTATCTGAAAGCTTTCCAATTCTTAGTATAGTGTTTGTTTACATCTGGTTTTACAATGATAGTTAGTTTCTATTATTTCAATTACTAAACTACTACTATTACATTTGTGATGTGTTCTCATAGCAGTATCAGATATTTCTCTAACTACTGATAACATTTTTAGTAATCTTTTAATAAGTTTTGAAATTGCTTTTTGATTAACTATTTTGTCACATTGGGTTTCTGTTATTTTGGCTTTCTGACATCATATTCAATCTGATTCATTTGCTGTGTATTTCAGTACATATGTTATTTATTGGTTTGCATTACTATTCATAATTAGTCTTTGTTTGAAACAATTGTTGATAGTTGCTTGGTTTAATTAATATACATGATTTTATGTTATAGGTGCACTTTCTATGAGGTTATGTGTCAGTTATCTGGTAACAATGTGCAACATATTCTTATGCAGTATTTGACTCTACTATTACCATTTCATTATGGCATTCTACTACAATGGTTTAATTATTAAGTAATACACATGTTTACACTATTTGTTGAAACAATAACACAAGTATTCTTAGTCTAACAGTATTACATTTCTTGTTGGGTTGTACCTAGTTTTTGGTACATTGATTGTTTTATACCTAACAAACTAGCTTATTTGCTACTATTTGTTCTGGAATTTATTTATATTTTATTCTGTCTTGCCGTGGCATTCAGTTACATTTCATTTTAAGGCTTACAAAGCTTTTATTATCAGTCCCTATGAACAATTAATTTACTGTTCTATCTCACATTTCTCTTGGTGGTCTTAATGACTATCTATGTTGTGTTACAATCTTGATTAAACTGGTCACACTAATTGTCTGTGCATTTTAACTAGTTAATCTTGGATTCTTTCACTTATAATGGTAACTCATTTTCCTCTGTTATAAACATTCTCACTTGTATTGTCTGTGGTGTTTATTTGGGGTAAAATTGGTTAACTTGTTACAGGTTGTCACACTTATATTAAGTTTTCACTGTTATTGTTTGTGATTACTCAATTATGCTAAACACTGGTTTCTTTGTAGTTGATCTTCGAATAATCATTACACTTCTTCCGGTCACTAATATAGTTACTTGTATACCTGGTGAATGGTGATTTCTTGTACTGTCCATACATTATCTTCATTCTTCATGTTATGTTTCCTTTGCTCTTCTTCTTCCTTTCTTCTTCTGGTTAATTGTTGTTCACTATCGGTGTTTTCCTGGGTTATACATTACTTGTGATAATCAATGTTCCCTTAGTCTTGTCATATTCTTCAATATTTTTATTCGTGGTAGTCATTGTTCCATAGTATTTTATACTAATAAATAAATTTGTTTGTTTTATCATCATTGCGGTTGTTCTTGTGTTGTCTCCTCTTCGTTTTTGGTGATTATTTTCGTTGTTTCCCCTCACTATTCGGGATCTATTGGCTCCTCTTCATTTTAACGATTATTTTTGTCGTTTCCCCTCACTGTTCGGACCTATTGGGCCTGGTTTCTAACATATTATATTGGCTCGTTGTCATTTTCTCTCTTTTGTACTCGATGATGCTATATTACTCTTCCTTCTTCTTTGTTGGATTGTTTCTATAATATACCTTTGTAGA
Source organism: Magicicada septendecula (assembly GCA_034769895.1). Taxonomy (NCBI): domain Eukaryota; kingdom Metazoa; phylum Arthropoda; class Insecta; order Hemiptera; family Cicadidae; genus Magicicada; species Magicicada septendecula. Next base: position 949,086,632 of record CM068367.1, read on the forward strand.
TACACACTTTGTCTATATTCTCCTGTTCCTTATTTTATGTACTTTGAAATATTTTCATGATCTCCTGTTACTTGACGTAATAATTAGTTATTTTATGTAACTGCCAATTTGGTACGTTACATATGCCTTCCTATAAGAATTGATTAATTCTGAATGAGTATATTTATTTTTTATTGAAGAATTCATCAATTGTTGTATATTTCCATGTCGACTCTTATGCTTTTTTATATATCCCTTCACTTTCTTCTATTTGAATCAAAATTATTTCTCTTCTATGTAATTATCTCCCTTGTTTATTTAGTTCCCTAATTCCCTAACATAAGTTTAGCTCGGGCAGTTCAGAGTGGCTCACTTTGGCATACAACTCCACTGGCCATACTAACATCAATAAATACAGAGGCACATCATCTCCGTCAATAATATAAATGATTGCTGGTATTTTTCATCAGTCAATTCATCTCAAATTAATTCAAAATATAAAGTGGTCGTTCTTTCGACAAATAATAAATATCCTTGGGATCATCTCACGCATCTGCGGTTTATACATTGTTATACTCTCTTCTTCTTGATTCAACTTAACTAAATTCTTCACATTTTACAGGGATAGTTTGTTTTACATTTCATCACTGGTATACTCTTATGATCATCTTCGTTAATATCTTATTTTTTCATTCTTCTTTGTCATCAATTAATCTTTTCTCTTGGTATTACATTAAACGTCATTTCATAATCTTCTTCATTTTCAGGATTCACTTCTCTGGATATAATTCATGAATATATTCTCATGATGTCAAATGAAATATAACCCATTTGATATAGGCTCTCTTCTGTTGTTTTGTTTATTAATTAACTTTACTAGTTAATTAATAATTGGAATTAATTAAATTTGGTATTACTTACCTTTAAAGATTCGTTCACATTACCAAGGTTTCGTCTGATGTACTCTGGCAGAGAATAATAGGTGAACGCAAATGACTAACGCACATTGATGTGGTTAATTAACACTTTTTATTAACTTTTAATCTTTTCATATTAAATAAAATAATTCATATTAATTATTAAATTTTAACTCCCTCTTCATCAATTTCTTTTATACTACATCGTTAATAATTATTGGTATATCAATTCAATCTTGATTTACTAGCTACTCATTCGAAAATAAAATAAAAGCTTGGCTTCTCAGTTATTTAACCTTTTTCTTGGAAAACATTGATACTTTTTATACATGAAATAAAAAGAGTTGTAATACTTACGACTAAACACTTACATTCTAACCATGGTATCTAAATTATGAAAGCGACCCATATTGCTCTCTCTCTCTCTCTCTCTCTCTCTCTCTCTCTCTCTCTCTCTCTCTCTCTCTCTCTCTCTCTCTCTCTCTCTCTCTCTCTCTCACACTGTAAAATTCCCCATAATTTAGTTATAAACCCTTTTTTATAAATTTGAAAATTAATTGAAATTAGATTTGAGTCGACTACTTAACCAGCGTCCTTCTGCTGACCACGTGCGGCATCTCGCAGGTATATGAATGTTCTGTTTATTTGTCACATTTTTCACTTTTGCTGTTCACTCCGCTAACTTCGTTTAAACTGTCGGATTTAACTGTTTATCTTCAAATTTACTGTTACACTTCAGAATATGTTAAAATACAAAATTTATGGTTCGCGAACAGCGGACCTTGCCCCGGCCGGTGGCGAGTGATTTCGTCGACTAGTGACGCTACAGGTGCGTTGGTCAAAAAACATTTCCGTCAGCTCGCGCTGTGATTGGCTGCGGCTCTTACATGGCTGGTTCCAGTGATCGACTTTGGTGTCGAGAGTACAGATAGCGGCACACGTGCGCACACTCACTGCCACATTCCATTGTAGTTGAGCGTTATTTACAAAGTTTTTGTTACTTCTCCCCAACGGAGGATACATGCATGTGCGCACAAGCTGACATTCCACGGTGTTATCGTTGTGCGCTAGGTACGGACCGGTACAGGATTGTATACAGGGTGTCCAAACAAGTGTTAGTTGTCTCGGTGGCCGTAAAGGGTGTCCAAACTGATTATTTCCCAATAATTGATATTAAATGAAATAAAAAACATACCTCCCTCAAAATTGTCCCATTACACCTCGTGGTTGTGTGTCATCTATTATCTACATTAATGATATTTATTTGCTTTCGTTCCTCCAACTTCTTATTTTCTTCTTCTTCTGTATATCATCTAGTCCATTGTCTCCTCTTTTATCTGTACGGGTAAGTTGTTATTTTACTGTTGACGTGGCTCTTGGAAATTATAATATGCCTTATATTATATATGCCATGGTTGTTACTTGTCCTTCTCGTATTTTTTTTTCTTGTATGTACGGGTTAGTTGGTATTTTACTGGTTGACTAGGCTCTTGGAAATATTTTATATTGTACATATATTTGCGCCATGGGTCTTGGGTGTCGTTCTCGTATTATATTTTTTCTTTTACGTGTAGTACTATCTGTATGTATGGGTAAATACAATTTTCTTTATCCTTTACATAATTTCTTTATAACACATTTTTATATTACATAATTACAATATAGTCAACATTTATTCTCACAGTTATATATTCACTTCTTATTTAGTATAAATAACAAATAGTCTTCATCACAATATTTCACTCTTTCTTCATATAGTCAACATTTATTCTCACAATTATATTTTCATTTTTTACTTAGTATCAATAACAAAGAATCTTCATCGCAATATTTCACTCTCTCTTCATAATTTAATTTTCAATATACCGTTTCATGGAAGTTTGGTTGTAGGTGCCCTTTATTTTCTTTGTTAAGGGGTCTTGTAATTCATAAGTGTTATTCATGTTATTCTTGGTAACAGTATATGGGCCTGTGAATAGCAGTAACAGTTTTTTAGCAATACCTTCAATTGCACTTGGGAGTTCTCGATTTTTTAGGAGTACCTTGTCTCCCACTTCGTATTTTATGATCTTAGGTTGTGACTTCTGATATTTGAGCCTAAATTTGTCAGCTCGTTCGACTGCATTATTAAAAAATTTGGTTTTATTAAATCTAAATTCATTTTCTGGTGGAAATTTTATAATTTCTGTAATTTCCCGGGGTGGTCTTTGCTCAAACATAGCCGTATAAGGTGTTTCATCAGTTGATTGGTGGCAAGCTAAGTTAAGGAAGTCTTCAGCCGGGGATAGATATTCTTCCCATCTTCTCTGCTGGCTGTGACAGTAGGTTCTTAAAATCCTTCCTACTTCTCTCAACACTCTCTCAGCAGGGTTGCTGTTGGGGTGATACACTGACGTTTTGTATGTTTTCACACCTTGACTGATTAGAGTTTCTCGCCATCTTCGTCCCCGGAATTGCGTTCCGTGGTCTGTGATTATTGATTGGGGTTTTCCTATCTCGGGTATGTATCTTGATATTACAATGTCTAAAATTTTGTTAGTTGTTGCCCTGTTTATGGCATAAAGTTTTGTGAACTTCGTATAGTGGTCAAACATTATCACCACATATTTGTATTGGTGTCTGCCACCACTTCGTGGAAATGGTCCACAAATATCTAAGAATACTTTTTCTAATTTTTCTGCTGAAGTAATGGGTATCATTACCCCTTCTCTTCTCTCATTGCTACATTTGACTAATTGGCATAAATGACAATGCTGAATATATTTTCTTACCCTGCGGTTCATGTCCTTGAAGTAGACATGTTCCTGTAGTGCCTTGACTACTTTGACTGCTCCCATGTGACCATAACGCACATGGTAGTCGACTGCAAGTTCTTTCTCAATAGATTTTGGTATGACAACCTTCCACTCTTCACTATATTTTTGGGTTTTAGTGAATAGTATTTGGTTGTGAGTACAGTAATATTGTATGATTTTTTCATCATTTTCTGCCAATCGTTGGATTATTTGAGAGATTTTAGGATCCTTATGCTGATGGATTTTTATGTCAGATAATATGTCGGCTAATTCAGACTTGCTTTTTAAGATATGGTAGACCTTGGCGATGGTTTCTTTTTCTCCCTCGAATGTTTGGGCTATGATGTTCACTCGGGACAACACGTCGGCCGCTATGTTGCTTTTCCAAGGGATGTATTCCCATTGGATGTTATATTCTTGGAGCGTCAGTGTCCATCTCGTCAGTCTGCCATGTTTTAATCTACAATTCTTTAGGAAAGATATAGACTTATGATCTGTGCGTACCGTAATAGGGTATCCTAAAATGTATGTTCTAAATTTTTCACATGCAAATACTATACTCAGGAGTTCTTTTTCCGTCGTGTGATAGTTTCGTTCGCATTTGTTGAGTGTTCTGCTCGCAAAACTAATCACTTGATGGTTGCCTTCCTGGTCTTCCTGATATAATACTGAACCAAGGCTAACATCACTTGCATCGCAGTTCATATAAAAATGTTTGTCAAAATTGGGGTGGTGTAGCATTACTGTTGCAAGAAATTTTTCTTTTATTAGTTCAAAGGTTGTGTCTTGGTCAGGTCCCCATCTCCACTTTTCCTTTGACGATAACTGTTGTGCAAACTTAGCTGTTAATTCCGAATAGTTGTGTTGGAATTTCCTATAGTAATTACAGATACCAAGAAACGATTGTAATTATTTCTTGTTCTTTGGTATTGGGAAACGCTGTATTGCCTCCATCTTTTCTTGTGCTGGGGTTATGCCAATTTCAGACAAGTTGAAACCCAAGAATTGCACTTCCTTGGCTATTAGTTTGGATTTTTCTAGTTTGAGCGTTATATTATTTTCCTCGAGTTTACTTAATACTTGTGCCACCCGGTTACAGTGTTCCTCCCAATTATCTGAGGTAATCAACAAATCATCTACATATACTGTAGTAAATTGCAGTGTACTATGTCCTAAGATCTCGTCCATACATTTAACTGCCACAGAATTTACAAGGCCGAAGGGTAAGCTTTTAAATTGATAGTTACGCCCTTCAAAAATAAATGCCGTAAATTTTCTGCTATTGGGGTGTAACTCCACCTGCCAATATCCACATACAGTGTCCCATATACTGATATATATGCTATCTCGTTGTTTGCGGTGTCGCTGATACTGTCTTCCTTTTCTTCCATGAGGTCTTGTCTAATGTTTTTTAGGTAGTTATTTCGATGGATTTTAATCGATGCCAATTTATTCGCCAATATGTTAGACCCAATAGTCCGGTTCAGTGAGGGTGTTATGGTGCTTTTCACTGCCGGTCCCCATTTAAAGGCAGGTCACCGTTGTTTGTGTGCCTGTCTGTTGAGGTTGAGGCGATCAGTTCCTGGGATCCTTGCCCATTCCCATTGTGGTATATTTCAGTGGTTCGTGTGGTTGGACGGTTACCTTCGCTGCTATTACTTCTATTCGATCGGTAACCAGATTCTCGATCCTCTCCGTCACTGTGATTTTGATTGTTATGGTTACTAGGGAAACTTCTTCGACCTTGGTAATATGTTCTCCTACCTCCCCCTCTGCTGGCATGAGTGTAATGCACTCTTCGGAACTGGTTGTTGTTATTGTTTCCATTACTCTGTCGATACTGGTTGTTTGGAGGTTGGTTATTATAAGGTCGGTAATAATTATTACCTCGTTGATAATTATTTTCCCTCTGATAGCCATTTGGTCTAGGAGTATTTGTATTTCCTCGGTCTGCATGGTCATTGTGGTTACCACCTCCATTCTGTCTTGGTCCCTGGTGGTTATTAAAACGTGGAGGGTTGTTGAAATTTCTCCCATAATTATTCCTGTCACTATTATTGGTGGGATTAACGTTTCCTGGTCCGCCCCGATCATATGTCTGTCCGGGACCCTGGCGGTTCCTATGATAGTACCTCTCTCTCTCGTGGCTTTCCAACAGAGTACACATGCCTTGTATGGTTTTTATTTGCGAATTAAGTCTACCCTGTGACACTCCCTGGCTGAAATGGTAAGCTAGTTTCGTGACTAAACACTCCTCTGGTATGGCCGGTTCCAGATTTCTGGCCAAGCAGATCTTCCCTAAAAAGTAGGTAGTCATCGATTGTCGGCCATTTGGATCATATTTGCCGTTGGTGATGTCGTCTCTGATAATGTTTTGTGTAGAGTCAGACCAATATTTTAACTTAAATGCTACCTTAAACGCAGCATAGTTCTCTACTTCGTGCCGGGTCGCTGTCCACCAGTTGTCAAATGTGTTACGAAAAGATTCGTCTAACATTCCCTTTATCACGGACCATCGATTTTCTCTGTTTCTGCTGATTATCTCCTCCACCCTCTCTACAAATTCAAGTGGATTTTTTACGTAGGCACGGAAATCTATTTGTTCCCTACCATCCAGGTATGTCAATCCGGATAAAACAGTTGGGAATGTTCGCAGGCGGTTCATTTCATCTCGAATGTCATTGAATTCCCTTTGTTGGCGCTCCGTCAATTGATCTCGGTCACTGGTTACCTGATGTTTGACTGCATCCACTTTGATTGAAATTTCCTCGCATCTCTCACCCAGTGTGGTATGTGGGGCCATCATTTCTGTCTGCTTTTGTTCCATGGCTCCTACCCGGTTGTTGTGGATTTCCTCAATACTGTCGATCCGGTGATTGATATCTGTTTCTGTTTGTATAATTTTTTGTTTGTTCTTTTCACCTTCTCTACGGATGTCGGACACCTCTTCATGGATTTCCGTTGCTAGTATCGCAATCCTCTCCTCCGTCGCTTCTAGGTTCTCTTCTAATTTTTTGTCGATTGTTTCTACCGTATTTTTGGCAATTTCTTCAGCTCTGTAATTATTGTCGGCCATCTGTTGCCATATTTTCTCACTATCATTCTTCATTAACTCGAAGTCCCGATTGATTTTCTCATTTATTTCATCAATCTTCTTGTTGGTCTCATCAATTTTTATTCCTAACTCCGCAGACAAATTTTCTTTCATTATTTCCATCTTCTTCTCCAATAGCTCTTCAGTCTTCTGGTTTATGGATTCTTCAGTCTTCTTAATTGTTTCATTTATTTACTATTCAAGTCTTCCTTCAGAGATTCTATGTTCTTGCTTAATTCCTCCTTCGTGGACCGGTTGTCCTCCTTTGATGATTGATAATTTTCATCCATCTTCTTATTGGTCTCTTCCATCAATGCTCTCATACTTATTAACATTTCTATGACGTACATGTCTCCTGGTTGTATCGGTTTCTCGGGTTGGCTTACTTCAGGTTGAATTTCCTGCGGTATAACTTCCGGTTCATCTTCCGGTTGTTGAACCTCCTCCGCCGGTTCAGATTGCCTATCTTCAATTTCTAACAATATCTCTTCAACATCCTCTGCTGATGTCGCTTCTTTTTCTTCCAATCTGGCCTCCTTCTCGGCCTCTGCCGCTCGTTTCTTCGAAGTTGACCTCCTGTACATCTTGTTATCTTGGTAATGCACTTGCTGTCTTTTGTCGAATTAGGTTTCAAAATTACTTGTTTAATTATTTAAACTGTTAAGTGGTTTCGTCCTAATTCGCGCTCAGACGTTGGGCGCCAATCTGTTACAGAACAGATTTAAGTGTAGATATAGATTAGATATGTAGATAGATTAGAAGTTGATATACTCAAGTCGAGTATTATTATTGTTTATAATTATTATGAGTGTGATTATTAATAAAATTAGTGTGGGTGTTCACGTTTAAGGTTTGTTAGTTTAAAAGAGCATTTATCACTTCACTGTCGACCTCCCCACTTACCATATGTGGATGTCTTCAATGTTCTTGTTGGTGACTTCTTCTGCTGCAGAAACACTTGATACACATATATGGATATTCCGTTTGAATATCATAAATAATGCACATGCACAATAAAGTAAATTAGAAGTTTAACTGCGCACAATAAAGTAAATTAGAAGTTTAACTGCAATTTGAATGATATTGGTCATTTAAATCCTACCGCCACCTTATGATAGAACTGTTCATGAAAAATTAAACTATTTTATTTATTAGAAAAAAAATCAAAAACTCTGTTCCACTGCTAAATAAATTGGGGTTTATTAACAATTGTTAAATGCAATTAACTCTTTTAAAAAACAATCAACAATATCTTTACAAACAATAATTACTTTAAACAATTCCTGAGATCTTTGTACCTCAGGGCTGGTAACACTGATGTCTGGTACAATGCTTTTGGTGAACGAGGTTATGTCCACTTTATTCAGTTATATTACCAAATTCATGAGTTCTTGGAAGATACATGATACCAGATTACAAGATGTGATCTTATTTAACAATATTTAATAATGTATTACTATAAAAACAAACAAAGATTTAAAATTATAAAATTCGGTACCATAAACCGATATATATCGTACTATCGTACGGTAAGCAAAACGCATACAGCAGTTGTGATGAAAACACGTGCTCTGTGCTTGCACTGTTAAAAATATTATTATTATTTATTCGTTAACTATTAAAATTATGTACTGGCAAGAGAAAAATCTAGAATAAAAAAAACTCTTGTTATATATTTCATTCAATTAAAATTATTTGAGAACAGAATCATTACTTGGTGACAAAGTTATAATCGTTAATTCTAGGTTAGTTACCTAGCAAACGTAAGTAATTATTTTGAATAAGTTTATTACTTATTAAATTCTTATAACTATGAACATAAACATTTTATTTATAAGTCATCTGACGTATAATTATCAGTCATTTAGAATATTTTCGCAATAAAACAGTTATTCGTTAATTCAAACAAATTTAGTCAAATGAGTGACTATATACTGTACATGGATGGCCGGTATTTAAATTAATTCCGATCTTCTCAATTACGATAAAATCGTAGAATATTTATTTTTAAATTAATAATTGCGCTATGATTCATTTATTCAGTTCTGATAATTTTTCATCATGGTTTAAGCACTTTAGTACTTTTGACTAGTGCAGTCCCAAAACAATATCTGTCGTTTACTAACGAAAGTTATTATTTTAATAACTTATTATTATATTCGTTAAAATAATTAAAATAGAGTACTCCCTGATTTAAAAAACTCAAAACACGACCTTTATTGTACACTGGTCGAGTTATTTTCACTGTTCACTTAACGCACTGGACACTCGTTAGTATATTGCCGTGTATAGGTTAGTGTATGTAGGCTAACTAATGTTAGTGACGCGCACATTTTGAAATAATTTTGAAGACTTCTTGCGTGAACCTTGCGTGTTGAGTGATACGGAACGAATGCTTTCTTCACCAAAGCGTCTCCTTCTCGTCTGGTCATTTTAAGCCATTTGATTGGTTCAAAGGGTCAAACTCTCAACCCCAAAACACTTTGGTTAAATAAAACTTTTAATTTTTTACAATTTATCGCGTGGGTTCGAGGCTACGGGTGACGTATGCATCGATACACAAAATGACTGAAAAGTTTGTAAGTGTCATAACTTTTTTATCAATCATCGTATCGTCGAATGGTTAGTGGCATTAAATCGCGGACACTTGTGGCTTCAATTTAAGTCTAAACAAGGATTAAATCCGTTCATTATTAACTCACTTAGCCATTTCACAAACTCATATGGTGATTCTTAATGTAAATAAGTTTGTTTCACCATATTTTGTTCCAATTACACTATAACACTCATTACTAAACGTCTCGAGTCCATTTCTCTTTCGTTTTAGTACATAAAATAGTTGTAATTACCATTTAAACAATATTTGGTAATGGCGTCCCTAGCGACCATATTCGATTGTTTATAATTACATGTAACGCTATTATTCCTTACCTAATTACATTTGTTTGACATTCTAACACTAATATATACATTTACTTACATTTGTTCACATTTTATTTTGCAAAAATGTTACTTTTTATATACTTATAGTATTACCAAAAATACCTTCTGTTCTCATTTTTCTAATTTGTCACTTTTTTAATTATTTTATCACACAAGGTATATAATGTTATAAATTAAAATAGTGTACAATTGTAGTACCTTGTTGGTTTAATGCATTTATCAGTCTTTCGTTATCTGAAAGCTTTCCAATTCTTAGTATAGTGTTTGTTTACATCTGGTTTTACAATGATAGTTAGTTTCTATTATTTCAATTACTAAACTACTACTATTACATTTGTGATGTGTTCTCATAGCAGTATCAGATATTTCTCTAACTACTGATAACATTTTTAGTAATCTTTTAATAAGTTTTGAAATTGCTTTTTGATTAACTATTTTGTCACATTGGGTTTCTGTTCTTTTGGCTTTCTGACATCATATTCAATCTGATTCATTTGCTGTGTATTTCAGTACATATGTTATTTATTGGTTTGCATTACTATTCATAATTAGTCTTTGTTTGAAACAATTGTTGATAGTTGCTTGGTTTAATTAATATACATGATTTTATGTTATAGGTGCACTTTCTATGAGGTTATGTGTCAGTTATCTGGTAACAATGTGCAACATATTCTTATGCAGTATTTGACTCTACTATTACCATTTCATTATGGCATTCTACTACAATGGTTTAATTATTAAGTAATACACATGTTTACACTATTTGTTGAAACAATAACACAAGTATTCTTAGTCTAATAGTATTACATTTCTTGTTGGGTTGTACCTAGTTTTTGGTACATTGATTGTTTTATACCTAACAAACTAGCTTATTTGCTACTATTTGTTCTGGAATTTATTTATATTTTATTCTGTCTTGCCGTGGCATTCAGTTACATTTCATTTTAAGGCTTACAAAGCTTTTATTATCAGTCCCTATGAACAATTAATTTACTGTTCTATCTCACATTTCTCTTGGTGGTCTTAATGATTATCTATGTTGTGTTACAATCTTGATTAAACTGGTCACACTAATTGTCTGTGCATTTTAACTAGTTAATCTTGGATTCTTTCACTTATAATGGTAACTCATTTTCCTCTGTTATAAACATTCTCACTTGTATTGTCTGTGGTGTTTATTTGGGGTAAAATTGGTTAACTTGTTACAGGTTGTCACACTTATATTAAGTTTTCACTGTCATTGTTTGTGATTACTCAATTATGCTAAACACTGGTTTCTTTGTAGTTGATCTTCGAATAATCATTACACTTCTTCCGGTCACTAATATAGTTACTTGTATACCTGGTGAATGGTGATTTCTTGTACTGTCCATACATTATCTTCATTCTTCATGTTATGTTTCCTTTGCTCTTCTTCTTCCTTTCTTCTTCTGGTTAATTGTTGTTCACTATCGGTGTTTTCCTGGGTTATACATTACTTGTGATAATCAATGTTCCCTTAGTCTTGTCATATTCTTCAATATTTTTATTCGTGGTAGTCATTGTTCCATAGTATTTTATACTAATAAATAAATTTGTTTGTTTTATCATCATTGCGGTTGTTCTTGAGTTGTCTCCTCTTCGTTTTTGGTGATTATTTTCGTTGTTTCCCCTCACTATTCGGGATCTATTGGCTCCTCTTCATTTTAATGATTATTTTTGTCGTTTCCCCTCACTGTTCGGACCTATTGGGCCGGGTTTCTAACATATTATATTGGCTCGTTGTCATTTTCTCTCTCTTTTGTACTCGATGATGCTATATTACTCTTCCTTCTTCTTTGTTGGATTGTTTCTATAATATACCTTTGTAGATACACACTTTGTCTATATTCTCCTGTTCCTTATTTTATGTACTTTGAAATATTTTCATGATCTCCCGTTACTTGACGTAATAATTAGTTATTTTATGTAACTGCCAATTTGGTACGTTACAATATACAAATAACTGAATACACAATACTTGAACCTGTTCCATACACAATACTTCCCTGTTCCTTACCAACCTACTACCTCACATATATGTCTGACAGCTCTCATTTATGCACTATGATTACAAACTTATCATCCCTATTAACTTGTTTTCTATACTTATAGTTGTAAATACATTGTTTTTATTCCCACTATACATATTTTAACAGTTTACACATTATAGGGAAACACATTTCAAAAACAGCATGTGAACAAACTGTTTTCCAGCTGTACTGATTAGCATACAAATTGGTACAATGTTTATTTATTAAAAAACTGATCTCATCAACAAGCTATACATACTATATTATATTTAAACTGTATTACAGTACATTATGCATGTAAATTGGAGTGACAATTTAAACTAATTATTTAATCAGGTAACTGAAATAATCAAAATAATAAAACATTGATGAATATTACAATTTTGATTTTAAATGCCTGGTGTTCCTGTGTTGCATTATAGTGGTAGGGGAGTACATGTACGATTGAGGGTTGTGGAACTGTGCAAACAAAAATTCAGACAAGTTCACACACGCGTGCGTGCACATGGGCACACACAGACATATGTATTCACGTGTGTTCATGTGTGTGTGTGTGTGTGTGTGTGTGTGTGTGTGTGTGTGTGTGTGTGTGTGTGAGTGTGTGTGTGTGTGTGTGTGTGTGTGTGTGTGTGTGTGTGTGTGTGTGTGTGTGTGTGTGTGTGTGTGTGTGTGTGTGTGTGTGTGTGTGTGGAATATAATTACAGTTATATTAGTTAATATAACAAAAAATAAAAGACTTCCAAAAAAACATACACTGTGGGCAGTTTCCAGATCTTCTCCACAGCAGTGGCACTTCCCAGGTTCAGTAACAAAATCTTCATCAAATTCTTCTAAGTGAAGTGAATTTCCTGTTAATTAAACACAATTATTCTAATCAATGTAATCATCACATTTTTCATAAACACATATGACTACCCCAAAAGAATAGTTTTCCTCAAACAAAAGAAGGTTAATAAACAACTCATCAATATTATTGGAGGTATTGCTCATCTACAAATAGGCCTCATTAATAATAGAAATACTTATCGTAAACTTTATCAACCTGAACCTCATTAGTTAAACTTTTATAGTACTATATATTGTTACGACATTACACAACAGTCTACATGTTTGTCGAATGTGCCAGAAGAATCTCGCTCTAATGTGTGTGGCATACGTGCTTCTAGCCGCATTTGCTAGACTGTGCCAGACTTTGCCCGGGCGCACGGACTGTGTCAAAGCCGAAATTAATTACGTCTTAACTAGGGTTTGCAATCCCGCAATGTGGGATTCCGCATTCCCGCATACTTTTGAGACCTGAGGGATCCCGCACTGAAAGTGCGGGATCCGCACGGAATTTTTGAACAATAAATTTGTACTTATACATCCATCCATCGATGTAGCTCGGACGTCACTAGCGCGCTTCACATGTCGAGACAGTTTTGCATGTACCTCTCCCTTCCCCTGTGCTTGTATTGAATAAATGAATCGATTGAGCGAGTAGTTTCTTTCAGTCATTTGCTCGCTGGCGCCGGTCTAGTCAATCATTCAAACAAATCTCGCCGTTCGTTGTTTATTTTCGAACATAAAGTACCTAGTCTTAAAGTGATTTGTGTTACTTGTTATGTAAGTAATAAAAACTTTATATTTTATACTTATTTAACTATTAGTTTACAAGTTTTATTGTACTATAATATTGGTGTAGTCTGTAGTATATTTTCGCAAATTCATACGCTTAACCTAACACACATAACCCCATCTTTCTTCAACTTAAGTGTTCCTATTTTTTTATTAAATTAATTTTACATAAGGATACGAATGTTACACAATTTTTTTTAAATTTTGACGTCTTATTCTACAGGTACAATGTCAAACGAAGCAGGTAAACGTGAGAAAGATATTTGGAATTATTTCATTAAAACAGGTGAAAGTGCGAGATGTTCTACGTGCAATAACATTTGAAGTCTAAACATTGCATAGATTTAGAAACTTCTAGAACTCAAGCATCCGTACAACCACGACCATCAACTTCAAAAGATGACTCAATAAAAATGGTTGATCGTCGATGTGATGTCGAAGATCCAAATATACCAAAAAAAAAAGCCAAAACAATTAATAGTATTGATACCTATTTAATCAAAGAGCACTCTAAAGAGTATATGATATCTAGAATGGTGGCAAAAGACGGCCTATCTTTCAATTGTCTCTGCACTTCTGAAGATTTAAGATATTTATTTTCGAAAAGCGGGTTTAGTCTACCTACATCTCCTAATACTATAAAATCGATTGTTGAAAATTTCTCAGAAACAGTTAAAGCTGACATCATTAAGAAACTACAAAATCTTAAAATACGTGGACAAAAATTTTCTTTGACTTTCGATGAATGGACGTCTATAAAAAATCGAAGATATCTGAATGTGAATGTACATCATATAGGGACACATTTTAATCTCGGGTTCATTCGAATCCATGGCTCTTGCAACGCAGAACATTGCACTGATTTAGTCAAAATACATTTAGAGAAATTTGGTCTCCATCTTGATACTGATATTATCGGAATTTCTACTGACGGTGCGAGTGTCATGAAGAAAGTTGGCAGATTGATGCCTTGCTACCAACAACTATGTTTCGCACATGGTATTCAACTTGCAGTTGTTTGTTGATACTTTATACAAAAAAATGTACCGAGCAAGGAATCGGAATCGGAAGTATGCCATTTACTTCAAAATGAGGTAAAATCAGGCCGCACCTGATTACTCAGATGATGATACAAGCGATGATGAGACAAGTGAGGAGCAGGTCTTGACTGTTACTCATTTAGAGCAGTCTCCCGCAGAACTGATACCCAGTTACAAAGATCTTATTAATAAAGTGAGAAAGGTTGAAAGATTTAAAAAAAATCTCCAACTAAGATGCTTGCTTCCAGAAATACGTACGAAAAGACCTCGGAAAAGAACTGAGCTTAATTCTAGACTGCAAGACCACGTGGAGTAGCCTGTATAATATGTTGGAGCGTTTTCATGTTCTCAAAGGGTGCATAAGCAAAGCTTTAATTGACGAAGGAACTGGGATAAAATTCTCCGACGAAGAATGGACCAAGCTCAAGGAATTGACTCTTAGTTTGCAGCCGGTTAAACTGGGTGTTGAAGTCTTGTGCAGAAGAGATTCGACGTTTTTAACGGCTGATACAACTCTTCGATTCATATTGGAAAAGTTGGATAAGCAACAAGGTGAGGTGAGTGCTGATCTAGCCACTGCTCTTCGAGTAAGAATCAAAGAGCGTCGGATCGTTTTGTCTGGAATAATTCTCTAACTTCATAATCTAAAGGAGTACGCGAGCTATCTAAACATCCCAGATGACACATTTCCAGTTCCTAAAAAGAGTTGTGTTCATCTCGAAATTAAAAAGATTTGTGAGAGAATGTTGACTGACTTTGGACAAAAATATAGATGATAAGGCTGATAAGTCTGAAAGTTCAGAAGATGAAGAAAGTGACATAGAAATAAATTTATCGCTTCAAGAAGAATTAGAAATGCAATTAAATAAAGACAAAAAGGATACTTGCAGCATAAATTATGTAACATGACATAAGGTAGTAAAGATCCACGATAATTAAACTATAAATTAAAGAAGCTGAGACAAGAATAAAAGGCAAAAACTTATAAACTCTGAGATTAATAACCCAATAATCCAAATGACAAATGACTGATAAACTGACAATGACCTGACACAATGATCGGATAAATACAAAAGGAACCACGGAACGATGAAGAAGAAGCTAAGAACTAAATGTAATCAAGACATTAAGAATGAACATTGTAAATCCCGAATAATGACCATTATTCTGTATGTTAACAAATGAACTAATGTAATTAGAGTGGAGATGAGATTTACCTAGGTTAATAATGTTAATGAAAGATAATAATGTTATGTATATTTTATTGATGAAGGAATGTGTTTATAAATATAAGTTAGGGAATTAATAATCCACACACCCTAATAAATAGTGATGAATATAATCAAAATTAGTAAACATACCCTAAGGCAAATCAAGGCCACAGTTAATTACCAAAAGTGATCATTTGTGAAGGGAAAATAAAATAAACAATTGTAATCAGTAACCCCATGATGATACTAACATCAATAAACAACCCAGTGAATAATTAAGTGAGTGGAAGAAGGAGTATATTAATATAAAGTGATGACATGTAGTGAGAGCATGTTGCACATAGTAAGTGAAAGTGTAAAAGTCAAAAACCTTCTATGAAGGAAAAAGTGTAATTGGTGAACTTCAAAAAGTATTCTAATTAGTAAACTGTGTTAGAATAACAGGAAGACCAGTGATAAACTTTGTACTAGTAAGTAAGAGGAACTTATTATAATGTAAGTAAAGTAAGCCAAAGGTAATAAGGATTATAGGATAAGATAGAAATTAAGGCATTGGAATGAAGGACAAACAAGAACGATAGACACTTTTTTCTAGTGAAGGAATGGAGGAATAGTATATATTGTGTAAAGTATAAATTAATGTTAGTAGAATAAGGATGTTGTTACTGTTTTAAAGGAACCAATATAATGTAATGAACTATTAATTGAACCAGATAGTAGAAGGGAGCAGAAAGGTAGTTAGAAGTTATTTCAGGCTTGAACCTGTAAAGAAAATGTTTATTACTATAATAAGAGGTGGAGTTAGGAACACCAATGTTTATTGCTTGTTTTGTTAAAAAATTGTGTTAAAAATACCAAATGTAAAGGTAAGAAGCTACTAAGAAATGTTAGATAGTAGTATAGTATAACAGTACAGACTGACCCAGTACCAGAATTATGGGAATTATGGGTATTTTCATTGTTTTATTATTTTTTTTTTTAAACATACAGAATGGTTAGGTACATTGTCCCTCTGGAAAACGGAACAACGTAAATTCGGCCAGAGTAAAACACCAAGGTCTCCGGTGGACGTGAAAACAGCAAAATATACCATGGCGGTGTTTATGACGAAGTACCACAATATGCATTATGATTGGGCTATAACACTAGTCCGTCATCGCTAAGAACAATGACGCACTGAGTACAATGTGTGCAACGAGGCGTTGTCCAGCAAGACAAAGCGGGATGACGTAAGAACTACACACACACAAGCAAGAAATTACACTTGCCTCGCTCTCATTTCAACGCCATTCTTCAGAGGAGCCACAGCGATGTATCGTTGTGTGTATAACTTTTTAACAATACTTTAAATTAACTAACAAAAATGTTATCAACAGTAGTGGAGCAATGAAGGCTCATCTTATTTAACAGTATAAATATATAAAAAATGTAAATTCAGTGCACACATCTATCTAATTAAACTCAGCGGAATTAAAGGCGAACACCGACCATCACCATGGGAGTCTCACACCAACAACGGATGGACACCACCACCTAATAAGCAGAGAAGTTCCTTTTGTCATTTTTATAGTTAATGAGCTCATTAATACCAAATCGATAATAAAAAAGAATGTACGGGTCTGAAGTTGAATGTGTGAGAATGAATGAGTGAATGTATGGCCATAACACATAAGCCGAAGGCATTGGTTTGTGTAGTAACTAATTAACTATTAATAAATGATTTTAAGCTGCAGCAATAAAGTTTACATTGATATTAATTCAACAGATAGAGAAATAGAGAGAATAAAAAGAGATAGAAAAAGTAGCCGCCATTTTGTTTTGGGTCATATCATATGACGTCACTATTTTGACCGCATGGTTGTATGTGTACTACCTTAGATTGAATTAAATTTGATGGTTAATTTCAAGAATATCTGGTTATCATTTGTGTCGTCAACTGTGTTTCAAAATCTTCCTGTACCCGAACCCTGGTACCCCTTAGGTAGAAAACAAGTTATAAAGGAAGAAAATGAGCCCGGCAACTAATGAAATTGGTGAGTATACGTAATACCGAATTATGGTATTTGTTATATATATCTTGCTAAATATATGTGTTAATATTATTGATAAGAGTGGGTAAATGCACAATAGTAAAATCTAGGCTCTAGGCCTAACTGTTAAATAAGAATTTAGTAGATTTGAGAACAAATAATAGTCCAATATTGAAGCAGAGTATACCAAATGTTTAAACAAATTAAGTGAGTATTCCTAATACCAAAAGGTATGAATAACAGCCAATTTTGAATAAAATATATGTAAAATATAAATAAGAAAAATAACAAAAATGTAATTAGCTACTCAAAAGTGACCATGAGGGATATCAAAATGACCCTTATAAAAAATTATGAACAATGGTATTCATGTAATAAACCTAGCTATTAATATAAGATAGAAATCTTCATCTGAAGATATTTTGTAAAATTAAACTAAAATAAGACGTTAAAATATAACAATGACATAAATTAATGACCAATGAGAATTAGCAGAATTTATTAGGTAACCATAGCAACCGAAATTTATTGCCAAAAAACCGTTAGATTTTCGATAGTCCATTATTGACCGACGCCGAGGGCGGATTGAGTAGCTCTCACCCCAAAATTTAATTCCAAATAAGTGAATTTTAACTAAAATCAAAGGAAAGGAAGATTATGATAGCAGCCCAGGGAATCCTGGATAATATATTATTTATTAAATTTGTTCACAACCCATAATTACCCAAGGAAATCAAGAAGACGTCTGGAAGAATAGATGACGACTAATCCCAAAGGAAGATCATAAGAACCTACTTCAATTCAAGAAGATGGACAATCGCAGAACGAGTACGAGGGCGAAGTCTACGGGAAAAACCGTCAGGACGAGATTAATGAGATTCCGAAGAATAGAAGACGACTGGATCCATCCGGAAGAAGAAGACGGCATCACAGAAGCTCCATCGAAAATTGATGAGTATAAACAATAATCCCATTAAACGAATTCCAAATTCTTCTATCAAAAATAATAAACAACAATTTTCACTTCACTGATCACTATTCTGATTTAGAACTGAAGGTATTGGTAATATCACTATTTGAACTTCAATCAATCGATAATTATTTAAATTGAGATATAATAAATAGTTAACAAACATTTCTAATTGACAAATCCTAACCAAAAATTTTACTAAATCTCATTGATGATTACTCATTCGAATGTATTAAAATATTGATTTTTTGTGTACCTAGTATTAAGGATTATTATAAATTTGTGTATTTTAGCCATAGTCAAATATTTCTGTAGCCAAAAGGACTTTTTAACACCCCTGAGTAAAACCATTTTAATTGTAAACCAACGATAACCGTCAAGACGGTGTGTATACAAAACATTGGAACTGAGCATGCCAACTGAGCAACTGTAATAGCCGGTGCTAAAAATAAAATTAATGTACTACTAAATAATTGAAACCTATCAAAGTGTTAATAAATATTCTTATTCTGCAACACTGTATGTTTGATTCGAGTAAATTAAGATAATAAATAAAAATTTATTGAAGTGAAAACCTCAAAACAAGACGTTAGCCAAGTCGACACTGCAGAAAGGCGTGCGCCAATCAGGTGGCGAGGCGGCAATATTCAAACCAAACGGTGAGAGATACGGTTTACCCGTAAATGGTAAGAGAAGGTACAATTCGACTTGCTACACGCAAATAACAGTGACAGAATTTATTGAAATTATTAATAACTTCAATCATACACACATACTATACCATGAACCCAACAAGCGAGTTAACAAACGCTCGACATTCACACACATACTATACGAAGATAGAACAACTTACAGAATAACACTAATTAATATTAAATACACCCCACAATAAGAATTGGGTACAAAGTGGCGCGCCAACTAGTAGGGCTAGGATAACTAAAAAATCATACCTTTAAACCTTACAAATTTTAGCGGCAACTACAGAAATGGAACCGGCAAAGCACGATACGAGATACCAGGCAAAGATACGCGAGAAGGAGGCGGAAAAGGGAGACAAAGGATCAGAAACGGAGATCGAGAAAGGCGCCGGAATGGAAGAAAGGGAAATAACTTCGGTGGAAGATGTGGAAGAAATATTAACCCCAACCGAACCAACTAAAACGACGAAAGAACCAAACAGGACCATAGAAGAAATGAGATTCGAAACAAAATTGGACAGGTTAATAGAAATGTTCCAACAAATGGAAGAACGAAGAAAGGAGAATAATAAAGAATACAATGAAAAACTAGACAAGGGATTTGAGTCAATTAATGACAATTTTAAAAAGATGAATGAAAAACTGGACAGATTTAACGAGAAAGTAAGTGAAACTGTGACGTTAAAAAATAAGCCAAAATATAAAATAAATAAGATTCACTACCAGGACTTACCTGCTGCAGAAATTTTATCAGAAGCCCAGAGTCGCCACCTATATCTTTGAAGGACAGATATGGAGACCTTTACACTTTACCTTAATAAAACGGACAATTTAGCAATCTGACCCCACCCAATTAATAATTCAGAAAGATTCCGATCCGTTAGACGAATTTTTCAACACAGAAATGAGGACGTGGTAATAACGAAATAACTTAGTCTAACACATGGTTTTGAAGTAAATTAACTAATTTTAATTTAACAAGGACATAAAAAGCAAATTTTCACATATTCATTTATAGATTATAGATTTCGGGTATAGATTTAAATACCATTCAAGACAGCCCAATCTGCTCACACACGCTTTCACACAAGTTAATACTTTACCCCTTGTTTTTATTAAATTTTACACATTCCTTTATTGTCACGATATAACCGTCCACTACCGCGTTGCCGGCCGAACACGTCTTTTGTCCCCGATTCACATGTACGTAATTTGTTTTCACTTTTCCACTGTCACAAATTTCTAACTGTGATGAGTTAATGACTTTCTTGGGTCCCAGTCGGTCTTATCGAATTAACTACATTTGTGAAAATTCGACCAACCGGGCCCGAAAACAAAATATAAGCGTCTGTAGCTGTACTTGGTTTCTCGGGCACTGTATGGCGTCTCTGCTTAATGTAGACTGGGAACGATAATGTAACAGGTACTGCTGAGATGATCTCATGCTTTCTACGGAAAGCACTGCCTTGATCTTCGTCGTCGAAGCTTCGTTCCATGCCATGCATGTAGTTTTTTGAAGTGAATATAGCCTACGATCTCAGCTAGGCATTGGCTGACGTCATAAAAGGGGCCGGACTTAAGACATTATTTCCTGCTGTTCCGCGACCATGTGCTCGTATAGTTTCTTGCTTTTAGCCATTTTGAGTTTCTTACGGCGTCACTTCAGCGCTCCGCCCGGCTGTGTTACGTACGGGCGCCGACATACATATACAAAGTTCTTAGAATTTCGAAGGGGCGCGAATTCCTTTGCCGCCTTACTCAACTGCAAACTGCGTTTCGCTTTGTTCCACCACTGTTTCTCAATACGTGTTCTGTTATAATGAAATGAATCTTTGTCGTAATATGAAATTTCACAATGTTTCAATAAAACTCCCGCACAAAACGAAATAAATAAAAATACCAATGCCCCATACCGTAAAAAAAAAAATAAAAGGACCCAAAATTGACACGTTACAATACCCCCTCGATGAGAATTCTGCTGTCCATGACAGAAGAAATCTCATCGATAAACCCCGAAGAGGACCGGTGAGGAACTGGTGCCAACAACCCCCTCTTGTTCTTACGACTCATGGGTACACTACCCCCCTGGCTGGGCGACTATGGACTCATCTGAACGAGATCACTGGACTTCTCCGCAAGAGATCCCAACACCGAGAAATCGAACCGACAAGTACCACAGCGCACCTCACCTTCTAGCATGCTACCCCCCAAAATCCTCACTCCCTGGCTTAAATTATGCCAGATCCTCAGCCGATATGTTTCCCCTTTTATGCAAGCTGGGCTGCCTTTAGCAGATACTGGGCTCACACACTCACATTACATATTACACCTTGACAAATTCTTTAAAATTTACAAAAAATAAAAAAATTCAAAATAATCTACTTTATCAAAAAAATTCTCTTCCTTGTTTTTCTGTTTTATTTAAAATGGCTTAATTTAGACATTCCTCCTAACCAAAACATATCCTTACTCTAACATGTGAATACTTAGAGTCTAACAATACAATGCAATACAAAATAAATCAATAAAATAAACATAGGTAGCACACAAATAAAATAATCATTACTCAAAATATTCATTAACTGGCAGGCGAAAAATCATTTTTTTTTTTTTCAAGAATTAAAATTTCCAAAAATTTTAAAATTCAAAAAAAAATTTAAATTGTATTTAAATGTTTCCTTTATGTATATATAATTTGTTTAAAATTTGTTTGACTTGATTAAAATGACAAATTAAATTGACTTCTTACTATACAAGCTTAGTATGTGTATGACCTCATCAGCTGATCGAAACTAGGTCAAGTCCAAGACCCTTGACCTACATATGTTATGTACACTTTCTGAAACTACATTCAACATCAGTAATATCCTAACTGGAAACACAAAACATAATAAAATAAAATATTTAAAATAAACAAAATATTAATATAAATAATAAGCAAATTGACATTTAAATTATTTAAAATAAACCATATGTCTCTGCATTATCAAATTCTCTCAAAATTCTGTCACTGGTTTAAAAAATGAAAATTTTATATTCTTTATCATAAATCTCTCTCTTTATTTAATAATCTGATTCTCCATTACTGTGGGTGATTTAAATTATTTATTCTCATTGACTGTATTAGATCTGTATACATATATCAACTTTCTCCCTCTGACTCTAACCACTAACAACTTCAACTCCCATGACGCCCATCTCTATCAAAAACATCTACCAAAACACTCTCTAACCCCAACTTATCATTAAACTCAATTCGCCACCTTCTCTCTACATAAAAAAAAATACTCTCTAACCCTTTGTACATAGGATACGTGTTTCCCCCACCCAAAAACTCAATTCCCGTTATTTGGCCCCTGGATTCTACCTAAGGCGGCCCCGTCCCCACTAAATCGGTCCTATCCCGTCCCAAACCTTGTTGCGGACTCCTACATTACACTATCCCCTAATACAAAATTGCCATCCCCAAAATCTCAATCTCATTACCTTACTACAACTACAACAAAATAACATCATTAATTATAAACAACAATATATCACTCAAAACTCCACATAAATTCTCCATTACTACTGTGTCAACATCAATACTTCTCAAAATTCTATAACATACATTAATTCAAAACAACATCACATTCTTCATTTCTACGATTTCTTTAACTTCAACTTCAACTTGGACAGATCTACATGTCCCATAAAATATTCATCACCCAAAAACTATCTCTTGTTAGCTTTCACAAATTGCTACTTTATTTCTCATTTTATCAAGTTATTGTTATCATTACTTTAAAATATCTATAATACATTAAAACATTACCTTGAACCTCAATTACTTATAACATTTACAAACCAATATACCAGTGACCTGTTATTGCTGATCAGCTGATCCTACTAACACAATGAAAATACATCTCAAAATTGAACAACTTATATGAAATATATATATATATATATATATATTTATTTATCATTATTTCTCACCTCCTTGTTTCCCATTTCTCTGATTCTGATCATTCATATTAACCACCTGCCAGACGTTTAATTATTGGCTTAGTTTAAAGTATACATATATAATGAAAACACATATTTTATCAACACATATCTAACTTGCAACGATAAAATAATACACTTAAAATTATAGCATGAACACCTTGTCTTGAGTGTCTGAGCACTAGTTATTTAACAGAGCACAAGCAGTTTTATTTGATCAAAATTTGAATAAAAAATTTTTGTTATAAAATTTACATTCGTGGCTCATCTGAGCCACCTCCCAACCACACACACTATTTCCAATTATGGAGGACTGTCTCGCCCTTGCGCTTCGACAAAGACTGTATATTTTGGAGCAGGTTTTACCTCTCCGTGTCTTTGCTTCCGCTATTACATTTGAACATTGTCGAATATCAACATATTCTTGTTACATAATTACTCGCCCTTAATGCGGGTCTACCACCTGTCTTTGCTACTCCCAAGCGGGCAGAGTGGCAGCCGCTGTTTCATAGTTCCGGGAGATTTCCCCTAATTGTCACCCCATTGAATTTCTAATATATACCAATTTCAAGTCAGCTATGGTCAAGGGACTTGATATGACCATAGCTGGCCGCTAGCCAAATCCACGATTAGTGCTGGTAAGGCAGTAATCGCCCGAAAAGTCGGGGAAATCTAAACTTGCATTTCACGGCCTGTTACATCCATTATTACTATGTGCGACACGGTCGTTTAGCAGTGTGTAAATTTTAATTTACACGAAAAAAGGTGTGCCGCACATTTTCGCCATTTTCGCCTCCGATGGAGGTAACACTCTCTGTTACCCCCAACCCATTTCGCTATCTACGGGAGCACAGGCCACCCCCGCAATAGCAACTTACTAACTAACTAATTAAAAATTTGATATACATTATCATATAATATTTTCATCCCTAATCATTTAACACATTCATAACCTTTTACCATTGGACTTTCTTAAAATTTTCAAAATATATTATCAAGATTTATTATAAATTCCATTATCTTTCAGTTATTATTATAAAAAAAAATTTTTAATTATCATTTTTATTGAACACAATTATTTCAAATAAACCTCTTATTACTGAATTAGAATCTCAATTACACCTGTAAACTTTTTTGTTATACATGATTATAAAATTTTCATACTTACAATCCATTTAACACCATATACACACAAAACATAATCCCCATACCACAATACTTTTCACCTCATCTCTGTAACATTTAACACAAAAATATTAGTTTACATCAAATAATTTATCATTCATTACCAAATTTCCCACTCTCATAAAATAAATTAAATCCATAAAAAATTTAATTAATTAATATTTAAATAAGCAATCAAAATATTTAACATGTATCAAATTGCTTTAATTAAATTAATTACCGAAAATATAAATTATATAGTTATCGAAACAATTCCAATTAATCAATTACTGTTTTCAAAATTAATTCTGATATTTATTTAACTTGCAAATATTTCAATATGATTATCACACAACAATCATCTTACGTACCCACATTATTTACTTAACATTCCACAATGTACACAAATAAATTCACTATATTTTATTTACAAACTCTTGTTATTAACTGGTCAGTTTTCCCACATTTCATTGTCCAAATTTGCCATGTCGAAAACCATTAAACACAATGTTTATACTGTCTTTTATTGTTTTAATAGTTTAACCTCCATCGTCGCAAATTAACCTTGGTTCTACATAACATTGTTCAATTTTATCACCACACAAATGACTGGTTTGTGTGTCGTAACCATACAAACTAAACTCATTCATCATACTCCAATACTCATGAAACCAGTCTACGTTAGGTATTTTTGTTAAGTCTCCGTTGGTACATACTTTCGTGATCGGGTCAATTACTTTAGTCAAATCATTATAATCTTTGTTACTCAAATATACTTTTAAACTTTCCTTCCATTCATCATACTTTCTATTCGAAAAATACAATTCAGTTACTTTCTCCCCATACAATTCTCTGTTTAATTCTCTCTCTTCATAACACCACACCACACTCTCACAATTATTCCGGACAGAGGGTACACAATTACTCAACAAAAATAAACACCTCAATTCATCTATTAATACGGGACTCTCGCCCTTCAACAACACTTGTGACCACATTAAATCATCATCATAAACATCATAAATAATAAAGGAAAAATTTCCCCTCTGTCACCACTCTACTACAACATTATTTTTCCTCTCTCTCTCTAACTCACTAACACATCTTAACATCTCATAATCCCATTCCACAAACTCATCAGTACTCTCTGATATGACATTTTCAATTATATTATTATTCTCATTGTTTTTAACAACATCATTATTATTTATTAATTCTCTATTTTCACTCTTGTCATTACGATTTTCATTTGTTTTATTTTTCTCTGGATTCATCACATGTACTCCCATTCTCTCCACACTCTGTTCTAATTTACATAAACTATTTTTTATTGTTTCATAGGCATTTTTACAACATTCATTCATTTCGTTAATTTGGTTTTTTAGCTCATCAAAACTGTTCTTTTGAACCTCGAATTTTTCATTTAAGTCCCTACTTTGTCTGTCATAACTGTCAAAACGACTATCCAATTTACTATTCATTTTTTCTCATCGATTAAGTATAATACTCAACATATCATTATCTTGTATTAGAGACATGTTTACAGTTTCTTTCTACAACACTTTTTATATATAAAACCACTTCTTTCCTATAATCAAACGCCTAATACTACCCTGAATCACAACACAAACATAACCTACGTAAATATGTGCGATACAATTTTTTATACATTCGTCATTACCACCTCCTATTTTCTGTGTATTAAAACAGGTCTAGTTCCTATAAAATTTATATACGAACATCCTGGCAGCGAGAGCCATTGTGATGTTAAAAAATAAGCCAAAATATAAAATAAATAAGATTCACTACCAGGACTTACCTGCTGCAGAAATTTTATCAGAAGCCCAGAGTCGCCACCTATATCTTTGAAGGACAGATATGGAGACCTTTACACTTTACCTTAATAAAACGGACAATTTAGCAATCTGACCCCACCCAATTAATAATTCAGAAAGATTCCGATCCGTTAGACGAATTTTTCAACACAGAAATGAGGACGTGGTAATAACGAAATAACTTAGTCTAACACATGGTTTTGAAGTAAATTAACTAATTTTAATTTAACAAGGACATAAAAAGCAAATTTTCACATATTCATTTATAGATTATAGATTTCGGGTATAGATTTAAATACTATTCAAGACAGCCCAATCTGCTCACACACGCTTTCACACAAGTTAATACTTTACCCCTTGTTTTTATTAAATTTTACACATTCCTTTATTGTCACGATATAACCGTCCACTACCGCGTTGCCGGCCGAACACGTCTTTTGTCCCCGATTCACATGTACGTAATTTGTTTTCACTTTTCCACTGTCACAAATTTCTAACTGTGATGAGTTAATGACTTTCTTGGGTCCCGGTCGGTCTTATCGAATTAACTACATTTGTGAAAATTCGACTAACCGGGCCCGAAAACAAAATATAAGCGTCTGTAGCTGTACTTGGTTTCTCGGGCACTGTATGGCGTCTCTGCTTAATGTAGACTGGGAACGATAATGTAACAAGTACTGCTGAGATGATCTCATACTTTCTACGGAAAGCACTGCCTTGATCTTCGTCATCGAAGCTTCGTTCCATGCCGTGCATGTAGTTTTTTGAAGTGAATATAGCCTACGATCTCAGCTAGGCATTGGCTGACGTCATAAAAGGGGCCGGACTTAAGACATTATTTCCTGCTGTTCCGCGACCATGTGCTCGTATAGTTTCTTGCTTTTAGCCATTTTGAGTTTCTTACGGCATCACTTCAGCGCTCCGCCCGGCTGTGTTACATACGGGCGCCGACATACATATACAAAAGTTCTTAGAATTTCGAAGGGGGCGCGAATTCCTTTGCCGCCTTACTCAACTGCAAACTGCGTTTTGCTTTGTTACACCACTGTTTCTCAATACGTGTTCTGTTATAATGAAATGAATCTTTGTCGTAATATGAAATTTCACAATGTTTCAATAAAACTCCCGCACAAAACGAAATAAATAAAAATACCAATGCCCCATACCGTAAAAAAAAAAATAAAAGGGCCCAAAATTGACACGTTACAAAACTTTGGATAGTGATTTCAAGAAATTGAGTGAAACACTAGACAGGGATTCCAAAAGTGTTGAGGAACCGGTAATTATGAAAACAGAAGATAGTAGGAAGGAAACAGAATTAAAAGAAGACAATAGCATACTATTACCTGCAAATAAAAATAACAGCCACAAGGAGGACATCCCAACTATGGAGGTGACGACTAAAAAGAGGCATCCAAGGAAACTCATAAATACAAGAGAAGAGTTGGAGATGATGAAGAATGGACTACTTGAGATGTTTAATGTACTAATTAACGACCAGAATGAAATAATGAATTTTAAAAATAACAGAAGGAACTTACTAGAAACTTTAGAAAGGAATCACTACAAAACAGTGTGTAACGGAATAAGAAGAAGACACTTAATAGACATGCATAATCCAATATCAACGATAGCATCTACGATGGAATTAGCATTGACCTATTCGTTGTACAAATAAAATGATGAAATGATTGAGATAGCAATGGAAACAAGTGAAAATGGTATGACAGAAACATTTAAATACAAAATAATAGCAAGAAAGTGGACAAGAACAGAAGTCATACTGAAAACGACAGCAATCCGAACGGGAGCAACTCATATAATCATGGACCATGGCTAAACCAAGTGTGGAGGAACACTGAGAAATGGGACTGATTTTAGGTAGAACGACCATGCAAACCAATTAATGTATAAAATGGAGAAGATTAACTTACAAGAAAAAAAGGGGTATATATAACAGGGTACAGTACCATAAATACCCTATCTCATTGTAAAGGACAACCAAAACAATACCTATGTCATAAGTGAGATAACAACCATGCATTTGTGTGTGTGTGTGTGTGTGTGTGTGTGTGTGTGTGTGTGTGTGTGTGTGTGCATGCGTGTGTGGAGAGGGGTTGTTTAGTTGGTTTTAACAAGAGGGTTTTCCCTCTGTTGGCCGTATGTGTGACTACGTAATACAATTGTATGGTGCAGCTGATACCTGTATTATTAGAACTGATTACCAGTATTACCAGTCTTCTTTGAAAAAATATTATGAGACAGTGTCAGAAAGTTAAAGAGAATTTGGTGCAGAACAATTATCAAAATTCAAAATAAATGTAAGCACAACTTACAATAAGTATTTGATTGAAACTATTATATGAATGAAAAGGGAATTTAGAAGAAAGATAAGCTAAATTCAAAACAAAGTAAGTACAAACTTACGACCAAGTGTGAAACAAAACGTGTAAACCCATGTAATTTTAAAAAATATGTATAATAAAGTATCATAAAAAATTGATATAAAACAATAAAATGTTACACAAATAATGATGACGCTACATGACATCATTAACTAACCCTATCACAAAAGGGAATAATAAAAGATTAATGTTTCACAAAAGAAAAGACAAGACAATCAAATAAAAAATAACACTGACAGATTAACTGAACAATCAATGAAAAAATATAAGTGAGCCAGAAACCAGCTACAATGTTAATTTTGAATATAAATGAGCAATAAAGTGATGACAAATAAAATCACTACCATATAAAATAAGCTAATGAAACAATACAAAATGCCTATTAAATATCGCCATAAGCTTAGAAAAAGGAATGTCAATAAGTCACTGAGATGAAAAGGTCATGAGATGTATAAAAGAGAGAATAATTAATCCCAAAAGTGTTTTATTGTATTGATATTATGTAAGTCGGAATGAACGACTATTATTATAATTATTATTATGTGATGATTTTATGTTGAGATACGTCCAACAATTATTTATGTTATTGAGCAGATAGGCAAGGCCTCTGAACTCAAAATGTGTATAAATGGATAGCAGAGTAATAGAGCCACACGTGCCCTCTGGCTAGTACCAATTTATATGAAGGGGAGAGAAGAAAAATTTTAGGGAATAGAACATACAAGGGATAACACTCGTAATAAAATAATACCAAATACCATATTATGAACAATGACTTAATAAAAATGAATAAAGAAGAAAGTAGCGATTGATGAATTCCTGAATAATAACAACTTGATAAAATGAACTATATTGATGATTTCAGAAAAAATATAATAATCTTTGTTTCGAAATAATCAATTTTGGTGGCGATGCATTATGTAACATGACATAAGGTAGTAAAGATCCACGATAATTAAACTATAAATTAAAGAAGCTGAAGACAAGAATAAAAGGCAAAAACTTATAAACTCAGAGATAAATAACCCAATAACCCAAATGACAAATGACTGATAAACTGACAATGACCTGACACAATAGATCGGATAAATACAAAAGGAACCACAGAACGATGAAGAAGAAGCTAAGAACTAAATGTAATCAAGACATTAAGAATGAACATTGTAAATCCTGAATAATGACCATTATTCTGTATGTTAACAAATGAACTAATGTAATTAGAGTGGAGATGAGATTTACCAAGGTTAATAATGATAATGAAAGATAATAATGTTATGTATATTTTATTGATGAAGGAATGTGTTTATAAATATAAGTTAGGGAATTAATAATCCACACACCCTAATAAATAGTGATGAATATAATCAAAATTAGTATACATACCCTAAGGCAAATCAAGGCCACAGTTAATTACCAAAAGTGATCATTTGTGAAGGGAAAATAAAATAAACAATTGTAATCAGTAACCCCATGATGATACTAACATCAATAAACAACCCAGTGAATAATTAAGTGAGTGGAAGAAGGAGTATATTAATATAAAGTGATGACATGTAGTGAGAGCATGTTGCACATAGTAAGTGAAAGTGTAAAAGTCAAAAACCTTCTATGAAGGAAAAAGTGTAATTGGTGAACTTCAAAAAGTATTCTAATTAGTAAACTGTGTTAGAATAACAGGACGACCAGTGATAAACTTTGTACTAGTAAGTAAGAGGAACTTATTATAATGTAAGTAAAGTAAGCCATAGGTAATAAGGATTATAGGATAAGATAGAAATTAAGGCATTGGAATGAAGGACAAACAAGAACGGTAGACACTTTTTTCTAGTGAAGGAATGGAGGAATAGTATATATTGTGTAAAGTATAAATTAATGTTAGTAGAATAAGGATGTTGTTACTGTTTTAAAGGAACCAATATAATGTAATGAATTATTAATTGAACCAGATAGTAGAAGGGAGCAGAAAGGTAGTTAGAAGTTATTTCAGGCTTGAACCTGTAAAGAAAATGTTTATTACTATAATAAGAGGTGGAGTTAGGAACACCAATGTTTATTGCTTGTTTTGTTAACAAATTGTGTTAAAATAGTAGATAGTAGTATAGTAAACTCTAGGCTCTAGGCCTAACTGTTAAATAAGAATTTAGTAGATTTGAGAACAAATAATAGTCCAATATTGAAGCAGAGTATACCAAATGTTTAAACAAATTAAGTGAGTATTCCTAATACCAAAAGGTATGAATAACAGCCAATTTTGAACAAAATATATGTAAAATATAAATAAGAAAAATAACAAAAATGTAATTAGCTACTCAAAAGTGACCATGAGGGATATCAAAATGACCCTTATAAAAAATTATGAACAATGGTATTTTCATGTAATAAACCTAGTTATTAATATAAGATAGAAATCTTCATTTGAAGATATTTTGTAA
Organism: Magicicada septendecula; assembly: GCA_034769895.1. Lineage (NCBI taxonomy): Eukaryota > Metazoa > Arthropoda > Insecta > Hemiptera > Cicadidae > Magicicada > Magicicada septendecula. The sequence goes on from CM068367.1 coordinate 949,117,800, forward strand.
AATTAAACTAAAATAAGACGTAAAATATAACAATGACATAAATTAATGACCAATGAGAATTAGCATAATTTATTAGGTAACCATAGCAACCGAAATTTATTGCCAAAAAACCGTTAGATTTTCGATAGTCCATTATTGACCGACGCCGAGGGCGGATTGAGTAGCTCTCACCCCAAAATTTAATTCCAAATAAGTGAATTTTAACTAAAATCAAAGGAAAGGAAGATTATGATAGCAGCCCAGGGAATCCTGGATAATATATTATTTATTAAATTTGTTCACAACCCATAATTACCCAAGGAAATCAAGAAGACGTCTGGAAGAATAGATGACGACTAATCCCGAAGGAAGATCATAAGAACCTACTTCAATTCAAGAAGACGGACGATCGCAGAACGAGTACGAGGGCGAAGTCTACAGGAAAAACCATCTGGACGAGATTAATGAGATTCCGAAGAATAGAAGACGACTGGATCCATCCGGAAGAAGAAGACGGCATCGCAGAAGCTCCATCGAAAATTGATGAGTATAAACAATAATCCCATTAAACGAATTCCAAATTTTTCTATCAAAAATAATAAACAACAATTTTCACTTCACTGATCACTATTCTGATTTAGAACTGAAGGTATTGGTAATATCACTATTTGAACTTCAATCAATCGATAATTATTTAAATTGAGATATAATAAATAGTTAACAAACATTTCTAATTGACAAATCCTAACCAAAAATTTTACTAAATCTCATTGATGATTACTCACTCGAATGTATTAAAATATTGATTTTTTGTGTACCTAGTATTAAGTATTATTATAAATTTGTGTATTTTAGCCGTAGTCAAATATTTCTGTAGCCAAAAGGACTTATTAACACCCCTGAGTAAAACCATTTTAATTGTAAACCAACGATAACCGTCAAGACGGTGTGTATACAAAACATTGGAACTGAGCATGCCAACTGAGCAACTGTAATAGACGGTGCTAAAAATAAAATTAATGTACTACTAAATAATTGAAACCTATCAAAGTGTTAATAAATATTCTTATTCTGCAACACTGTATGTTTGATTCGAGTAAATTAAGATAATAAATAAAAATTTATTGAAGTGAAAACCTCAAAACAAGACGTTAGCCAAGTCGACACTGCAGAAAGGCGTGCGCCAATCAGGTGGCAAGGCGGCAATATTCAAACCAAACGGTGAGAGATATGGTTTACCCGTAAATGGTAAGAGAAGGTACAATTCGACTTGCTACACGCAAATAACAGTGACAGAATTTATTGAAATTATTAATAACTTCAATCATACACACATACTATACCACGAACCCAACAAGCGAGTTAACAAACGCTCGACATTCACACACATACTATACGAAGATAGAACGACTTACAGAATAACACTAATTAATATTAAATACACCCCACAATAATAATTGGTTACAAAGTGGCGCGCCAACTAGTAGGGCTAGGATAACTAAAAAATCATACCTTTAAACCTTACAAATTCTAGCGGCGACTACAGAAATGGAACCGGCAAAGCACGATACGAGATACCAGGCAAAGATACGCGAGAAGGAGGCGGAAAAGGGAGACAAAGGATCAGAAACGGAGATCGAGAAAGGCGCCGGAATGGAAGAAAGGGAAATAACTTCGGTGGAAGATGTGGAAGAAATATTAACCCCAACCGAACCAACTAAAACGACGAAAGAACCAAACAGGACCATAGAAGAAATGAGATTCGAAACAAAATTGGACAGGTTAATAGAAATGTTCCAACAAATGGAAGAACGAAGAAAGGAGGATAATAAAGAATACAATGAAAAACTAGACAAGGGATTTGAGTCAATTAATGACAATTTTAAAAAGATGAATGAAAAACTGGACAGATTTAACGAGAAAGTAAGTGAAACTTTGGATAGTGATTTCAAGAAATTGAGTGAAACACTAGACAGGGATTCCAAAAGTGTTGAGGAACCGGTAATTATGAAAACAGAAGATAGTAGGAAGGAAACAGAATTAAAAGAAGACAATAGCATACTATTACCTGCAAATAAAAATAACAGCCACAAGGAGGACATCCCAACTATGGAGGTGACGACTAAAAAGAGGCATCCAAGGAAACTCATAAATACAAGAGAAGAGTTGGAAGAATGGACTACTTGAGATGTTTAATGTACTAATTAACGACCAGAATGAAATAATGAATTTTAAAAATAACAGAAGGAACTTACTAGAAACTTTAGAAAGGAATCACTACAAAACAGTGTGTAACGGAATAAGAAGGAGAAGACACTTAATAGACATGCATAATCCAATATCAACGATAGCATCTACGATGGAATTAGGATTGACCTATTCGTTGTACAAACAAAATGATGAAATGATTGAGATAGCAATGGAAACAAGTGAAAATGGTATGACAGAAACATTTAAATACAAAATAATAGCAAGAAAGTGGACAAGAACAGAAGTCATACTGAAAACGACAGCAATCCGAACGGGAGCAACTCATATAATCATGGACCATGGCTAAACCAAGTGTGGAGGAACACTGAGAAATGGGACTGATTTTAAGTAGAACGACCATGCAAACCAATTAATGTATAAAATGGAGAAGATTAACTTACAAGAAAAAAAGGGGTATATATAACAGGGTACAGTACCATAAATACCCTATCTCATTGTAAAGGACAACCAAAACAATACCTATGTCATAAGTGAGATAACAACCATGCATGTGTGTGTGTGTGTGTGTGTGTGTGTGTGTGTGTGTGTGTGTGTGTGTGTGTGTGTGTATGTGTGTGTGTGTGTGTGTGTGTGTGTGTGTGTGTGTGTGTGTGTGTGTGTGTGTGTGTGTGTGTGTGTGTGTGTGTGTGTGTGTGTGTGTGTGTGTGTGTGTGTGTGTGTGTGTGTGTGTGTGTGTGTGTGTGTGTGTGTGTGTGTGTGTGTGCGCGTGTGTGTTGCGTGCGTGTGTGGAGAGGGGTTGTTTAGTTGGTTTTAACAAGAGGGTTTTCCCTCTGTTGGCCGTATGTGTGACTACGTAATACAATTGTATGGTGCAGCTGATACCTGTATTATTAGAACTGATTACCAGCATTACCAGTCTTCTTTGAAAAAATATTATGAGACAGTGTCAGAAAGTTAAAGAGAATTTGGTGCAGAACAATTATCAAAATTCAAAATAAATGTAAGCACAACTTACAATAAGTATTTGATTGAAACTATTATATGAATGAAAAGGGAATTTAGAAGAAAGATAAGCTAAATTCAAAACAAAGTAAGTACAAACTTACGACCAAGTGTGAAACAAAATGTGTAAACCCATGTAATTTTAAAAAATATGTATAATAAAGTATCATAAAAAATTGATACAAAACAATAAAATGTTACACAAATAATGATGACGCTACATGACATCATTAACTAACCCTATCACAAAAGGGAATAATAAAAGATTAATGTTTCACAAAAGAAAAGACAAGACAATCAAATAAAAAATAACACTGACAGATTAACTGAACAATCAATGAAAAAATATAAGTGAGCCAGAAACCAGCTACAATGTTAATTTTGAATATAAATGAGCAATAAAGTGATGACAAATAAAATCACTACCATATAAAATAAGCTAATGAAACAATACAAAATGCCTATTAAATATCGCCATAAGCTTAGAAAAAGGAATGCCAATAAGTCACTGAGATGAAAAGGTCATGAGATGTATAAAAGAGAGAATAATTAATCCCAAAAGTGTTTTATTGTATTGATATTATGTGAGTCGGAATGAACGACTATTATTATAATTATTATGAATATTATTATGTGATGATTTTATGTTGAGATACGTCCAACAATTATTTATGTTATTGAGCAGATAGGCAAGGCCTCTGAACTCAAAATGTGTATAAATAGATAGCAGAGAAATAGAGCCACACGTGCCCTCTGGCTAGTACCAATTTATATGAAGGGGAGAGAAGAAAAATTTTAGGGAATAGAACATACAAGGGATAACACTCGTAATAAAAAAATACCAAATACCATATTATGAACAATGACTTAATAAAAATGAATAAAGAAGAAAGTAGCGATTGATGAATTCCTGAATAATAACAACTTGATAAAATGAACTATATTGATGATTTCAGAAAAAATATAATAATCTTTGTTTCGAAATAATCAATTTTGGTGGCGATGCATTATGTAACATGACATAAGGTAGTAAAGATCCACGATAATTAAACTATAAATTAAAGAAGCTGAAGACAAGAATAAAAGGCAAAAACTTATAAACTCAGAGATAAATAACCCAATAACCCAAATGACAAATGACTGATAAACTGACAATGACCTGACACAATAGATCGGATAAATACAAAAGGAACCACAGAACGATGAAGAAGAAGCTAAGAACTAAATGTAATCAAGACATTAAGAATGAACATTGTAAATCCTGAATAATGACCATTATTCTGTATGTTAACAAATGAACTAATGTAATTAGAGTGGAGATGAGATTTACCTAGGTTAATAATGTTAATGAAAGATAATAATGTTATGTATATTTTATTGATGAAGGAATGTGTTTATAAATATAAGTTAGGGAATTAATAATCCACACACCCTAATAAATAGTGATGAATATAATCAAAATTAGTATACATACCCTAAGGCAAATCAAGGTCACAGTTAATTACCAAAAGTGATCATTTGTGAAGGGAAAATAAAATAAACAATTGTAATCAGTAACCCCATGATGATACTAACATCAATAAACAACCCAGTGAATAATTAAGTGAGTGGAAGAAGGAGTATATTAATATAAAGTGATGACATGTAGTGAGAGCATGTTGCACATAGTAAGTGAAAGTGTAAAAGTCAAAAACCTTCTATGAAGGAAAAAGTGTAATTGGTGAACTTCAAAAAGTATTCTAATTAGTAAACTGTGTTAGAATAACAGGAAGACCAGTGATAAACTTTGTACTAGTAAGTAAGAGGAACTTATTATAATGTAAGTAAAGTAAGCCAAAGGTAATAAGGATTATAGGATAAGATAGAAATTAAGGCATTGGAATGAAGGACAAACAAGAACGGTAGACACTTTTTTCTAGTAAAGGAATGGAGGAATAGTATATATTGTGTAAAGTATAAATTAATGTTAGTAGAATAAGGATGTTGTTACTGTTTTAAAGGAACCAATATAATGTAATGAATTATTAATTGAACCAGATAGTAGAAGGGAGCAGAAAGGTAGTTAGAAGTTATTTCAGGCTTGAACCTGTAAAGAAAATGTTTATTACTATAATAAGAGGTGGAGTTAGGAACACCAATGTTTATTGCTTGTTTTGTTAAAAAATTGTGTTAAAAATACCAAATGTAAAGGTAAGAAGCTACTAAGAAATGTTAGATAGTAGTATAGTAAAATCTAGGCTGTAGGCCTAACTGTTAAATAAGAATTTAGTAGATTTGAGAACAAATAATAGTCCAATATTGAAGCAGAGTATACCAAATGTTTAAACAAATTAAGTGAGTATTCCTAATACCAAAAGGTATGAATAACAGCCAATTTTGAATAATATATATGTAAAATATAAATAAGAAAAATAACAAAAATGTAATTAGCTACTCAAAAGTGACCATGAGGGATATCAAAATGACCATTATCAAAAATTATGAACAATGGTATTCATGTAATAAACCTAGCTATTAATATAAGATAGAAATCTTCATTTGAAGATATTTTGTAAAATTAAACTAAAATAAGACGTTAAATATACGCGTAACAATGACATAAATTAATGACCAATGAGAATTAGCATAATTTATTAGGTAACCATAGCAACCGAAATTTATTGCCAAAAAACTGTTAGATTTTCGATAGTCCATTATTGACCAACGCCGAGGGCGGATTGAGTAGCTCTCACCCCAAAATTTAATTCCAAATAAGTGAATTTTAACTAAAATCAAAGGAAAGGAAGATTATGATAGCAGCCCAGGGAATCCTGGATAATATATTATTTATTAAATTTGTTCACAACCCATAATTACCCAAGGAAATCAAGAAGACGTCTGGAAGAATAGATGACGACTAATCCCGAAGGAAGATCATAAGAACCTACTTCAATTCAAGAAGACGGACGATCGCAGAACGAGTACGAGGGCGAAGTCTACGGGAAAAACCGTCTGGGCGAGATTAATGAGATTCCGAAGAATAGAAGACGACTGGATCCATCCGGAAGAAGAAGACGGCATCGCAGAAGCTCCATCGAAAATTGATGAGTATAAACAATAATCCCATTAAACGAATTCCAAATTTTTCTATCAAAAATAATAAACAATAATTTTCACTTCACTGATCACTATTCTGATTTAGAACTGAAGGTATTGGTAATATCACTATTTGAACTTTAATCAATCGATAATTATTTAAATTGAGATATAGTAAATAGTTAACAAACATTTCTAATTGACAAATCCTAACCAAAAATTTTACTAAATCTCACTGATGATTACTCACTCGAATGTATTAAAATATTGATTTTTTGTGTACCTAGTATTAAGGATTATTATAAATTTGTGTATTTTAGCCGTAGTCAAATATTTCTGTAGCCAAAAGGACTTATTAACACCCCTGAGTAAAACCATTTTAATTGTAAACCAACGATAACCGTCAAGACGGTGTGTATACAAACCATTGGAACTGAGCATGCCAACTGAGCAACTGTAATAGCCGGTGCTAAAAATAAAATTAATGTACTACTAAATAATTGAAACCTATCAAAGTGTTAATAAATATTCTTATTATGCAACACTGTATGTTTGATTCGAGTAAATTAAGATAATAAATAAAAATTTATTGAAGTGAAAACCTCAAAACAAGACGTTAGCCAAGTCGACACTGCAGAAAGGCGTGCGCCAATCAGGTGGCGAGGCGGCAATATTCAAACCAAACGGTGAGAGATACGGTTTACCCGTAAATGGTAAGAGAAGGTACAATTCGACTTGCTACACGCAAATAACAGTGACAGAATTTATTGAAATTATTAATAACTTCAATCATACACACATACTATACCACGAACCCAACAAGCGAGTTAACAAACGCTCGACATTCACACACATACTATACGAAGATAGAACGACTTACAGAATAACACTAATTAATATTAAATACACCCCACAATAAGAATTGGTTACAAAGTGGCGCGCCAACTAGTAGGGCTAGGATAACTAAAAAAATCATACCTTTAAACCTTACAAATTCTAGCGGCGACTACAGAAATGGAACCGGCAAAGCACGATACGAGATACCAGGCAAAGATACGCGAGAAGGAGGCGGAAAAGGGAGACAAAGGATCAGAAACGGAGATCGAGAAAGGCGCCGGAATGGAAGAAAGGGAAATAACTTCGGTGGAAGATGTGGAAGAAATATTAACCCCAACCGAACCAACTAAAACGACGAAAGAACCAAACAGGACCATAGAAGAAATGAGATTCGAAACAAAATTGGACAGGTTAATAGAAATGTTCCAACAAATGGAAGAACGAAGAAAGGAGGATAATAAAGAATACAATGAAAAACTAGACAAGGGATTTGAGTCAATTAATGACAATTTTAAAAAGATGAATGAAAAACTGGACAGATTTAACGAGAAAGTAAGTGAAACTTTGGATAGTGATTTCAAGAAATTGAGTGAAACACTAGACAGGGATTCCAAAAGTGTTGAGGAACCGGTAATTACGAAAACAGAAGATAGTAAGAAGGAAACAGAATTAAAAGAAGACAATAGCATACTATTACCTGCAAATAAAAATAACAGCCACAAGGAGGACATCCCAACTATGGAGGTGACGACTAAAAAGAGGCATCCAAGGAAACTCATAAATACAAGAGAAGAGTTGGAGATGATGAAGAATGGACTACTTGAGATGTTTAATGTACTAATTAACGACCAGAATGAAATAATGAATTTTAAAAATAACAGAAGCAACTTACTAGAAACTTTAGAAAGGAATCACTACAAAACAGTGTGTAACGGAATAAGAAGGAGAAGACACTTAATAGACATGCATAATCCAATATCAACGATAGCATCTACGATGGAATTAGCATTGACCTATTCGTTGTACAAACAAAATGATGAAATGATTGAGATAGCAATGGAAACAAGTGAAAATGGTATGACAGAAACATTTAAATACAAAATAATAGCAAGAAAGTGGACAAGAACAGAAGTCATACTGAAAACGACAGCAATCCGAACGGGAGCAACTCATATAATCATGGACCATGGCTAAACCAAGTGTGGAGGAACACTGAGAAATGGGACTGATTTTAGGTAGAACGACCATGCAAACCAATTAATGTATAAAATGGAGAAGATTAACTTACAAGAAAAAAAGGGGTATATATAACAGGGTCCATTGTACAGTACCATAAATACCCTATCTCATTGTAAAGGACAACCAAAACAATACCTATGTCATAAGTGAGATAACAACCGTGCGTGCGTGCGTGCGTGCGTGCGTGCGTGCGTGCGTGCGTGCGTGCGTGCGTGCGTGTGTGTGTGTGTGTGTGTGTGTGTGTGTGGAGGGGTTGTTTAGTTGGTTTTAACAAGAGGGTTTTCCCTCTGTTGGCCGTATGTGTGACTACGTAATACAATTGTATGGTGCAGCTGATACCTGTATTATTAGAACTGATTACCAGCATTACCAGTCTTCTTTGAAAAAATATTATGAGACAGTGTCAGAAAGTTAAAGAGAATTTGGTGCAGAACAATTATCAAAATTCAAAATAAATGTAAACACAACTTACAATAAGTATTTGATTGAAACTATTATATGAATGAAAAGGGAATTTAGAAGAAAGATAAGCTAAATTCAAAACAAAGTAAGTACAAACTTACGACCAAGTGTGAAACAAAATGTGTAAACCCATGTAATTTTAAAAAATATGTATAATAAAGTATCATAAAAAATTGATATAAAACAATAAAATGTTACACAAATAATGATGACGCTACATGACATCATTAACTAACCCTATCACAAAAGGGAATAATAAAAGATTAATGTTTCACAAAAGAAAAGACAAGACAATCAAATAAAAAATAACACTGACAGATTAACTAAACAATCAATAAAAAAATATAAGTGAGCCAGAAACCAGCTACAATGTTAATTTTGAATATAAATGAGCAATAAAGTGATGACAAATAAAATCACTACCATATAAAATAAGCTAATGAAACAATACAAAATGCCTATTAAATATCGCCATAAGCTTAGAAAAAGGAATGCCAATAAGTCACTGAGATGAAAAGGTCATGAGATGTATACAAGAGAGAACAATTAATCCCAAAAGTGTTTTATTGTATTGATATTATGTGAGTCGGAATGAACGACTATTATTATAATTATTATGAATATTATTATGTGATGATTTTATGTTGAGATACGTCCAACAATTATTTATGTTATTGAGCAGATAGGCAAGGCCTCTGAACTCAAAATGTGTATAAATGGATAGCAGAGTAATAGAGCCACACGTGCCCTCTGGCTAGTACCAATTTATTTGAAGGGGAGAGAAGAAAAATTTTAGGGAATAGAACATACAAGGGATAACACTCGTAATAAAATAATACCAAATACCATATTATGAACAATGACTTAATAAAAATGAATAAAGAAGAAAGTAGCGATTGATGAATTCCTGAATAATAACAACTTGATAAAATGAACTATATTGATGATTTCAGAAAAAATATAATAATCTTTGTTTCGAAATAATCAATTTTGGTGGCGATGCATTATGTAACATGACATAAGGTAGTAAAGATCCACGATAATTAAACTATAAATTAAAGAAGCTGAAGACAAGAATAAAAGGCAAAAACTTATAAACTCAGAGATAAATAACCCAATAACCCAAATGACAAATGACTGATAAACTGACAATGACCTGACACAATAGATCGGATAAATACAAAAGGAACCACAGAACGATGAAGAAGAAGCTAAGAACTAAATGTAATCAAGACATTAAGAATGAACATTGTAAATCCTGAATAATGACCATTATTCTGTATGTTAACAAATGAACTAATGTAATTAGAGTGGAGATGAGATTTACCTAGGTTAATAATGATAATGAAAGATAATAATGTTATGTATATTTTATTGATGAAGGAATGTGTTTATAAATATAAGTTAGGGAATTAATAATCCACACACCCTAATAAATAGTGATGAATATAATCAAAACTAGTATACATACCCTAAGGCAAATCAAGGCCACAGTTAATTACCAAAAGTGATCATTTGTGAAGGGAAAATAAAATAAACAATTGTAATCAGTAACCCCATGATGATACTAACATCAATAAACAACCCAGTGAATAATTAAGTGAGTGGAAGAAGGAGTATATTAATATAAAGTGATGACATGTAGTGAGAGCATGTTGCACATAGTAAGTGAAAGTGTAAAAGTCAAAAACCTTCTATGAAGGAAAAAGTGTAATTGGTGAACTTCAAAAAGTATTCTAATTAGTAAACTGTGTTAGAATAACAGGAAGACCAGTGATAAACTTTGTACTAGTAAGTAAGAGGAACTTATTATAATGTAAGTAAAGTAAGCCATAGGTAATAAGGATTATAGGATAAGATAGAAATTAAGGCATTGGAATGAAGGACAAACGAGAACGATAGACACTTTTTTCTAGTGAAGGAATGGAGGAATAGTATATATTGTGTAAAGTATAAATTAATGTTAGCAGAATAAGGATGTTGTTACTGTTTTAAAGGAACCAATATAATGTAATGAATTATTAATTGAACCAGATAGTAGAAGGGAGCAGAAAGGTAGTTAGAAGTTATTTCAGGCTTGAACCTGTAAAGAAAATGTTTATTACTATAATAAGAGGTGGAGTTAGGAACACCAATGTTTATTGCTTGTTTTGTTAAAAAATTGTGTTAAAAATACCAATTGTAAAGGTAAGAAGCTACTAAGAAATGTTAGATAGTAGTATAGTAAAATCTAGGCTCTAGGCCTAACTGTTAAATAAGAGTTTAGTAGATTTGAGAACAAATAATAGTCCAATATTGAAGCAGAGTATACCAAATGTTTAAACAAATTAAGTGAGTATTCCTAATACCAAAAGGTATGAATAACAGCCAATTTTGAATAAAATATATGTAAAATATAAATAAGAAAAATAACAAAAATGTAATTAGCTACTCAAAAGTGACCATGAGGGATATCAAAATGACCCTTATCAAAAATTATGAACAATGGTATTCATGTAATAAACCTAGCTATTAATATAAGATAGAAATCTTCATTTGAAGATATTTTGTAAAATTAAACTAAAATAAGACGTTAAAATATACGCGTAACAATGACATAAATTAATGACCAATGAGAATTAGCATAATTTATTAGGTAACCATAGCAACCGAAATTTATTGCCAAAAAACCGTTAGATTTTCGATAGTCCATTACTGACCAACGCCGAGGGCGGATTGAGTAGCTCTCACCCCAAAATTTAATTCCAAATAAGTGAATTTTAACTAAAATCAAAGGAAAGGAAGATTATGATAGCAGCCCAGGGAATCCTGGATAATATATTACAGTAGACGCCCTCTTAACCGGTCAACTTGGGACCAGGGGGTCGGCCGGTTAACAAAATGGCCGGTTAAACCGAACAAAATCAAACACTTGTACAGTACTGTATCATTAAAAGTAGTTTATTTTACAGACATAACATTAACAGTGTATACAGTATTACAGTTACACTTTTAAAAAATCCGTGATTGTTTTTTGCTTTTTAAGTTTGAATGAATTTTTAAAAGCGTGGTCACGCCACTTTCACATAAACATGACATCGACACCAGATGCCTCACCTTGTTGTTCGACGTATCGCACTGCCAGCTGTAATGCTTCCAATGCGTCTTTGTGACTGACTTTTCCCTCGCTGTCTTCTTCTTTTTCTTCTATGATCCCATCTTCGTCAATATCAGTTTGGACTTAGATTATGCAAACACAACACTTATGATTTCCTCATCAGCCAAAGTTTCGTTTTCAAGCTCTTGATCACCATTTATCCATTCTTCGACATCTCTTTCTTCGCATTCTGCCATTATTTTTTGCAGAGCACAGAGTAAACTTTGATAGTCATTATCTGGGACACGTGTATTTTCTTCCGTTATCTGGTCAATGTAATTCTCAATGCCTGGCCAAGCTTTCCTCCATGATTTTATAAAAGCAGTGTGGGGAATTTCTTCAAACGCAGCTGCTATCATGTACACCACATCTTTGGTGTTTATAGTCTTTACAGCGTCTACAAGTCCTGAGTTTTCATCTTCCATTTTACCCAAAATTTCAGATAACAATTTTCGCCTATACCGTCTTTTGAAACTTGCAATAACTCCCTGGTCCATAGGTTGTATGAGACTAGTTACGTTAGGAGGCAAAAATAAAACGCTGATGTCCTCCTCACATACTAATTGATCAGCACTGGGGTGGGTCGGTGCATTGTCAATGACAAGCAGAGCTTTTACAGGCAATTTTAGATTGATTAAATGGCTTTTAACTTTTGGTATGAATTGCGTTGTAAACCATTCTTTGAAAAGATGGGAGTCCATCCACGCAGATTTTTGAGATCTATAGTAAACCGGGAGGGCTTCCATATTAACATGTTTAAACACACGCGGTTTCTTCGATTTACCAATCACAAAAAGAGGAATCTTATGTGTACCCGTGGCATTGCTACAGAGAGCAACAGTCAATCTTTCTTTGTTAACTTTCATTCCCGGTGCTGATTTTTCATCTGCCATAGCGAAAGTTTGTTTTGGTAGAAGTTTGAAATTTAAGCCCGTTTCAGCTAGGTTATATATCTGCTCTGGTTTAAGTTCTTTTTCGTTTATGATTTTTACGAGTTCTGTTGTAAATTCATCTACTGCTCCTGGATTAGCGGACAGCTTTTCCCCACACACATCAAGCACATGTGTTCCATGCCGTTTTTTCCACCTCGATAACCACCCATCACTAGCAACAAATTCGGCCTGGTTTTCGAGTTTTTTGTGAAAACATAAGGCCTTTTCTTTTAATATTGGCCCACTAATCGACGTTGTTGGACAAACCATACCCAAAGGGAATCATCAACAATCTCGTTGGTTGGTTTTCTAATTGTGCAACGGGACTTGAGTACTTTTTGTGATTCAACCTGCATACAGTAATCCTGAAGTGAATTTCTGTTTCTCCGCCAGTCGTTGACAGTACTTTTTCCCACGCCTAATTCGTTACATATTAATTGTAGCGATTCACCTTTGTCTAAACGTTCTAAGGCGTTAAGTTTTTGCGCGATACTGATTACTACACGTTTCCGTTTTTTGTCACTCATGTTTGTAGCACACGAAAAAAATAATGAAACTGTACTTACAGTAGTACCCAGTACAGTAATAATCGACACGTCTTCATATTGACAAATCAACCACTAAACTGACTAAAGACGTTCAATAAAATAAACAAGTGCAAATCATGAAACTTTTGACATGCCGGTGAGCCGTGTCGGTGTAATTTCACATTTAAGTTTACGCGGTACAATCGAAAGCCGCTTGATTACTAAAAACATAGTGTAGATAATGTATAAACATCCGTTGAATTAACGGATATCGAAAGCGTGGGAAACAGACGAGTCTGAGGGTCGGCTGGTTAAAGCGGTAATCAAAAGCCGCTTGACTACTAAAAACAAATAGAAAATGTAGGTACATCCGTTTAATTAACGGATATCGAAAGCGTGGGAATCAGACGAGTCTGGACAGTTAAAGCGGCGGCTGGTTGATCCGAGGCCGGTTAAGAGGGCGTCTACTGTATTTATTAAATTTGTTCACAACCCATAATTACCCAAGGAAATCAAGAAGACGTCTGGAAGAATAGATGACGACTAATCCCGAAGGAAGATCATAAGAACCTACTTCAATTCAAGAAGACGGACGATCGCAGAACGAGTACGAGGGCGAAGTCTACGGGAAAAACCGTCTGGACGAGATTAATGAGATTCCGAAGAATAGAAGACGACTGGATCCATCCGGAAGAAGAAGACGGCATCGCAGAAGCTCCATCGAAAATTGATGAGTATAAACAATAATCCCATTAAACGAATTCCAAATTTTTCTATCAAAAATAATAAACAACAATTTTCACTTCACTGATCACTATTCTGATTTAGAACTGAAGGTATTGGTAATATCACTATTTGAACTTTAATCAATCGATAATTATTTAAATTGAGATATAATAAATAGTTACTATTTCTTTTATGAATTTGCCAACTGCTATAATTTTTTATTGTTCGACTAAGCTTTTCGTCATTACTGACATCTTCAGGTCTTAAACAACGTCTATCAACTGTACGTTGTAGGCTTTTATACTTTAGGCCCCTCCCCTAATGTCATCGCTCCTCCTATTGGTTCTAACTGCTACCGCTCTTCACAGGAACTTTGTTACCTTTTTCCGTTAGGCATTTTTCTAACGTCCGTCAAATTGTTTTAAGAATCTCCCGTTAATTTCTTCATTCTTGACTTATAATTTTTTTGTAACCTTTTACATTTCGTCATTTTTTAGTGTGTTATTCTTATTATTTTAATTTATTTTTGTTTATTGTTTAATATATAATAAAATATTTCTTCATTTGTAAAATCCACTTTTATATTCATTAATTTATTTTTATCTTCTTTTTTAACTTTAAGTATTTCTAGTTCTTCTATTAATTTTCTTTTTTGCGGATTGTTTTCTATTTTGATTATTTCCATATTTTCATTGGGATTTATGAATTTATGGCCTGATACGTTGAAATGTCTTGCATATAGTGAGTTCGTTACTCTAACCCCTTCTCCTTTTGCGTGTTCATTCATTCTAATTTTAAATTTTCTTCCAGTTTCGCCCAGATATATCTTATTACATTCCCCACATTTTAATTTGTATACGCCGCTTTTTTCTGTTAATGGAATTTCTTCTGTTTTATCATTTTTTATATATTCGAATACATTTTTCGTTTTCTTTATTCCTATCTGTATTTCATATTTTTCGAAACATTTTTGTAACATTTTTGTTTGATATCCTATGTATGTTATTGCTCCTTTATATTTCTTTTCTTCATTTGTTTTTTCTTTTTTGTTATTTTCTATTTCTTTATTTTCCTCTATTTTCTTAACTATTCTATTAATTATTTTAGGTTTGTAATTATTATTTTTTGCTATTTGTTGTATTTTCTTTAATTCTTTTTGTTTGAGTTCTTCATTTTCTAGATAATTTATAGCTCTATAGCAAAATGAATTTAATGCTGCCATTTTATAATTGACTGGATGATATGATTCTTGTGGAATTATTAAATCTGAGTATGTTTCTTTCCTATATATATCGAATTTGAGTTTGTTATCTTCAATTTTTATACTGATATCCAGGAAATTAATTTCTAATCTCCAATTTCTTCTTGAAATTTTATTGTTTTTTCTATGTTATTTAGTTGTTCCGTAAATTTTTTTAAATTCATTTACTTCACCTTCCCAAACTATTAGTATGTCATCTACATACCTGATCCATTTTTTAATTCTTCTTTCTTTATCTATATCTTTTAAAATTTTGATTTCAAAGCTATTCATGAATATCTCTGCCATTAATGGTGAAAGCGGTGATCCCATTGGTAATCCATTTTCTTGTATGTAAAATTTGTTATTAAATCTGAAGTAGTTCTGGCTTAGGCATAATTCTAATCCTTCTATTATTTCGTTTTTCCATTCTACATTCCTTAATTTGTTTTTCTTTATTATTTCTACTGTCTTTGCTATTGGTATGTTGGTGTACATATCTTTTATATCTAATGACATTAATTTTGTCTTATTTGTTATGGTAATTTCTTTTAATCTTTCTATTACCTTTTTACTATTTTCTATGCTGTGGATTTCTTCTCTTTCATATGCCATTTTGATTCTTTTATTTATTTCTTTTGATATTTTGTATGTTGGCGAATTTATAAATGATACTATAGGTCTTAATGGCATTTATTTTTTATGTAACTTAATTTGACATCTAAATTTTGGAGCTTCAGGATTATGTTCTATTTTTTGTTTCTTTTGCCATTCTGTTAAATATGTTGTCTTTTTTATCAATTTCTTTGTTTGTGCTTGAAATTTGCTTGTGTAATCATATTTTATTTCTTTATATGGTCCTTTTTGTATAAATTGTTCTGCTTTTTCGATATAATCTTTTGTTCATTACCACTGCTATATTACCTTTATCGGCTTTTATAACTATCAAATTGTTCTCCGTGATTTTCTTTTTTAATTCTCTTATATTTCTTTTTATTTGTGTTTCGTTTTTATTTCTTACATTTTTGGTTTTCTTACATATTTTTTCTACTATTTCTTTTACTTCACTTCTTAATTGTTTTTTAGTTTCTTCATTTTTTATTTTATCGATTATTTCTTCACATTCCATTATTGTATGATTACACAAGCAAATTTCAAGCACAAACAAAGAAATTGATAAAAAAGACAACATATTTAACAGAATGGCAAAAGAAACAAAAAATAGAACATAATCCTGAAGCTCCAAAATTTAGATGTCAAATTAAGTTACATAAAAAAGAAATGCCATTAAGACCTATAGTATCATTTATAAATTCACCAACATACAAAATATCAAAAGAAATAAATAAAAGAATCAAAATGGCATATGAAAAAGAAGAAATCCACAGCATAGAAAATAGTAAAAAGGTAATAGAAAGATTAAAAGAAATTACCATAACAAATAAGACAAAATTAATGTCATTAGATATAAAAGATATGTACACCAACATACCAATAGCAAAGACAGTAGAAATAATAAAGAAAAACAAATTAAGGAATGTAGAATGGAAAAACGAAATAATAGAAGGATTAGAATTATGCCTAAGCCAGAACTACTTCAGATTTAATAACAAATTTTACATACAAGAAAATGGATTACCAATGGGATCACCGCTTTCACCATTAATGGCAGAGATATTCATGAATAGCTTTGAAATCAAAATTTTAAAAGATATAGATAAAGAAAGAAGAATTAAAAAATGGATCAGGTATGTAGATGACATACTAATAGTTTGGGAAGGTGAAGTAAATGAATTTAAAAAATTTACGGAACAACTAAATAACATAGAAAAAACAATAAAATTTCAAGAAGAAATTGGAGGATTAGAAATTAATTTCCTGGATATCAATATAAAAATTGAAGATAACAAACTCAAATTCGATATATATAGGTAAGAAACATACTCAGTTTTAATAATTCCACAAGAATCATATCATCCAGTCAATTATAAAATGGCAGCATTAAATTCATTTTGCTATAGAGCTATAAATTATCTAGAAAATGAAGAACTCAAACAAAAAGAATTAAAGAAAATACAACAAATAGCAAAAAATAATAATTACAAACCTAAAATAATTAATAGAATAGTTAAGAAAATAGAGGAAAATAAAGAAATAGAAAATAACAAAAAAGAAAAAACAAATGAAGAAAAGAAATATAAAGGAGCAATAACATACATAGGATATCAAACAAAAATGTTACAAAAATGTTTCGAAAAATATGAAATACAGATAGGAATAAAGAAAACGAAAAATGTATTCGAATATATAAAAAATGATAAAACAGAAGAAATTCCATTAACAGAAAAAAGCGGCGTATACAAATTAAAATGGGGGGAATGTAATAAGATATATCTGGGCGAAACTGGAAGAAAATTTAAAATTAGAATGAATGAACACGCAAAAGGAGAAGGGGTTAGAGTAACGAACTCACTATATGCAAGACATTTCAACGTATCAGGCCATAAATTCATAAATCCCAATGAAAATATGGAAATAATCAAAATAGAAAACAATCCGCAAAAAAGAAAATTAATAGAAGAACTAGAAATACTTAAAGTTAAAAAAGAAGATAAAAATAAATTAATGAATATAAAAGTGGATTTTACAAATGAAGAAATATTTTATTATATATTAAACAATAAACAAAAATAAATTAAAATAATAAGAATAACACACTAAAAAATGACGAAATGTAAAAGGTTACAAAAAAATTATAAGTCAAGAATGAAGAAATTAACGGGAGATTCTTAAAACAATTTGACGGACGTTAGAAAAATGCCTAACGGAAAAAGGTAGACAAAGTTCCCGTGAAGAGCGGTAGCAGCTAGAACCAACAGGAGGGGCCTAAAGTATAAAAGCCTACAACGTACAGTTGATAGACGTTGTTTAAGACCTGAAGATGTCAGTAATGACGAAAAGCTTAGTCGAACAATAAAAAATTATAGCAGTTAGCAAATTCATAAAAGAAATAGTAAGGATGGCTGCTAATTTAAACAATACGAAGAATAAATAGTTAACAAACATTTCTAATTGACAAATCCTAACCAAAATTTTTACTAAATCTCATTGATGATTACTCACTCGAATGTATTAAAATATTGAGTTTTTGTGTACCTAGTATTAAGGATTATTATAAATTTGTGTATTTTAGCCGTAGTCAAATATTTCTGTAGCCAAAAGGACTTATTAACACCCCTGAGTAAAACCATTTTAATTGTAAACCAACGATAACCGTCAAGACGGTGTGTATACAAAACATTGGAACTGAGCATGCCAACTGAGCAACTGTAATAGCCGGTGCTAAAAATAAAATTAATGTACTACTAAATAATTGAAACCTATCAAAGTGTTAATAAATATTCTTATTCTGCAACACTGTATGTTTGATTCGAGTAAATTAAGATAATAAATAAAAATTTATTGAAGTGAAAACCTCAAAACAAGACGTTAGCCAAGTCGACACTGCAGTAAGGCGTGCGCCAATCAGGTGGCGAGGCGGCAATATTCAAACCAAACGTTGAGAGATACGGTTTACCCGTAAATGGTAAGAGAAGGTACAATTCGACTTGCTACACGCAAATAACAGTGACAGAATTTATTGAAATTATTAATAACTTCAATCATACACACATACTATACCACGAACCCAACGAGCGAGTTAACAAACGCTCGACACTCACACACATACTATACGAAGATAGAACGACTTACAGAATAACACTAATTAATATTAAATACACCCCACAATAAGAATTGGTTACAATATGGACGAAAGAGGTAAAAATTTTGAAAAAAATATTAAGATTGAGATGACTGAATATGAATGTAGTGGAATAAAAGGCAAATACTTATCCCTTGTTCTTGATTATTTGAACACTATAACTCCTACAAGCGTAGAAGCAGAAAGGGCTTTTTCTGCAGCCGGATATATCTGCAGTACTATAAGAAGTAGGCTGGGGGACAAAACATTAGACACTATATGTTTTTTGCACTCTTACTTTCAGAAAAAGATATAACTTTTTTTTATTTTTGTTGTAAAGATATTTTGTGATTTAGTTTTATGTAACTCATGTAACTTAATATGTACCTATTATATGTTACCGGTATGGAACTATTTTGTTTAGTTGATTGGAGATTATACAGCATTTTGATTTATTTTAGACTGGTTAAACAAGACCAGGAAGACTAATAATTTTCGATGTTAAGTAAATAATAGTTACAAATGATCTCTTAAGTAAATTAGTTACAATAAGTTTATAACTTCATATTATATAAATATCAGTATGGAGAACCATACATGACTTCCATATTCTAAGATTTATTTTTAAAATCATTTTCGAAATGAAATATTACCATAGAAACTACTTCTTTCTACTTACTGCTTCAGCCTTAACCACAGTACTATGGTCACTAACATATACCACCTCACGTTATCGCACTCGATTTTCACTGATGATGGAAGTCAATGGCATGGCCGAAACGTCTGGTTTTGTAGAAAACATTGGACTACGGCCAAATATCCCGGGAAGGAATTTTAACAAAAACTACTTCTTTGTTGCCGATAACGTTGCACACATATATAAAAAATATGCATAAAATTAATGGCTTGTATAAGTTAATGATTGATCTCCATTAAGTAGTGCTCAAGTTTCCAAAGTTTTAATATTATGATGTCCGTAATTAAAACATCAGAGCAGGTTTAGTGTGTATGAGGGTTCACCGTGGACAAAAATTTTCAACACTTCCTATTGAGCGTTGCTTAGAATAAATCTGCGAATCTACAGTGTACGTTTCACAGAACAAACACGCGAAAAAGAAGGAGCGCTCCGAAGTCACTCATAGACCCTCAGCATCTTGCAGAGGATTCATTCCCTAAAGACGAAAAGTCTGTCTATGAATCGTTCCTCTGTAAACATGTGCAGTTACACTGCCCAGCGATCCACAGGAAGCAAATCGCTATCCACGCTGGACACTTTTCCGCGCTTGCATGCGTTATGTTGGTATGGGTTCGGCACTTTCCATTTAAAAACCGTGCAAATGTAAGAAAATAAACATGAATGAGGCCAGAAATAACGCGAATTGTGTGTGTGTGTGTGTGTGTGTGTGTGTGTGTGTGTGTGTGTGTGTGTGTGTGTGTGTGTGTGTGTGTGTGTGTGTGTGTGTGTGTGTGTGTGTGTGTGTGTGTGTGTGTGTGTGTGTGTGTGTGTGTGTGTGTGTGTGTGTGTGTGTGTGTGTGTCTTCCCTGCCTTTTTATTGGGGTAGTGATAATAATAAAATGGAAACGTAAACAGTACATAACTGAGATATGCTTGCCTGCCACGCACGATATATTTTCTCTTATACATGACTAGCAGAATACCCGTGCTTCGCTACGGAGTTTCACGTTGTACGTAATGAAAATGTTAAGTTTAATTAATAAAGTTTAATTAAAGTAGGCTTCTTAAAAATAAATAGCTGTTGCCCACAACTTCGTTCGCGTGGTCTTCAATTTAATGCGATAATATATTTAGAACAGAATCTATTCTATTGGGTTGCCATAGTAACCAGATGTAATAGTTTTTTAAGACCGCAAAGGACCCCCCAGAGGATCGTATCGAAAAAACACCTGTCCTATGTTGGTTCTCCCGTTGCGTAAAATATTTGTGCCAAGTTTTGTTGAAATCAGTCCAATGGTTTAGGTGGAGACGTGAAAGACCCCAAAGGACCCCCGAAAGGATCGTATAGAAAAAAACACTTGTCCTATGTTGGTTCTCCCTTTGCGTAAAATATTTGTGCCAAGTTTGGTTGAAATCGGTCTAGTGGTTTAGGAGGCGATGTGGAAGACCCCAAAAGGACCCCATCGAAAAAACACCTATCCTATGTTGGTTCTCCCGTTGCGTAAAATATTTGTGCCAAGTTTGGTTGAAATCGGTACAGTGGTTTAGGAGGAGATGTGGAAGAAACCTTCGCGGACGTGCGCACAACAACTCACCGAAGTTTCATCGCAATCGGATGAATGGTATAGGAACGCACACGGGACAAACAAAGAAACATTCATTTTTATATATAAGATGTAAACTATACCACTTACTTGACATAAACCGTGATAGCTAAGCTAATGTACAACATATATGTATTAATTATACACATAAATGTTCCTCGATAGACACTCTATCTATTGGCGAAAACTTGAATAAAATCCGTTCAGTACTTCCTGAGATTAGCGATTTCAAACACAGAGAGAAAACGGACCGATTTTACTTTATACTATGTACAGATTTACATTAAAATGAAAAAATTATAATTTTATTGCCTGGCAACAAAATTATTTTATTTTTAACAATTACCATTGTTTGAAAAAGTTTAAATGAATTTTCAAGTACTTTACTCTTGTTAAAACGTAAAAGGTTGCAGGTAAACTACCCCTTCCCCTTAACCGATCTTCACCAAAATCAAAAGGTCTTGAGTCCTCTACAATTCAGTGACGTATGCAAAAAATTATTTGATTCTGTTTGAATTTGCGGCAGTTATCGTTTGCCATAGAAAATACGCTTGATAAAAAATGTTGCAGGTAAACTACCCCTTCCCCTCAACCGATCTTCACCAAAAACAATAGGTCTTGAGTACTCTACAAATCACGGCTGTATGCAGAAAATTATTTGATTCTGTTTGAATTTGCGGCTGTTATCGTTTGCCATAGAAAATACCCTTGATAAAAAAAAGTGCAGGTAAACTACCCCTTTCCCTTAACCGATCTTCACCAAAAACAATAGGTCTTGAGAACTCTGCAATTTAGGGCTGTATGCAAATAATCTTTTGATTCTGTTTGAATTTGCGGCTGTTATCGTTTGCCAAAAAAAAATTTCCCTTGATAAAATAAAACCGTTGCAGGTAAACTACCCCTTTCCCTCAACCGATCTTCACCAAAAACAATAGGTCGTGAGTACTCTACAAATCAGGGCTGTATGCAAGAAATTATTTGATTCTGTTTGAATTTGCGGCAGTTATCGTTTGCCATAGAAAAAAATCTACACACAGACAGACAGACACACACACACACAGACACTTTTCGGAAAACGATTTTTTTTCATGTTTTGAGTGTAGTACAATCAGAATCTGCAATAATCTCGAACACGATTTTTTTTGCCATCACCATCTTCCATTTCCTTAAGGAATATGGAAGTAAAATATCGGTATGGAGAACCATACATGACTTCCATATTCTACGATTTATATTTTAAATCATTTTCGAAATGAAATATTACCATAGAAACTACTTCTTTCTACTTACTGCTTCAGCCTTAACCACAGTACTGTGGTCACTAAAGTATACCACCTCACGTTATCGCACTCGATTTTCACTGATGATGGAAGTCGACGGCATTGCCGAAACGTCTGGTTTTGTAGAAAACATTGCACTACGGCCAAATATCCCGG
The DNA here is from genome assembly GCA_034769895.1 of Magicicada septendecula. NCBI lineage: Eukaryota > Metazoa > Arthropoda > Insecta > Hemiptera > Cicadidae > Magicicada > Magicicada septendecula. Next base: position 949,140,624 of record CM068367.1, read on the forward strand.
GAAGGAATTTTAACAAAAACTACTTCTTTGTTGCCGATAACGTTGTACACATATATATAAAATATATGCATAAAATTAATGACTTGTATAAGATAATGATTTATCTCCATTAAGTAGTGCTCAAGTTTCCAAAGTTTTAATATTATGATGTCCGTAATTAAAACATCAGAGCAGGTTTAGTGTGTATGAGGGTACACCGTGGACAAAAGTTTTCAAATTTCCTATTGAGCGTTGCTTAGAGTAAAGCTGTGAATCTACAGTGTACGTTTCACAGAACAAACACGCGGAAAAGAAGGAGCGCTCCGAAGTCACTCATGGACCCTCAGCATCTTGCAGAGGGTTCATTCCCTAAAGACGAAAAGTCTGTCTATGAATCGTTCCTCTGTAAACACGTGCGGTTACACTGCCCAGCGATCCACAGGAAGCAAATTGATGTCCATTTTTTCGGCTTGCATGCGTTATGTTGGTATGGGTTCGGCACTTTCCATTTAAAAACCGTGCAAATGTAAGAAAATAAACATGAATGAGGCCAGAAATAACGCGAACTCTCTGTGTGTGTGTGTGTGTGTGTCTTCCCTGCCTTTTCATTGCGGTAGTCATAATAATAAAATGGAAACGTAAACAGTACATAACTGAGAAAAATATCGGTATGGAGAACCATACATGACTTCCATATTCTAAGATTTATATTTAAAATCATTTTCGAAATGAAATATTACCATAGAAACTACTTCTTTCTACTTACTGCTTCAGCCTTAACCACAGTACTGTGGTCACTAACGTATACCACCTCACGTTATCGCACTCGATTTTCACTGATGATGGAAGTCGATGGCATTGCCGAAATGTCTGGTTTTGTAGAAAACATTGGACTACGGCCAAATATCCCGGGAAGGAATTTTAACAAAAACTACTTCTTTGTTGCCGATAACGTTGTACACATATATATCAGTGGCGAAGTTACATGGAGGCAATTGAGGCAATGCCTACCCTAACAAATTCTGTAGAATAAAAATTATAAATACGTATGAACTACATAACGTAAAGATTATACATTGTTACTGTGACTGTCAAATTTATTAAACCGAAACGTGCTTTATTGAGCGACCGCTAGATGGTGACAGGTGAGATTCGGCATAGTTCGTTTAAATCGAATGAGGCAACCTGAACTTGCCTCAGCGTTTTTTGTATACATCGTATGTAAGCAATGTAGTGGTGTGATAGGGAAGTGTAGGGAGGGGGGATTGTCCCGCGCTGTACACATAGAGCGTTGAGGCATGCCTCACTTCTGTGGTCCAAACAGTTAAGTTAAAGCGCCTGTGTTGTTACTAAGTGTTTATTTTATGCGGTTATTAAAAGTGTCACTGTTATTCCGCTGAACTAACAGATGATCAAGATTGTTATTTGAATTATTTGTAACATTAAACATATATATAGAAACTAACCAAGTTTAAAAATTTGAAGTTCAATCAGTTGTATTATTGTGTATGACTAATACAAGGATTGTTCAATAGACACACGTATAGAGCTGTAAAGCATTTTTTATTCAACGATTTTAAAAGAAGTCTCCAATAACATTAAGACATGAGTTCCACTGTTGCGCTAACCTGTAGATTCCCTGCTAGTAAAATTCTTACGGCTGTTTGTGGAACCATTCGGTTACAGCAAACTCTACCTCAGCGTCCGATTTGACCCACCGTCCTTTTAGTGATTCCTTAAAAAAAATTTAAGATAAGATTTTTGCCTACCCATTCATTAACTACTAGCTTCGCCAGTAAGCAAATTGATGTCCATTTTTTCGGCTTGCACGCGTTATGTTGGTGTGGGTTTCGGCACTTTCCATTTAAAAAGCGTGCAAACGTAAGAAAATAAACATGAGTGAGGCCAGAAATAACGTGAATTGTGTGTTTGTGTCTTACCTGCCTTTTTATTGCCGTATTAAATGAAAAATATTATATTACATTAAAATTAAAAAACTTTAATTTTATTGCCTGGCAACAAAATTATTTTATTTTTAACAATTACCATTGTTTCAAAAAGGTTAAATAAATTTGCAAGTACTTTACTCTTGTTAAAACGTAAAAGGTTGCAGGTAAACTACCCCTTCCCCTTAACCGATCTTCACCAAAATCGAAAGTCCTTGAGACCTCTACAATTCAGGGATGTATGCAAAAAATTATTTGATTCTGTTTGAATTTGCGGCTGTTATCGTTTGCCATAGAAAATACGCTTGATAAAAAAACGGTGCAGGTAAACTACCCCTTCCCCTTAACCGATCTTCACCAAAAACAATAGGTCTTGAGTACTCTACAAATCAGGGCTGTATGCAAAACATTATTTGATTCTGTTTGAATTTGCGGCTGTTATCGTTTGCCATAGGAAATACCCTTGTTAAAACATAAAACGTTACAGGTAAACTACCCCTTTCCCTCAACCGATCTTCACCAAAAACAATAGGTCTTGAGAAATCTACAATTTAGGGCTGTATGCAAATAATCGTTTGATTCTGTTCGAATTTGCGGCTGTTATCGTTTGCCATCGGAAATACCCTTGTTAAAACATAAAACGTTACAGGTAAACTACCCCTTTCCCTTAACCGATCTTCACCAAAAACAATAGGTCTTGAGAACTCTACAATTTAGTGCTGTATGCAAATAATCTTTTGATTCTGTTTGAATTTGCGGCTGTTATCGTTTGCCATAGGAAATACCCTTGTTAAAACATAAAACGTTACAAGTAAACTACCCCTTTCCCTTAACCGATCTTCACCAAAAACAAACGGTCTTGAGAACTCTACAATTCAGGGCTGTATACGAAACATTATTTGATTCTGTTTGAATTTGCGGCTGTTATCGTTTGCCAAAAAAAAAAATTTCCCTTGATAAAAAAAACCGTTGCAGGTAAACTACCCCTTTCCCTCAACCGATCTTCACCAAAAACAATAGGTCGCGAGTACTCTACAAATCAGAGCTGTATGCAAAAAATTATTTGATTCTGTTTGAATTTGCGGCAGTTATCGTTTGCCATAGAAAATACGCTTGATAAAAAACGTTGCAGGTAAACTACCCCTTCCCCTCAACCGATCTTCACCAAAAACCATAGGTCTTGAGTACTCTACAAATCAGGGCAGTATGCAGAAAATTATTTGATTCTGTTTGAATTTGCGGCTGTTATCGTTTGCCATAAAAAATACCCTTGTTAAAAAAACGTTGTAGGTAAACTACCCCTTTCCCTTAACCGATCTTCACCAAAAACAATATGTCTTGAGAACTCTACAATTTAGGGCTGTATGCAAATAATCTTTTGATTCTGTTTGAATTTGCGGCCGTTATCGTTTGCCATAGGAAATACCCTTGTTAAAACATAAAACGTTACAAGTAAACTACCCCTTTCCCTTAACCGATCTTCACCAAAAACAATAGGTCTCGAGTACTCTACAATTTAGGGCTGTATGCAAATAATCTTTTGATTTTGTTTGAATTTGCGGCTGTTATCGTTTGCCATAGGAAATACCCTTGTTAAAACATAAAACGTTACAAGTAAACTACCCCTTTCCCTTAACCGATCTTCACCAAAAACAAAAGGTCTTGAGAACTCTACAATTAAGGGCTGTATACGAAACATTATTTGATTATGTTTGAATTTGCGGCTGTTATCGTTTGCCAAAAAAAAATATCGGTATGGAGAACCATACATGACTTCCATATTCTAAGATTTATATTTAAAATCATTTTCAGCCAAACAGCCAGGCTGTGTCTTACCTGCCTTTTTATTGCTGTATTAAATGAAAAATATTATATTACATTAAAATGAAAAAATTATAATTTTATTGCCTGGCAACAAAATTATTTTATTTTTAACAATTACCATTGTTTCAAAAAGTTTAAATAAATTTTCAAGTACTTTACTCTTGTTAAAACGTAAAAGGTTGCAGGTAAACTACCCCTTCCCCTTAACCGATCTTCACCAAAATCGAAAGTCATTGAGACCTCTACAATTCAGGGACGTATGCAAAAAATTATTTGATTCTGTTTGAATTTGCGGCTGTTATCGTTTGCCATAGAAAATACGCTTGATAAAAAAACGTTGCAGGTAAACTACCCCTTCCCCTTAACCGATCTTCACCAAAAACAATAGGTCTTGAGTACTCTACAAATCAGGGCTGTATGCAAAACATTATTTGATTCTGTTTGAATTTGCGGCTGTTATCGTTTGCCATAGAAAATAAAACGTAAAAGGTTGCAGGTAAACTACCCCTTCCCCTTAACCGATCTTCACCAAAAACAATAGGTCTTGAGTACTCTACAAATCAGGACTGTATGCAAAACATTATTTGATTCTGTTTGAATTTGCGGCTGTTATCGTTTGCCATATAAAATACCCTTGTTAAAAAAACGTTGCAGGTAAACTACCCCTTTCCCTCAACCGATCTTCACCAAAAACAATAGGTCTTGAGAAATCTACAATTCAGGGCTGTATGCGAAACATTATTTGATTCTGTTTGAATTTGCGGCTGTTATCGTTTGCCAAAAAAAAAATTTCCCTTGATAAAAAAAACCGTTGCAGGTAAACTACCCCTTCCCCTCAACCGATCTTCACCAAAAACAATAGGTCGCGAGTACTCTACAAATCAGGGCTGTATGCAAAAAATTATTTGATTCTGTTTGAATTTGCGGCAGTTGTCGTTTGCCATAGAAAATACGCATGATAAAAAACGTTGCTGGTAAACTACCCCTTCCCCTCAACCGATCTTCACCAAAAACAATAGGTCTTGAGTACTCTACAAATCAGGGCTGTATGCAAAAAATTATTTGATTCTGTTTGAATTTGCGGCTGTTATCGTTTGCCATAGAAAATACCCTTGTTAAAAAAACGTTGTAGGTAAACTACCCCTTTCCCTTAACCGATCTTCACCAAAAACAAAAGGTATTGAGAACTCTACAATTTAGGGCTGTATGCAAATAATCTTTTCATTCTGTTTGAATTTGCGGCTGTTATCGTTTGCCATAGGAAATACCCTTGTTAAAACATAAAACGTTACAGGTAAACTACCCCTTTCCCTTAACCGATCTTCACCAAAAACAATAGGTCTTGAGAACTCTACAATTCAGGGCTGTATGCGAAACATTATTTGATTCTGTTTGAATTTGCGGCTGTTATCGTTTGCCAAACAAACAAAATTTCCCTTGCTAAAAAAAAACCGTTGCAGGTAAACTACCCCTTTCCCTCAACCGATCTTCACCAAAAACAATAGGTCGCGAGAACTCTGCAAAACCGGGCTGTATGCAAAAAATTATTTGATTCTGTTTGAATTTGCGGCAGTTATCGTTTGCCATAGAAAAAAAATCTACAGACAGACAGACAGACAGACAGACAGACACACAGACACACAGACACACAGACAGACACACAGACACTTTTCGGAAAACGACTTTTTTTCATGTTTTGAGTGTAGTAGAATCAGAATCTGCAATAATCTCGAACACGATTTTTTTTGCCATCACCATACTTCCATTCCTTAAGGAATATGGAAGTAAAAATTTCCCTTGATAAAAAAAAACCGTTGCAGGTAAACTACCCCTTTCCTTCAACCGATCTTCACCAAAAACAATAGGTCGCGAGTCCTCTACAAATCAGGGCTGTATGCAAAAAATTATTTGATTCTGTTTGAATTTGCGGCAGTTATCGTTTGCCATAGAAAAAAAATCTACAGACACACAGACACACACACACAGACACTTTTCGGAAAACGACTTTTTTTCATGTTTTGAGTGTAGTAGAATCAGAATCTGCAATAATCTCGAACACGATTTTTTTTGCCATCACCATACTTCGATTCCTTAAGGAAATATGGAAGTAAAAATACAGAAATGAAAAAACTATAATTTTATTGGCTGGCAACAAAATTATTTTATTTTTCCATTGTTTGAAAAAGTTTAAATGAATTTTCAAGTACTTTACTCTTGTTAAAACGTAAAACGTTGCAGGTAAACTACCCCTTCCCCTTAACCGATCTTCACCAAAATCAAAATTCCTAGAGTTCTCTACAATTCAGGGACGTATGCAAAAAATTATTTGATTCTGTTTGAATTTGCGGCTGTTATCGTTTGCCATAGAAAATACGCTTGATAACAAAAACGTTGCAGGTAAACTACCCCTTCCCCTTAACCGATCTTCACCAAAAACAATAGGTCTTGAGAACTCTACAATTTAGGGCTGTACGCAAATAATCTTTTGATTCTGTTTGAATTTGCGGCTGTTATCGTTTGCCATAGGAAATACCCTTGTTAAAACATAAAACGTTACAGGTAAACTACCCCTTTCCCTTAACCGATCTTCACCAAAAACAATAGGTCTTGAGAACTCTACAATTCAGGGCTGTATAAGAAACATTATTTGATTCTGTTTGAATTTGCGGCTGTTATCGTTTGCCAAAAAAAAAAAATTTCCCTTGATAAAAAAAAACTGTTGCAGGTAAACTACCCCTTTCCCTCAACCGATCTTCACCAAAAACAATAGGTCGTGAATACTCTACAAATCAGGGCTGTATGCAAAAAATTATTTGATTCTGTTTGAATTTGCGGCAGTTATCGTTTGCCATAGAAAAAAATCTACACACAGACAGACAGACACACACACAGACACTTTTCGGAAAACGGCTTTTTTTCATGTTTTGAGTGTAGTACAATCAGAATCTGCAATAATCTCGAACACAATTTTTTTTTGCCATCACCATACTTCCATTCCTTAAGGAATATGGAAGTAAAATGATTCTGTGTTTGAATTTTTTTTTATTTGTCACATACAAAGAAAGGCTTATGTTGGATTTGATTAAATAAAAATAGCAGAAGATTATGGCTCTCTTATTACCTTTAAATTTGCATGAATGAAAAATTTTATGGAAATACTGCGGGATCCCGCAGGAATGGCTAATGTCCCACAAAATTCCCGCGGGAAAATAAAGTCTGCGGGATTGCAAACCCGAGTCGTAACTATACTGACGCTATCGCGCATTATGGAATAAGCTAGTAATTTGGGGAGATGTAAATACCAGTACTAAACGACGTTCAGTTCAGTATAGCTGCGGTATATTTACTGTGCGGTTCGAGTTATTTTTGGGCGATATTACTGTGCTCGTTCAAGTGGTTATTAGTTAAGTGTTGTGTTTTATAATTGGACGGTATACTGTAATACAATTGAGTTTTAATATTAGTTGACATTTATTTGCGTGTGAACAATTTTCATTTAATTGTAATACAATTGAGTTTTAATATTAGTTGACATTTATTTGCGTGTGAACAATTTTCATTTGATTTGTTATAAGAGACTGTGTTGTTAATTAGGAACCGTTTAACTGTGAAAATTAAAGGGTGATTAGTGACTTAATTGGTGTCTTGTACTTATTTTGTTTTTCACTGTACCTACGACGATCGAGTAGACCGTCGTAACAGTGGTGTCAGAAGTGGGATAAAAGGGTTAACAGTGGACACTTTATACAAGACGAGTGTGATTCGTAATTAATCGGTAAATATGGATCCCAGTCAAATGATGGAAACTTTACAAACACTGCTGCGGCAGACACAGGAAGAAACAGAAAAACGGCAGGATAAAAAACGCAGGCAGGAAAGTGAAGAGGCTGAGGAACGTCAGAAAGCATTAATGCTAGAAACAGAAGAAAGACAAAAAGAAGAATGGAATTGTGAAACAGAAAACATCAAGGAGTTAATACAGGAGCAAAAGCAGACACAACAACAAACCGCTGCAGAGTTGGGTATCCTAAGAGGTGAGCTTAATAAACAAGTTACTAAAATATCGGAGGTACAAGAATCAATGACATTAAAAATAGCTGAAGTAGAGAAATCTGTTTCGAGTGTTGAAGAATCGATGTCCACAAAAATATGTGACATAGAAGAAACCATGCCAAATAAAATATCTGCAGTAGAAATCTCAATGGCAAACATAAGAGAGCAGTTTCTGAAGTTACAACCAAAACAATTTTGTGAACAGACTGTACCAATGATAAAGACAGAGAAAGACACAGAAAATAAGTCAATAGAGAAGGTCACCTCGCCTGCAATTGGGACAGTTCATGACAAGGCCCCAACCTTTGATGGAAGCACGCACTGGGCGACGTATTTATGCCAATTCGAGACTGCTGCATGCATAAATAATTGGACGGAGAAAGACAAGGCAGTTTCACTCGTACTCTCATTAAAAGGACCCGCGGCAGAACTACTACAGAAAGTGCCACCTGACAGCCAGAACATCTATGCCGAGTTGATAAAAGCTCTAGAATTACGCTACGGTGATAAACATTTGCGAGATGTGTACTACGCTCAGTTGAGAACAAGACGACAACGTTCCGGGGAGAATCCTCAAGAGTTTGAAGCAAGTATTGACAGATTGATTACACTGGCCTATCCTGAAGCACCAGAAGATTTTCGAATAAGGTTTGCGGTCCAGACATTTATTGATGGCATCGGAGATTGTGAACTTCAACAAGTGTTACGAATGGCAAGGCACCGAAATAGCTCAGAAGCTCTTGTTCACGCCCTAGAGTTTGAAGCTGCCAAGTCAGCGTCCTGCTACATTAATGGGTTTGTGGCATCACATTGCAGTCGGAAGATCCCTGTATCACACTGCCGTTATGATGAGTGCAGGAAAACAATGTTGTCGGACAAACAATTCAAAAGTTCAAGAGAGTCGCAACGATTTGAAAAAGACAGAAGACCGAAATGTCACAACTGTGGAAAACGTGGTCATCTACAGGTAGACTGTTGGGAGAAGGAGATACCGAGAGAAGAGAGTGATCGCACCAATTGGAAAAGTAAAGCCCCAGAACAGCACACAGTTTCCACGCTACATAAGACCAGTGGAAACTTTGATTGTTAATGGATTTGCGGAAGGTAAACCAACATAATTTACAGTTGACACGGGCGCAACAGTGCCCATCGTGCACCCTTACTTAGTCGGCAACTGCCAGCCTCTAATTAGCTCTTGTACAATACAGACTGACTGGAAGCCCGTCAAGGTGCTAGGAAAGGTAGACTGTAACGGTACAGAATTGTGTGCTACCCCAGTTTCAATTTTATTTTATATCAATTCAGTTTTAATTTTCCATTGTCAGCATACACCTGTGAGGTGCCCCAGTTTAACCAGCAATACACTGTTAGCCTAAACAACTGTCTAGACGTATTACGTAACCGCCCCAGCAGCAGTCCTTGTGAATCACAGTATGCAGATTGTCACCACTGCATGAACATCAGACAGTAGTAAAGAGCAGTTACAAGTTCGTTAATTGAAAATAGTGGCCTCGGGCGTGCAAGATAGGCCTAAAGCAAAAAGGGCCTATCTAACAAAAACATAAAAAGTGTTCCCATGCAATTTATGGCAGCACGGTCAAATAATTAAAAACATATAAGAGCTCGAGTCACGTACGTCGGCCGACTTTTGTTGTGAAGCTATCAGACTAAAAGTTCATAAAAGTGTAACGATTAACGAAATCGTAAACTATGGTGAATTAAATATAACGGAGTACGTTGTGGTAGCGTGAAAGTTTGTGAACTGGGGAAATAATATTTGTGATCAGAAACAGCCAACAACACGAGGTGGTGATGGAACTGATTAACGCCATGGATTGTTAAGTACTCTACATAACCCTATCAGAACTATTCTATAAATACAGAAATTAAAAATAAACACAGTTTAAACCACGGGGTTTTTTAAAAGAAAAGAAAAAAAATAAATAAAAAATAAAAGTATGAGTGAGAGAGCGTTGCAAAGTGCTGGTTAAGTTATTTTATATTGCGTTATTGCCAAGTCATTTTCATACGAGTTTAGATCAACTGATTAAGTATTCATGCCTTATTGTTTTTTTTTTGTATTGAAATTATGATGTAGAGATAAACTGAAAGCAAACACTGCATTAAAGAAAGCTAGCTGTTTTAGAATACAAAAATTGGTGTTAGCGCAATTATTTTGAAACTTCAACCCAAATAACCTTGTCTGCAGCTGATTTTTTCGTCTGTACGACCTTGGAAGAGAACCCGAAGGTAAGATAAAGACATTATAAATATCAATTAAAATAAATTGAGTAGTTTCAAAATGTACGTGTACGCCTGGGTCTTCTCGAGTTTAGCCACCAAATGCTCGTTGCAGACATTGTCGCTGAAGTGATTCTTGGCACAGACATTATTAATGCCTACGGATTCATTGTGGACTTAGGAGAGAATGTCCTGAAGGTTGGCCAAGAGAAGATAAAGCTTTGCATGGCTAAAATGACAGGGTCTACCAACCATTCGATTAAGCGAGTGGCATTAGTAGAAGAAAACGTCAACAGGTCTGGGCAAGAGGAACCCTCCCTATTGCAAGTGGAAATGGAGGAAGAACTAACAGAGGAAATACAAATAAGTGTAACAACAAAAGGAGTGATTGGAAAGCCACTATGGGTGTCGAGACAAATCTCTTGCTTGTTCCTGAGCTTATATAAGCGCCCGAGGGAAAAGTGGTTGAAGATGAGGTTATGCAAGAGGTTGTTGACGAGAACCAAACAAAGTTGGCGGGACGAACAGGCTTAAGGAGGAGGCAGTGTTACGACATTACAGAACAGTCTACGTGTTTGTCGAATGTGCCAGAAAAATCTCGCTCTAATGTGTGGCGTACATGCTTGTAGCCGCATTTGTTAGACTGTGCCAGACTTCGCCTGGGCACACGGACTGTGTCAAGGCCGAAATTAATTATGTCGTAACTATACTGACGCTATCGCGCATTATGGAATAATCTAGTAATTTGGGGAGATATAGATACCAGTACTCAATGACGTTCAGTTCAGTATAGCTGCGATATATTTACTGTGCGGGTCGAGTTATTTTCGGGCGATATTACTGTGCACGTTCAAGTGGTTATTAGTTAAGTGTTGTGTTTTATAATCGGACGGTATATTGTAATACAATTGAGTTTTAATATTAGTTGACATTTATTTGCGTGTGAACAATTTTCATTTGATTTGTTATAAGAGGCTGTGTTGTTAATTATGAACTATTTAACTGTGAAAATTAAAGGGTGATTAGTAACTTAATTGGTGTCTTGTACTTATTTTGTTTTCCACTGTACCTATGACGATCGAGTAGACCGTCGTAACAATATGAAATAGTATTTTATATTAAACACACACACACACACACACACACATTTACATAATATGCAATCACAAATTAATTAAATATATTAGTTTGCTGCAGTGGCGACTAATGACTTTTCATGCTAATGACTTTTTCACGATCATCAAAAAATTTAACAGTGTAAAATCTTACTGAAATGGAAAGTGAAATAAATAAATCCAGTTATTTCTTGAAAGTAAATTCTGCCCTTCTATTTTTCAGAAACATGAACTTTTCCAACACTTTGTCATCAAAATTGTCAACATTTGTATTTATGGACATCACTGTCAATGCCATTTAGACAATCATTACCCATAATATGTTGCAAAAAATGTCTTGACTCTTATAAGTATTGAAAAGCAACGCTCTGATTCTGCAGTTGTTACTTACACTTTAAAATTATTTCTAGTATGCTTGTAGTTTTCAGGAAAATATCAGTAAGATTATGTTGTAGCAGTAATGTAAGGAAGTTTGTGAACCCAATTATCTGACTACAGTTGTGAGTAAATAACTTATAATTTTGTTTTTAAACGAGATCAACTGTTTAAACAGTGAATGGTAAACTGTGCTTGAGTATTTCCTCTAAAATATGGCACCTACTAGGAGAAATTAAAAGAAAGATGGGAATTGCTGATACATTATTAAAAAAACGCTCGCACTTTAGCATGCTGTGATGCTGCATTTTGGATCAAAAGATTAAGCTGGTGAGCATAATAATGTATATAATGAGTGTAAAGATATTTCTTCTTAATATAACTTTGAACACCACCCGTATCACCACTCATTACATTTGCTCCATCTTACGTCTGAGCAATTAACTATTGTGGTGTTTTCATAACAATGCGATCAATTTCTTCTTATATACATTTTTGTATCCCTTCTGCTGAATTGTCCTTGACTCTTCTAAAGCACTAAAGGTTCTCATGAACAATCCCATCAAAAATATATCTAAATATTAGTGCCATTTGGCACCAATTCATAACATCTGTAGTTTTGTCACATTGACTAGCCAAGAAATTGGAATTTTTAATTTGCTCATTATTTTCTCACTGCATACAGCCAACATAGTACCTGAAATAGTTTTGTATGCTTTTAGAAGTCCCCTTAAACGCTGTAATGTTCTGCACATGTTTTTGTAACCCAACATTAAGTTCTGCAGAAAAACTGACTAATTCTCTCTAAACAGTCTACAATTTTCAGATTTTTCATTCTAGTGGTGATATTTAAGTGGCAACTCAAAAGAACTGCAAAATTTTATACAACAAATAATGTGTTTTAAAATATAACTGTTCTTTTTAACCTGTTAATTATGTTCAATAACATGTTTCCAGTACGCTTAATGAAGCTGTATCAAAATATTTATTTACTTCACCTAGTGAAGCCAGTTGTGTGAATGCATTAATTGAATCTGCCAGATGATACAAATCTTTAAACCCTTTCTGGCCCAATTTCCATCCGTTTCTATTACTACAGTAAAATAAGACGCACGAAAAACAGTACAACAAATTCGAAACTTAACACCCACACATCCAGTTTACTTCGTTTATAAATGTCTCTTGAGAAATGTCATATAAATATCCTGTTTTGTGCTTCTCTTTCACTAATTTGTGTTACATTTAAATCAAGTAATGGCCTGCCTAATTTTTTAAATATTCATTTTATTCTCTAAAGAAAATCTGGTTAAATTTGTTTTTATTAAGACTGATAGTCAACTATTCATGTTTGAACTCATAACACATGACCCAAGGCACGTGTGACAAAAGTAAACTGATGATCAACAAACAGTATACCAACAATCAATGCTAAAAACTGGGAACTGGCCACCGATTTCTAGCGGCCTGAGATCTTGGTTTATGAAGGGCTATTATTCATTGACATCACACGATACGTCATGTTGTCACAGCAACCTGGTCTGCAAATCTCCTTATGGCCCTGTTTACGTAGTTTAGGCTAGTGCTACGTATAAGACAGATAAATATTTTTATTCTAATCTAAACCAATGTTTAAAGAAGATTGTTTATTTTTTAAAACAAAAACGGACAAACCATAGTTAACTATGATAATACGATTTTTTACTGTTCTGTCAGGGGGTGTGTGGGCATGCGGCCACAATAAGGAACCGCCACTGGTTTGCTGTTAAGAATCTGCATCTTTATATAGCTATTACAGACAAGATGACAAACTGAAAATGCAAAATTTTGATATAAAAATAATGTTAACATTACCTTAGGAATTTAGTAATTTCATACAATGCTTAATATAATAATTGCAATATCATGCACATACTTATTACTATTTATTGTAAATTGCACTATAAATTTCAAATAAACATACAGATATAAACTTTATTAAATTTGTCAAGCCTCCTCTTAAATACAGACATCTATATCTTATCTCCAAGAATAAAGTATTACTTAAAATAATCAGCACAAAATAATAAAAAACATGCCACTAATGATGTACATTATATGAAAACAAAACTTACAATTCAAATTATACAAAATTTGTGATAGTAATTTTACTGGAGGAACAATGCTTTGTAGTTTTGTCTTGTGTATCAGCTATTCATATAGTACACTATACAGTGAAACAACACTAGAAATTTATAAATAGTAAGGATACTGTACACTCATGCATAACTTTGAAACGTGACCTTATGAGAAAAAAGTAACTGTACCCGTATATGAGCTAAAAAGAAAATTTAAATGTTCCAAATAGAGCAAACACTATTTGTTAGGCTATTGCATACAAATGTTAAACAACAAGAATATCTTACACCTTGGTATTTCAGGAACAGGTTAGGTTATAACAAGAACAAGGAAACATGAGAAAAAGTTACATCGCCATGAAGACACTGAAATCATACAACTGCTAAACAAATAAACACGGTTCAAAAGCTGCTAGTATAAGTACTATATATTAATGCAGCACCAATTCTGTGAAGTAATACAAAAAATTAATATAATATTTTTAATTAACCTACAAAAAACAAATGAGAAACTCTTACACATAAGTACACAGCTAGTAGTTTAAAATGAGTTAAACAAAAACTGTTCATTAGTATTACGACTAGATTACAATCCTCTGCATAATGGGTGCACTTTATATGCCCACAACTTACAAAAGAAAAACTGTGTAGTGTTTGTTGTATGATTGTGTGCTGTACAATAAACGTTATGTTACTAAAGAAATAGTAATCAGATTTGTTGTAATTTTTCCTGTATCAAATTTATCTAATATCAAAATTTATGTAATTATAATGTACTTCGTTCAAAATAGTAAGCGAGATCTGCAGCTCAGTGAATAATTATATGAATAAATTGTTTTTTATTGTTTATGAGATTTTTTTAATCTTACAAAACCTGCAGCAGAAAACTGATATTTTATGTAATTGGTGCAGCACACTTTTTTTTGTAAGTTGTGGGCATAAAAAGTGCACCCATTATGCAGAGAATTGTAATCTAGTCATAATATTAATGAACAGTTTTTGTCTAACTCAAACTACTGGTTGCGTGCTTACGTGTAATTTACTCTATAACTAATTATAGTACCACTTAAAGATTGTGATATTCAAGAATTATTTCACTACATGAATTATTTAACACGTTACATAAAATAATACACAATCAAAATAGCTCATTACCTGTACTTTCATTTTTATCTACGATTATGTTATTCTCAGTCTGTTTGATTTCTTCTAAATCTGCTAACTGAGTATTATTTTCTATTGAAATTCTATTGTTCTCATCAATTACAGTAATCATACTATCTCCTTTTACTGCTGCATCATCTGCTATTTTTGTTAAATATTCAGTATTTAATCTACTCTTATCCAAGACTTTCTTGTTTGTTGAATTACTACCTTTGCACGCCACTGAATGTCTCTTGAAACCCTAAAAAAATTATGTTAGTGTAAATATATAAATGATGATACAAATACAAATTCAAAATTATTTCTGGTTTCATATTTTACAAACCTGGTAAGTAGTAGCACACCACTTTACACTTACGAATTTTGTTTTGTTTTGTTCCATCGTTCTAACAAGTTTCTTTAAAATTTGTAAATGTATTAAATTTTAGGTGTTGTTTAATAAGTGCAAGTAAGTTTTTGTACTAAATTATGTGAACATGCAAGATGTTTTAAAAACAAACTGTAAATATACAAAATATCAGTTCCATGGCACCTTAATCTTTTTGGTGCTCAATACTTTTTATGTATATGATATAACAAATGTTATATTATGAGCAATGCTGAATCTGTCCTAATACAGGTTTTAGGTGAATCATACACTTCACATTGTTTTATCCTCTGCAGCTCTCTTCAGCTGTTCATAATTTCTTGCCATCATCAAATCTGCCAACCATATCTGCAATCATATCTTCTTTTTCCCTCCCCTCTCCTACCTTCTACCTTGCCGTCAATTAACTTCCATAGACAGTTCCTTCTCAAAATGTCACCAATCCAATTAAAAATGTCAAATTCCTGGATTTTGTTGTCTATGACATGTCCGTTGTTATTAATTAACTATATAATAGAATACTGTTGACTTGGAACACAATTATTGCTAAAAATGATAAATTTCTACCTTATAGCTCTAACTAGCTTTTGCTCATTAGAGCTTCATCAGAGGCTCCCACTGAGAGCGCTGTCCATCCTGCTTTTGGTGATGGCGCCGACATTCAAAAGATCATTGTAGTTGTGTGTGTTGTGTAATATGTTGAAATAGTATGTGCGATCTTGAACAACTAGAAATATACAAACACACACAAACACATAGAAACAACACACTAAACAAACAGACACAATTTAAATCACACATACTATTTGAATGTATTACACACACACACACACACACACAACGATCTTTTTAATGACGACACCATCACCAAAAACAGGACAGACAGCGCTCCTAGTGACAGCCTCTGATGAAGCTCTAATGATTGAAAGCTACATGAGGCCATAAGGTAAAAATTTATCATTTTTATCAATAATGATTTGTGTTCCCAGTCAATAGTATTCTATTATACTTAATTAAAAATGTTACAAGTATGCCAAAAATAAAAGTTATTTTAGATGCTTGAATCAAATAAAGCTCATTTATAAAATTGATATTTAATGCTGAATCTATTTTTTTCTATACCTTTTCCTTTAAATGGCTGCAGATACCGCAACTAGCGGCTCACAACGTGTTTGTACTAGCCATGCAACTGTCACACGAAACACAAAAGCCACATGGTATGCCTTGGTTCTTTATGGACTGTTAAGCAGAGGTTTTTTCCTTTAAAAAAATATACATTATTACTTTATAAATATATACACTTCACAGTTGATTTCCTTTTAATAATGTAATTTTTAAAAATAAATTTCATCATAGCCCAACTTGTAAATTCGAGTGTCATAAGGATGAACACAAAACCTGATTAAATGGGTAACTGAGAGTCTAGTATAAAAGCAACTTTAACTTTGCTCCTCAATTATGCTTTCTTTGTTCTTTGGATGATGTAGGCTTATACTGTGATGACTGGGCGCATTGTAGATGTATACCCAAGACTCACTACCAGTTATAATCGTCTCCAGGAAATCACAAACACCATTGGCATACCAAATTCCAGCATGTTTTGTGAAACTCTTTCACAACACAACATAAAAATTTTACTATCATTATACATACTCAAATCATCTGTTAATATGTATGTGCACAATAATAAAAAATCCAACATCATCAGCAATGATCAGCGAACATTCACTTGTGATCAAACTGCACATTTTGTTAATAACATCCATACTTTGGCATTGTATGCTAGTCATTGGCAACTGAAGTTCAGTCATTTTCAATCTTTATGTTATTCTTCAATTGTATAAACTCTCTCCTTAAACCACTGCCAAAATCTTACCATTCCATTTTGGGTATACTCAAACTTGATGCAGTAGCATTGTGCAATGTTTTCTATCACATAAAGTAAAAATGCAAGCATGTGTTATACAAGGACACACAATGGCTGCTGAACTGCAACTAACTCATTCTACAAGCTTACAAAATGTATTTACAATAGCATGCACAGTAGGAACTACTGTCACACTTTTCAGAGTTTTGCTGCTTCCATCTAACTACTTTCTAAGGAAAAGTAAGATAATTTTAATACAGTAAGATTAAACAAGTATTTAATTTCTAATACAGTAAGATCATTTTGGAACAGACCTTGTATCTGAGTAAAAAATAACATGAAATCCAGCATTCTAATACTGTTGATCCTAATTATTCAATTCTAACGTACATGAAGATAACAAAAAAGTATGAACTTTGAAGTAGTACATCACAAAAACAACATTTATAATGCAATGTATAAATCTCTCAGTATTGTCTGTTAAATGGATGACCATTTCTCTTCCACTGTGAGCAATTAAAACTCATGAATGTGTGTTAAGGGGTTACTGTAATGAGTACTGGTAAAGTGTTATAACAAAAGTTGCTATAGGTTTGTTCAGTGAATAATTTTTAGTAATTGTATTTTTATCATAAGCTACAAAATAAAAGAATTTACCATACACTGAATGCATGTTCTACTAACCGCTGGAGTTGTAAATGTGCGAGGGCATGTATCACACTTCAAATGTCCATCAGATTTCCTTGGTGTTACTGAATTCCTTGTCTGGCGAGATTTTTCTGTTTCTTTTGTTTCTATGAAAACAACAGAAAACAGTTTACATAAGAGATTATTATGAAAAAAACATATTGTCAATGTAAAATCTGCTTAGCTCATTTGATTTAATCATCTATCTAGTGTATTATATTACCAGATTCTCTGTAATTCCATTTTCAACCATTTAATAATAGGCTGCTTGACAAACAAAGTGTACCCTTCTAAATTTACTGAATTCCATATAAGAGCAAATATATATTTAAAATACATACCTACAAATTAATATTTATCAAAGTAATTACTAAGATTTAATAAACAAGTACATAAGCATACACTCTTAAATATGTCTTGTATTAAGAATAGGATTGTCATTATAATGTCAATATAATGATGGACATTTTGAATACGTCTCATTATAACAATGGAAAAGGGACCACTGGTGTCCAGTTTAGTTTCAAAATAAATTACACTCATGCACATGTTCTCAAAACAAACTAGAACAAGCAACCAAAAATTATATTTAAATCAGTCTCTCAACTGAATCAGCAATCCAAGATCAAACGGCACTCTCCTACTCCCTTATCATAGTTTTGGCTGTTCTGATTAATTATTTTTCTCCTTTATCAGGCTTACTCATAACTGTAAAAAATATTGACAACAAAAAAAAAGCTCATGCTATAAATCTGACATTGGCCTATAGAAATATTTATAAAATGAAACAAAACAAAACACAAAAATACTGATGAAATGAAAGAAACAATGTAGAAATTGCTATAGGGCCAGCCTTTTCTGAATAGTCATCTGCGCCGACCCAATGCATGAATTACCCCCACTTCCAAGTATGGCTAAGTTATCTAGAGAGAAGAGAGGGGAGATGTTGCTATATCATTCACTGTCTCACTTCCATATTATTTCCCTCTCTGTCACACACATGCTTCCATTGTTCTTGCCACTCTTGTTGCACCCAATGTTCACGCTGTGAAACACTGCACAAAACTGCGCATGTGCGAAGTGAATGAAAATTTTGTTAGCCTAGCAACGAGGTGTTTGTCTACTGCACATCGAGACCTGAGTGTTCAATTTACATCGTCCTGCCTCTACTGAACATCAACCAAAAGAATTCAACATTTGACAATATTATGGCAAATATGCAGCAAAATTAAATACTGACATTTTACCTGCTATATATCAAGACACTGGATTATCTTAATGCAGTTTCAAAAATAATATTAGATTATCATCATTTTTTCTATTACATATAAAAAATAATAATTAAAGAAATTTCATTAAAAACAAAATACACTAAAAACTCGTTTATCCGAATCGCATTTATCTGAAAATCTGGTTTATCTGAAACAATTTTTAGTAAATTTTAAAAATAACAAAAGCATTTTCCTGTCGCTATAATCTATATTTAATAGCGTTAGGTTAGGTTAGGTGGGTTAAGAAAGATGGGTTACCTCAAAAAGCTATGTTGTTGTTAGACAATGCCCCCACCCATCTAGGAGAGAATGAGTTAAGAAATGGAGACACTTTAGTAAAGTTTTTCCCTTCAAACGCACGTATTGAAGGACACTGTTAAGCAAAACTGTGGAAGAAAATGACAAAAAAGACATCATGACAATTTTAAAGGAAATTAATATCAAGAATGTGATTTACATGTCTGCAGCTGCTTGGGAAGGGGTCACACCAAAAACTTTAAGGAACTCCTGGAAAACCTATGGCCAGATATGCCAGTGGAAAATCAAGACAATGCCAACGAGAATGAAGAAGCCATTGAAAATTCAAAATTTGTAGAAATACTGAAAAGACATTGAAGGGTGCGCACAGTTACAAGAAGACGTATCCAAGTGGATGAATTCGGAAAAAAGACAATCCTGGATATCAGCTGTTATCCAATGACAAAATTATTGCACAATGTTCACAACAGCCCAGAGAGGACAAAAGCTCTGACAGTGATGTGGAAGAGAAAACGGGAGTCAACCACATAGAGGCAACATCAATGTTTGAAGAGCTATTGTCATATTTAGAACGACAAGACGAAACTTCCCCTACAGAACTTCTAACAATGAAACGACGTCGAGATCAGGCAGCCAGCAAATGAGCTTCAAAGCTTAGGCAAAAAACTATGATTGATTACTTACGAACAAGCAATAGGACTGTTCCAGTAATGTAGAAACTATAATTTACAGTGCGGTGCTGTTTTATAGCTTATTGTGTGATATTCACTGTAAGTAACTTTTAAATGATTATTATTAAATAAAGTTACTGTGCTTACATATGTATTATTATTTAAACAGAAGTTTCAGTTTATCCGAAACGAGAGCGGTCCCATCAAATTCAGATAAACAAGTTTTTAGTGTAATTAATCATATTTAGTTGATGTAAACATCATAATAATATTGATAAACAATTAATTTACTTATTCATGTAAATATTAAGTCAGATTATGCTACTAAAAAATATAAACTTATTTAATTTTAAATATCTTTTTATCACTTCTGTCTGGTCCACTGCTACCTACTGTCACCATCTTGTGGGTTAATGACAATGTCTTATGTATTATAATCAGATATTCTTTTCTTATATAACGTTCCTCTCGCAACTGCTCAGCATGGCAGAACACTTCGTCCATTCTTCAATGCATATGGTGAATTTGGTGGATTTTCTTGGTCTTTTTACTTCCTTTATTTTGAAGGTGGAATTCAAGACTGCCACTGCTTTCATTTATGCCCATATAAGTTCAACTGGGTTGTACTGGCAGTGATAGGGAGGTGGCACAATACTTAGCAGCTCTACTGCTGGGGCTAGGATTTGAGGTAAACTTTAACATGTCAGCCGAACTACAAGATCTGCTTTTTGGTTTTGATGGTAGGTACTTTTCCCCTAAATTTTGAGAGGTAGCTCACTTTGTCCATAATAATAAGACACCCTCCTCACATGATGTCTACAAAGCCACATTATACAAATTTCATGTGTTTATTTCTGTACGGTAAATGACTGCACTCTTTAACTGGAAGATTAGTTCTGCTAATCTTGTGCTGAATCATGGTGATATATTAGCAACACAGAGCCTTGCCAACAGAGATATATAAACCCCTATGTTTGTGGAATACTCCCATATAGTTTTACGTATGGTTTTGGTTGACCAAGTTTCAGCTAGGTAAATTAATGGCTCAAGTTCTTGCTTCAAGCTATATATTTTTTTAATATTTATTACTACTTTGTTACCCTTGCTGTAACTATGTCATTTTGCACTACTAAAAGCTATTTGTTAACATTTCATTTTTTTTTTTTAACTGAAGTCCAATTTTCTTCAGTTCCCATGCAGAGTCACATTCTCAAATAAAACCTACATTTTTCTCTCTTAACAAATCTTTTAGTTTTTCACAAGGTGGATATTCCCTGCAATCACAAAACTCGTATATTATGTGCCACACAGTATCCTTATCATCGCAATCTAAACGTGATGCACTTTTGTGCAAAAACTTACAGCGTGCAAGGGGTTCTGTGTTGTTTGACAAACTGAAAACTGAATGTTCATTTCTTTCTCACATTACTCCCGGGACACTTCAAGGGGACAAAGAACACACTGCTGTTGTTGCTCTTTGACTACGGTAAACACTTCACTTAGAGTAGCACTTCGTCAGGTTGTTAAAATATTGTTAACATAATTGTACACATTACAAACTATTTTTGTTAGACTGGTTCCTAATAGCTGAGCTAGCAGTTTGAATTTAAATATATCACAATTAAGAAAATGACTAAAATAAAAAACTATTACAGAGCACAAAACTACACAATCACTATCAAGCCCAGTGAATAAATGTCTGTTTTGATAAAACTTGGCCAAAACAAACCACTCTTGTCCACATTATAGACTTGATCAAGACTTGGGTCCATTCTTCAATAATGTTTTTAAACGTTTCTTTTGTTCAATCACCGTTTTTGCTCGTACGAGTTAACAGCCGAATTCTAAAATGCATTTTGAATTTGTTCACCCAAAATTCACTTGCCATAAATCGTCTTTTCTCATAATTAGTTTGTAGAAGAGTTTTGCCTTCTCAAGAATTTCACCCAAAATAGACATATGTCTATTATCCTTCTGAAGGAACTAGTGTACAGGCTATCTTCAATTCAGGGGAACATGCCCAATTTCAATGTTTTTTCTAGCACATTTTGTATTCTCAGTTTATTTGAAAAAAGACTTATTCTTATAACAGTTCTTTTGTATGTCATGTACTGTAGAATTGTCAACATCATATTCACTTGTGAAGTTAAGTAACTTCTCACCTTTGTCAAGCTTCTTTACAATCTTATTTTTCTGAAACAAGTTAATGTTTTATGTTTATGTTTGTACTGATGACATTTTGTACTTACAGAAAAGCAAACAAACTAACCACAGTAAATGAGAAGCACACGCAATCATGAATATACGAGGGCAGATTGAAAAGTTCCCGGCCTACCATAGAAACGAATGTGAGGCGTCAAGTCATTACCCCGTCACTTACCCCACTGAGGAAGTCAGATTCTTCTAGGTCCTCAAAATAACCGTTTACTGCTGTTTCAGCTCGTCATGTGAGGAAAACTGCTTCCCCCCCAAAAAAATTTTTTTGAGGTTTGGGAATAGATGTAAATCAGATGGCGCTAATTCAGACGAATAAGGCAGATGGTGCAACAGATCGTACTTCAACTCGGCGATTTTTGCTATAGACACAACCCGTATATGAGGGCGTGTATTATCCTAATGAAAAATTATCTTCTTTGCTAAATCTGGTCCTTCTTCTCGAATTTTTACATTTAATTGGGTCAAAAGGTTAGCGTAATACTCTCCATTTATCGTTTGACCCTTTTCAAGGCAATCTAGTAACAATACTCCCTTAGCATCCCAGAAAAATGGATCCATTTTTTCAGCCGACACTTCCCAGCCAACAAAATTGATTTTACCGTTTTTTGAGGCGGCGAATCACTATGCATCCATTGTTTCGACTGTTGTTTTGTTTCTGAAGTGAAGTAATGGACCCAATTTTCATTTGTTGTTCCAAATCTACGAATAAAATCTTTTGTATTTTTCTTAAACGGTCCAAACATTCCTGAGAAGCTTGCATTCGCATGCGTTTTTGGTCACTTGTCAACAAATGCGACACCCACCTTGCAGACAGCTTTTTCATACCTAATTCTTCATCAAGAATGTGATGTACTCTTTCATCTGAGATACCCTCAGTCTTAACAATTTACGACATCTTCAAACGGCGATCTTCCAAAACAATATCATGCACTTTATTGATGATTTCTGGCGTAGTGGCACTTTTCGGACACCCAGTATGCGGGTCATCTTCCAAACTTGCACTACCACATTTAAATTCAGTAGGCCATTTTTCACTGCAGTAAATGAATGTCCAGCATCACCCAACACATTCTTCGTCTCATTAAAAATATCTGTTGGTGTTAAACCTTTCTTAACAAAAAATTTGATGTTCAGTTTTCTCCATTTGCAGCGTTGCTGTGAGATAACCTTATTTATATTGCTGTTTCTCCACAACAATGACTTGACCCAACTTGATGCTTCACAGCTGTTCGTGGGGGAATGTGGCGCCTCGATTTGGTAAAGAACAGATGCCACACATTCATTTATATGGTAGACCGCGAACTTTTCAATCTGTCCTCGTACATAAATGAGAATGAAATTGGCAAATGATAACACTCTAAACGTGGTGAGTGTGTGATTAAGGGTAAGAACATGCTGACGCAGCATTACTGGTAGACTGCAGCTTACTGTGAGACATTACTGTACTGTATGACAGTGAGGTCATAACAAATGTATAGATTTGAATAGCAGCGAACATGTCGAAAATGCTTACTGTACTATATTACTGTGCAGCTTACTGTTAGAGTGAGCCAAGAACAAATTATTTTGTTTTTGGCATACGGAAGACAG
Organism: Magicicada septendecula; assembly: GCA_034769895.1. NCBI lineage: Eukaryota > Metazoa > Arthropoda > Insecta > Hemiptera > Cicadidae > Magicicada > Magicicada septendecula. Next base: position 949,164,363 of record CM068367.1, read on the forward strand.
CAATATAGTAAGGTGGCACACTACCTGACTGGTTCACTCGAATCACATGACTTCCTCACTCAAAACGTCTGTGTATCAAAACAGTATTGAGTGTTTCAATTATTAAAACACTCAACATTGTCATATTACAGTTATCTAGTAGGTGGAAATGTTTATAAATGAAACGTTTATTTCACACATTATAATAGATATTTTATTGCATTGTATTGAATTTAATTGGAACAGAATTTTTGAGGCATACAATTTTGAAAAGTTTTGTACAAATTTTTAAAAATAAATTACTGTACAGTATTTGTAAAATTATATATATTTTTTTAATTCTTACGTTTTTTTATCTTATGGTCAAGACCAGTATTCCTACTGGCAAATCTGGATTCGTATGGTAGTTGTTCTTGAATTTTCCAATTTTCATTTTGATACTTTTGTAAATATATTCAAATGTATCAGACATCACTCTCATATACGCATGAAATCTCTCTGTATCTTTTTTTAGTTGTTAAAATAGATGATGTGATATTTGCCTAAATCTTGTCTTCTCTAATTTATGGAGTTGGCGCTTTGAGAAGTTAGATATTAGCCACCATTTTGTACTTAAAGACACATACTTGTCGTTACTGTCACTATCACTTGATAACATAATGAGTTATGATTTAATAAGTATATTTTAATCAATCAATAAAAACTGTGTATACACATACACATAACAAGTAAAAAATATAAATTTCTAGAATTTATAAGAGAGAAAATGGTCACTTCTCTCGTCTGTTGCAACGAAAGTAAAGATAAACTCTTTGGTGTGTTTGTTAGCTGACTTGTCGCGATGTCTGCGATGTCACACAGTAATGTCACACAGTAAGGATAAACTCTTCAGTATGTTTGTCAGTTGCCTTGTTGTGATGTTGTACAGTACATTAATGTCTCACAGTAAGCTGCAGTCTACCAGTAAGGTTGGTACAATCTAAAATTTCCTAGATCCTGAAGACATTGATTGATGTATTACGTTTATTTACAGCTTTAAAATCATAAGACAGAGAAATTTTATTTTCTAGACCCTTATAGAGGGAAAATCTTGCAAAATTCTAGGAATATATGCTGGGCCAAGAAATTATACTTCTTTATATGGATTTAGATTAAATTCTTTTATTAGCCTATAGCTAGAGCTATAAACAGTTGTGTATTATAAGTTAAACAGCATTTCAATGAGTTGCCTAAAGGTAAATTTGTAGGCTGGTAATTATTTGTTACAAACTTAATTGGGCAGGAAACAAAATCATAGTTTTCCAAAACCAGTAACGATCTAGCAACCACCTAGTCCTGAAAATCAAATTTTTGTGTGTAAAATAGGACGTAGCACTGCATGTTGATTAAGGAAAAGTAAACTACATTGTATCACTGCTTATTATGTAATGGTAAAAGTTGCCCGAACACTTAACTTTCTGTACACAAGAGTGAAGTTGAAAATATTGCTGTAAATGCTATTTAAATAACACGAAATTACTTATTTTGTAATAATTTGTTCTAAAAAGGTCCCTAAAAACCTTCTTACTAAAAAATTTTCTTGCTGGCTACAAATAAAGCAATCACTTCCACAAAATATAAATATTAACAGGTCTTGCCTGGCCATGTTGAATCTCCATTTTAACATTTATTCCATTTTTAATTTACTTCAATAGATTTACTTTATTTTTAAGGGGCAAACTTCTTTCTATTTAGTGTCCTTAAGACTATACAAAAGGTTTCTGAGACTGAGTCATACTGAGTCACTGAGAGAGGCTAGGTTCTGAGGTAAAATACTAATAACATCCCACAAAATTATGACAATATCTTTTCTTTACACAGTCATTTTTAACAAACAGCTTTCAGTTTGTATTTGACAACATACTAATTAATTAAAATAGGATACTTACGCAGAACTAGTCTTTTGTAGTCTTAATATCTGTTAATTAAGAAAGAGTACAATTTTAGATTGGTATATAAACTTTTTAATTTACACTTTCTAAATCTCTTTTAACAGAAATTCAGTATATGTCAGCAAAATAGCATTCTGTATTATAAGCTGTATCCCAGTCTCCCAACATTGTGAAACACTGATTAGTGCTGCAACCAGTATTTTGCAATGGTGAAAATCTAGAATATAATCATTGCATGCACAAAATCTTAGGTTGTAAAATCATAATAGTGATACAGTTATATATTTTTACACATCATTAAGTATTTCACTTTACATTCTATTCAAACTTTATAACCTAGCCAACACTGTCATATACACTTCATCAATATCAATAAAGGAGGTTTTACAAAAATGTTTTGAAATAAAAACACTATTAAGTAGGAGGAATTAAGTAAGCTGTCCAAATCTGTTTTAGTAGAACAGTCACTATTTTTTTTTAAAAACACTTTCCTATTGCATATCAACTATTAGTAGTAAATATAGAAAAAAAAAACCACAAACTGTACATTACATATGATTACCCCTGTTTTGAAACCACATTGAAATACGGACACAGATTTATCATCAAAAGTTTTTTAAACAGAAATTTCAATTTATTTCCAAATGTATCCTTTTTATTGACTTCTGAGATTCACTACTTCTAAATAATAAGTTAAAGTTCACACACATGTTGTTTATTTATATACTCCTATATTCAGCTACAGATAGATCCAAAATGATTTGTCATGAGGAACTGTATACACTCCCTGTACTAATTTACCTTATCTAACTTAAATTTATATTGGGATTACCTATGAGTAGGCTACCAGGGGCATGCATACCCAAGAGCATAGATTGGGGCATACCCATGGAAAATAGATCCCCAAAATTTTATATTTTGAAATGAAGAAAGAAACATGCAAAAATATGCTAAGACACTAATTTACAGCATGTAGCTTATCAGAGATGGGAGTTGCTACTGGCTGTAGGTCACATTCTTCCGATCTAACCAATCAAATGAAAGTGTAAAATTCTAGAACTATGATTTTCAGACTGCTAGTGTTTCCAGAGAGGACTGCAGGAAGCACAATTAGTTACAACAACCTTTGTTTGAAGTACAGCAGTTCCTTTAACTGCTTGGCACCAAGCTTCTGCAATTTTGTTTTTTGTGTAGTATGCATTTTCATATGACTTATGAAAATAATTATTCAGAACTTCAAACTTTCTGCTGATATTTTAAAGATATGTTTACCTGGTACATTCATTCTAGAAAATGGAACTAAATCCAATTAAAACAATAATAATAACAAACCCCAGTAAAAAAACTGATAAAACAGCAAGCAATGATAAAACTTCACTGATGAAGTTTTAACAAAGTTTGACACATCTGACATTGTTGTGTATAAAGTACAGAAATCAGACACAGACTGTTGGGGAGCAGATGAAGGGATCAAGTTGGATGTGGATCTGTTAACAATCATTACGGACTTCCCAATAATAGGAACAATAATAATCACATCAACTTGTAGAGAATATACAAAATATAGACAAGTTTCATTTTTTAGTATTATCACTGACTGAATATTATGAACATGAAAATTATCAGTATTGTACATTTTTTAGTATACAAAATTATCTTTGTTGCAGATATATAATTCTTACTGAAATTAATTAAAATTTATTCCACAAAGGCATACTTCTTACAGATTACAATTCGTTATTTAAATAATTCATGTAGTTTGCACTAACGTTTATAAAACATTCACTAACCTTTATAAACAGACACTGTTTTCAATTAGATCAGCTTATTACAGACTAATTAACATTACCTTCAAGACTATCGCTATTTTCAAAAACATCAGCTGTCAGTTCATTTAATTGTGTTTCTTGAGCCTGCTTTCTTGGTCTAAGTTCTGAAACCAAAATTATATTCATTAGCAAAGAAATCAAACAATTATGTTTGTCTCCAAAAGCAACATCCAATTTAACAATAACGCTTTGACCATGCCAACAAAATTAAATGCCAACTCTTTTTTCCTCACTAAAACTTTCAGCTTCCATTAACTGGCTTATCCCACATACAAGAATAATTAAGAGGAAATAACGTCTATTGCTAAGCACAAAAAAACTACAAAATGTATTATCTGATATGAACTAGAAGATATAGTAAATACAATTATACTATGTATAAATGGAACTATACCATATCCATAATAGATATCCAAACAATTTCTTCCCCTGTATATACATTATTGTAACTTAAATATTGTAACATTACATAATCAGTGCCTAATACTGAGTAAAATAAAGAAATACTTATTATTATTATTTTATAAAATAATAATAATAAAAGTCAGTAGTTACCCCATTCCCCAAGTCAGAAATTAATGATAGTTAAGCATCAGACTATGAAACATTTGTATAATCTTTACACCAAACAATAAACACTTTAGCAATGAAAAAACAGTGTACTAAGTGTTACTATAGAAGTGCAGTGTATACAAAGTGCAACATAATATGATATATGTAAATTTAAAAAAAGACATCAATCACTAATTGTGATAAAGATACAGAACTATGGTAATAAACAATAAGTTTAGTAATAAGTTATTATAGTTTTATTTTGTTAGGCCTCAAAGGCAATGTCAATGTAAGTAAAATGTTATTTTGTTTATGTTTGAAGAATCCAGGGTTTAATAATATATATATACGTTCACTTATGAACTTACTATTGTCACTTCCCCAAACGTTTCAAGATGTTGTTTCTCTTCTTCAGTGGGTTGAGTACTAACTGTCGATTACAGAATAACCGTTACAGAATGGAGTGTGTGGTGGGGGTTGATGGTGGGAAGGGGTTGGCGCTGAGGTTCGAATTATGTGTGTGGATCAGTGTGTCAAATAGTGTATGTGATTTGTAATGTATCTGTTCATTTAATATGTTGTTTGGTTGTAGTGTGTGATATCTGTATATTTCAAATTGTTCAGCTGTGTTTAGTTTTCTACTTTTTGGTAAGTAGTGTAATATTTCCATGTTGTGTTCTATGTTTGTGTAGCTGTGGTTTTCGTTATGTAAATGTGTGGCAAATGTGGAATGTATGTAGTTTGTGGTGAGGGCTTTTAAATGTTCAGAAAACCTGGAAGAAAAAGATCTTCCCGTCTGGCCGAAGATTACATAATCCAGGGTTATGTAAGAAATTAAACACTGCTAATTAGTATAAATTGTAAAGAGATGGTGGAAGATAAAATAGTGCCTAGAGCAGTAATACATTTACAGAAGTAAAAGTCAGAAATAAACTAAGTTAAAAAACTACTAAATTATAACATACAAGTATCTAAGTTTATGTAATCATATGAAGAAAAACATTATGTAAATTAAAGGTAATTAGAGTTAAAATTTATAAAGGAGTATTTTTCCTAAAAAATGGAAGAACTAATAATATCTTAATACTAGCCTATTTACTAAAACTGTACCTAGGTTAGCCAATAAAAACTCATCAATTTCTTGGTTACTAACGGTAACAGCGTTAACAAGATGGGAGAATTGTTAAATTTGATTTTCAAGAGGGTAGATGATACAGAAATAGTGTCCAGCAAATTTATCAAATATTAACTAAATATTGCAACCATTCACTATAGAAAATTGACGAAACGATTCAGCACAAGAAACTATGTCTGAGACATCCATACTAATTGATGCGGGAATATCCAAGAACATTGAAAATATGTCCGACCACAAGATCACTTGAAGAAATTGAATCAGTCAATACATTGGTGAGGAAGCCTACCTTCATAAACTAAAACACTACACATCACCACCAAGTTACGAACACTAGAAACCAGTACAACATAATTCAATTTATAAGAAAACGTAGTGTGAACATTTTAAACTTTATTTATTTAATCCAAAACAGTAAAAACGTGGTCTCATTAGAACTTCACAGCAGCCATATTTCTTTTTTGCAAGCGGCATGAATACGAGTAGTCTGCGCTCTGGCGTCTAAAAAACGAACTTATTGACTCAGACTTTAAGAATAAAAATATTATTTATTGTAAAGTATGATACTCTTATCTAAGCATTTCTGACTTTCTTACAGCTCAAAGAATCCCCAAATAACCCTGAGATAAATAATTTATTAATTTTACTAATAACTATAATTGAATATATCTGTTGTGTTATAGAAAAACTTGCATCGAAAACTGTTGTAATTTCGATAATAGTCGATCTGAAAATCGATGAACTGGATGTAATAGTTCAATCAATAAATACCTTTCTTTTAGGGAATTGACTTTGTATTATTCTTTGTAGATAGCAGATTTGTTACAGGAAACCGGTGAATAGCAGAGAAGAGTGAGAAAGTTAGCTCAGACATCAAGCCTATGAAGTACAACAGCCAACATAACCTGTAACTGGTTATCAAATTGAAAACAGCTGATGCAATGTGCGTTTAAATAAAATGATTAAACAGTACACACTCACTCACTCACTCACTCACTCACTCTCTCTCTCTCTCTCTCTCTCTCTCTCTCTCTCCATAACAACTGAACTGTAATACCTGCAAGGAGATAAAAAACGGCAAAGGATCCCGTGGTTTATTTTTTACTAAAGAATTACCTGATAAATAAAAATAACACAGTCGGAATATCAAATAGACGTAACACTGAGAGAAATAAGACATAAGAAAGCTCGTGGTACGTTACAAATGACGATCCCAAAGTGAGGCGATAACTGAAAGAAAGCTCGCGGTACGTTACAAATGGCACTCAACTTAGAGGGCTTAAATTAGGAAAGAATTTTGAAATATACGCAACTACTTAATATAACGAAAAACCTAATTTTTGTTGGCAACTGTAAGAAGCCAAGAAATGCATACCAGAGGCAGGCCAAAGAAGAGGACAGAAGACACAGAGAAGGAAGAAGGTGGACAGGAACAAGAAATAGAATTAGTCACGGGCAGTGAAATGGACCAACAGATGGGTGATAAAGAAGAAACCGAAGTAGTTATGGACACGGAAAAGGAAATGATCAAAGAGGATGCCCAAGGGGACCAACAAGATAAACCCACCCAAAAAGAAGACATGACCATGACCATGTTGAGAATTATAATGGAAGGGAATAACAAAACTAACGAGAATCTTAGGAAACAGGAGGAAAACTCACAAAAACAAAACGAAACCTTGAGCGAAAAATTTGACAAGATAGATGAAAATTTTAGAAAACTGGAGGAAAACTCAAGGGAACAAAACAAGCAAACCAATGAGAAAATAGATAGTATTCAGGAAAGTTTAGTAAAACAAATAAACGAAAAAATTGAGACCATTCATGGAGATATAAGACAAACCATGAATGAACAAAACCATGAATTGAAAGAAACTATTAACGGACAAAGGGAAGATATGAACACAAAATTTGAAGAAAATAATGAAAAATTAAAGCAAATTCATGAGAAGATTGAAATGGTCAGTAACACACTTAGCCAAAGAGTAGATGGATAAAAGGAGGAAACAGAAAAGCTAATAACAGAGACCAAACAGAGATTAGATAAAACCGAAGAAACCATCGGACAAATCAGAACAGAAATAGATGCCAGAATGGATCGAGATGAACAAAGTAATCAAGTTCGAATAATTGCAATACGACAGGAAACTAATGATCAATTGGACAGTATGAAGAGCGACATAAACAGTAAAATAACCAATTTTAATGACAAAATAGAACAGGTAAAAAAACCAGGTAAATAATCAGGGGGAGAAAATAGAAAATTTACAACATCTCCAAATAAACATACAATGGGAGATAGATAGAATGAGTGTTAGACCAACATGTAACGCTCAACATACCATACAAGATAGTAGAGAAAGTGTGAACTTTCGGGACTATAGAAGAAACCCTCTAGAATTTTTAGAAAGAGTAGAAGAAATACTGAACCAATCAAACGAAACCAGGTGGAATATGATCAAGGGCATCTTAGATGAGTGTTTTAAAAACATCACAGACAACTGGTGGACAGTCATTAGGAATGAAGTGTGTGATTATGAAAAATTTAAACAGTTATTCAAGCTGAAGTATTGGTCTAAATCCGTACAAAGTAATATTCGAGACGATATCTGTCATGGGAGGTATGACAGCAGTAAAGGACAGACACCTACGGCATACTTTTTAGGAAAAGTATGTGTGGCGAAGTATTTAGACCCGAAAATTCCAGAAGAGTGTCTTGTAACCAAAATAGCTTATCATTTTGAGGAGAAGATTATCAGTGCTCGATTGAGTGGACAAATTAAAACTATTGGAGGTATGTAAGCTCTATTAGAGAACTATGAGCAAGAATCTTATTACAGAAGAAGTAGATGGAGATCAGGAAATACAGATGATCGTAGGAATGAACAACCAAGAGACAATCGACAACGAGTAAATTATTTAAGGGCAAATAATAATTATAACAATAATTATAATAATAGTCGATACCAAGGAAGACAGCGAAATTTCAATAATAGAAGCTATCACAGCAATTCATACCAGAGAGAGGAAGTTCCGCCAAGAAGTAGAAGTGAAGAACAACAAAGATCCAGAAACAGTGAGGAAGAGAGAAGGCATTCACCCGAGCATCAACCCAGGGAGAATGTTGAACAATCCCATAACAATGATGGAAGTCGGGGAAACGGGTATCAGCAGTAAGAAGAAGTGACAGCCCGTCACTGCTAGAGACCACCGGGCACAGAATTTACCAAGGTCCTCAAAACAAATTAAAGGAACCAATTACAATTATCAGAAGCAATTATCTAAAAAAAATTACAGGCGGAATTACTTGAAGAAAGAGCAATTGAAAAGGCACCATTAAATAATGATATAGTTTATATACAAGTAAAATTAAATGGAGTATTAGCAGAAGCTATGATTGACACGGGAGCAAATGTTTCAATTATTGACCAATTAGAGCTTGTCAGAATTACAGAGTTAACCACCGAAAGAATACCTACATTACCAATTAACAACATGACAATTATTGGCGCCACCGGGAAACAAAATAAGACGATTAGAAAACAAGTATCTCTGAATGTTACCAACAGTGGAACAGGAATACCTATGGAATTTTTAGTAGCCAAAGGGTTACCTTTTAGGATATTAATAGGGTGTGATATGCTACGGCGACACACTGCAATTATAAATCTGGCCAGTGGTAAGGTTACACCGAGTACAGAAGAAGGTGAGTTATCGGCTGAGATAACTGGTTGCCAAAGTGCCCCTCAGTGTCTGAACTCATATTATATGAGGGAAAATAATAGGTTAACCATAGGCAAAAACAATAAAGTAACGGAGTCAGAGATGTGGCAGAGGAAGATAGAAGAGATAATGGAGTTTCAAGGTAGGCAGGCCCAGGAAACAATAACTGTAGAAGAGAAACATCAACTTATAGAAATCTATAATAGATACTGTACAGTATTTTCGGAATCACCAGGAAAAGCTAAAACCTTCCTGTGTGAGTTACAGTTCAAGGACAATGTCAATTTTAATAAAAGGTCTTATCCTATCGCTCAAGCTTTAAAGGAAGCAGCACGAAAAGAAATTCAAAGAATGGTCATGGAAGACATAATTGAAAGAAGCAACTCCCCATACACTAGTCCACTGGTAGCTATACCAAACTACAGTGGAACCTTGGATTGCGAGCATAATTCGTTCCGGGAACGTGCTTGTAATCCAAAGCGCTCGTATATTAAAGCAAATTTTCCTATAAGAAACAATTGAAACGCGGATGATTCGTTCCACAACACAAAAATATTTATTCGCATAACATTTCTAATACAAAATACAGTATAACGTAAAACAAATTAAACTGCACTTTACCTTACAATAGAGTCATTGTTGGTGTGGGGGAGACGAGAGAGATGACATGAGAAGGGTTATTGTGTAGCACGAATTTCACTAACGGAATCACTGCTATCTGTTGGCTCACTAGAATTGTTTTCTTTTCGTGCAACTTTAACAAGGAACCTGTCCAATGACTGTTGCTTTTGCCTCTTTTTGAGGATTTCACGAAAATGTGACATCGCATTGTCATTGAACAGATTCATCGCTCGCATTGCTACAGCCTTATTCGGGTGGTGTTTTTCTATAAAATTTTGCACCGTTTCCCACATTTTGCACTTCTCCCGAATCTCATTTGAAGTGAGAGATTCCTCTGACTTTTCCTCCTCCTCTTCACCGTACGAGATCTCCTCCATAACCTCCTCCTGTTGTTCGCGATGCAGGTCCATCAGTTCATTGATGGTCAGTTCCTGGCTATGTTCTTCCACCAGCTCTTGAATGTCGGCGTCATTCACCTCCAGCCCCATGGTCTTCCCTAAGGACACAATTTCATCGACAATCGGCGGCTCATTTTCACCAGCAATCCCCTCAAAGTCTCGTCCAAGAACGCAGTCAGGCCACAGTTTTCCCCAAGCAGAAGTGAGAGTTCTCTTGGTGACCCCATCCCATGCTTTATCGATGATCTTCAGGCAGTTCACGATGTGGAAATGATTTCTCCAAAACTCTCGGAGGGTAAGGTCTGTTCCTTCGGTCACTTCGAAGCATCGCTGAAATAGTGCTTTGGTGTATAGCTTCTTGAAGTTCGAAATGACTTGCTGATCCATAGGCTGGAGTAGTGGAGTAGTGTTGGGAGGAAGGAACTTAACCTTAATGAACTTGAATTACTCCAGTAAGTCGTCCTCAAGGCCTGGAGGATGAGCAGGAGCATTGTCCATAACCAGCAAGACTTTGAGCGGCAGATTATTATCTAAAACATATTTCTTCACTACAGGACCAAAGACCTCGTTCATCCATTCAACAAAGAACATACGAGTGACCCAAGCCTTAGTGTTGGACCTCCACATAACATTTAACTGGCTCTTCTGCACCTTGCATTTCTTGAAGGCTCATGGATTCTCGGAATGATACACAAGCAGGGGCTTTACTTTTAAATCCCCGCTGGCATTAGCACACAATAACAGGGTTAAACGGTCTTTCATGGGCTTGTGACCGGGCATTGCATTCTCTTCTGCTGTAATGTAGGTCCTCTTTGGCATCTTTTTCCAAAAAAGTCCTGTTTCATCATGGTTAAAAACTTGCTGCGGCAGGTAACACTCGGTAACGATGAGCTTCTGGAACTCAGCAGTGAATGCCTCAGCTGCCTTAGCATCCGAACTTGCAGCCTCCCCGTGCCTCGCAACACTATGGATGCCACTTCTCCTCTTAAAGTTATCAAACCATCCCCTGCTGGCCTTGAAGCTTTCTTCGATTTCTGTTGACGTACGTGTACTACATGGCAGTTTACTTATGAGGTTGGCGTACAATGTCTTTGCCTTCTCGTAGATTAAATTCTCGGTCACAGTATCACCTGCTAGTTGCTTATCATTTATCCAAATGAGAAGCAACTTTTCTACATCTTCCAGAACACGTGGCCGTTGCTTTGATACTCTTGTGACTCCTTTTGCTGTATCTAGCCCTTTTATTTCTTCTTTAATATTGTGCAAATCGTTGACGTAGACTTGTTATAAAATCTCGCGATATCAGCCACTCGCATACCTCGTTCATGCTTTTCGATCATTTCCTTTTTAACTTCCATCGTAATCATCTCCTTCTTCCGACCGAATTCCTTTTCAGCCTTCTTTTCCTTCACTGGGCCCATTGTTGCAGTACAGTTATAACACTAATTATAACACTAATAACACTAATGAAAGAAACAAAACATGTATACGCTCGTACGGTGTTGACTATGTGAGTGAGGCACGCCAACTGAAGTCCAGCGCGGGAGAATATTACACACAATTGCCCAGGAAAGAGAGGCAGAGGGGAGGAGAAAACGTAGGCTCAGGGGGAGGGGAAAACGTAAACACACAAGATGCTCGTATTGCGGAACCTCGCTCGCTTATCAAGTTACAATTTATTTAAAATTTTTGCTCGTCTTGCAAAACACTCGTAGACCACGTTACTCGCATTCCGAGGTTTCACTGTATACCAAAGAAAGATGGTCAAGTTAGATTATGCCTCGACGCTCGAGAGTTAAATAAGATGCTCATTAATGACCGCACATCTCCAGGTGAGATTGATGAAATAATGAAGAAATTTTATGGATGTAAGTACATGAGTAGTTGGGACATCGTCTGCGGCTATTGGCAGACAGAATTGCACCCTAACAGTAGACAATATGTCACTTTTATTTTTGAAGGACGAAATTATCATTTCAAACGCTTGCCTGTTGACTTGGTAAATTCTGTGGCCGTGTTCATACAATGTATGGACCAAATTCTTGGTAAAGAAGTTTTAGATTTTACAACAGTATATGTCGATGACATATTGATTACTTCATGCACTTGGAAGGAGCACTGTAATAGAGTAGAAACAGTATTAAGTAAGCTACTACAAAACAATATAACTTTAAAATTAGACAAATCGAAATTTATCACACACGAATTACCATTTTTAGGATTTATTTTGTCTGCTACTGGGATAACACCATCACCAGAAAAAGGAAAAGCTATCCAGGATTTTCCAAAACCTAAGAATTTAAAACAATTACAATCTTTTTTGGGAATATGCAACTATTACCGGAAATTTCAACATAGTTATTCAGAAGTGACCGCAAATTTCCAACATTTACTATCAAAGAAAAACAAATGGAAGTGGGAAGAAAATGAAGACAATAATTTTAAATTAATAAAGGATAAATTTTTAAATAGCATAATGCTACATCACTCAAATTTCAATAAACGTTTTTTCATCAACTGTGATGCCAGCAACATTAGTCTTGGAAGTGAATTATATCAGGAAGATGAGGAAGGCAATCATTGGGTAATTAGCTTTGCAAGCAGGGTCCTGAGTAGTTGTGAACGAAATTATACAGTGACCGAAAAGGAACTACTGACTGTTGTGTTTTCTTGTTTAAAATTCCGTACATTTATATTGGGATACCCAGTAACTATTAGGACCGACCATAGGTCAATATCGTTTTTAAGAAACTGTAAGCTTAACCACGGTAGGCTCACCAGATGGGTGTTGATACTCCAAGAATACAATTTAGATTGGGAATATATCCCTGGAAAAAAGAATATCATAGCAGACAGCCTGTCATGAGTGAACCTAGAAAAGGGAACATTTGAAGTAGAGCAGGAGAGTATTAGTAAAATATATTACATTTTAAAATCCAAGAAAGAGTTACAGGAAGTATTCGGCAGATTAAAAGAAGATCAAAGAACGGACTCCAAATTAATCAAAATTAGAGACAGGATAGTACAAAATGACTCTATTATAACAGCATTTTTCTGTGTCCATGAAGAAATAATTTTTATTCATCCTACAATTAAGGATCAAGTGTGGCGAATTTATGTACCAGAAGTAACGGAAGCAGCAATAATAAAAGACTATCATGAAAGATATGGGCATATGGGACCACTCAAAGTAATCAAAGCATTATCAGAACATTGGTATATAAAAGCAATCAATAAACGAGTGAGACTAGTCATAAGAAATTGCAAAATATGCCAATTAGTGAAAGTAAATAATGAGAAAAGAACAGGAGCTATGATTACTATAACATCTAACAGCAGACTTGAGAAAACATTCCTCAACATATGTGGACCTTTTCCCAGTGGAAAAATACGTGGAGGAAGACATAGGTTTAAATACATAGTAATTATTTTTGATCATTATACAAAGTACACAAAACTCTACCCCATCAGTAGAGCCACCACAAAAAAGATCTTAGAAGTTACTATTCATAAGTACATGTTAGAAGTGGGGAAACCAGAAACCATTGTAACCGATCATGGGACCCAGTTCCGAGGAAAGAAGTGGAAGATGGAATTGTTGAAATGTGATATAAGAACATATAAGACATCGGTATATCATCCTAATAGTAATCCTGCAGAATGTGTCTTGAGGGAAATTGGGAGAATTTTACGGACCTATTGCCACCATGAACATAGTGAATGGAGCCAGTACCTTGAACCAGCTGAAACCTTCCTTAACTGGGCATACCACGAAACTATTGGGACCAGTCCTCATCAAGTGATGTTCGAAAAACCACCACCATGAGAAATAATATCATTAGTTAATTTTCCTCCAGGAGAGAGAGTTGAGTGTAATAAAACTGAAATGCATAATAGGCTGCTTCATAAGGCTGAACTTCTGTATAAAAAAGAAACACGAAAGAAGAAAAGAATTATCCAATATAAAGTAGGGGATAAAGTATTAATTAAAAATAGACAACTACCTAGTTCTACAGAGGGTATAGCAAGGAAGTTACTATTACTTTATACTGGGCCATACGTAATAACCCAGGTAAAGGGTAACAATACTTATGAAACAAAGTCAATTCCAAATAACAAACTAAGAGGGGTATATAACCAGACAGAGATGAAACTGTATTATGAAGAATAATAAAAGAAGGAGAATGATTAGGAATCAAACAGTTAATTTTTAATACTGAAATAAAAAATAAACATGTTCTAGTGGGGGAGCTTTATGTAACATTACATAATCAGTGCCTAATACTGAGTAAAATAAAGAAATACCTATTATTATTATTTAATAAAATATTAATAATAAAAGTCAGTAGTTACCCCATTCCCCAAGTCAGAAATTAATGATAGTTAAGTATCATACTATGAAACATTTGTATAATCTTTACACCAAACAATAAACACTTTAGCAATGAAAAAACAGTGTACTAAGTGTTACTATAGAAGTGCAGTGTATACAAAGTGCAACATAGTATGATATATGTAAATTTAAAAAAAGACATCAATCACAAATTGTGATAAAGATACAGAACTATGGTAATAAACAATAAGTTTAGTAATAAGTTATTATAGTTTTATTTTGTTAGGCCACAAAGGCAATATCAATGTAAGTGAAATGTTATTTTGTTTATGTTTGAAGAATCCAGGGTTATGTAAGAAATTAATCACTGCTAATTAGTATAAATTGTAAAGAGATGGTGGAAGATAAAATAGTGGCTAGAGCAGTAATACATTTACAGAAGTAAAAGTCAGAAATAAACTAAGTTAAAAAACCACTAAATTATAACATAATTATCTAAGTTTATGTAATCATATGAAGAAAAACATTATGTAAATTAAAGGTAATTAGAGTTAAAATTTATAAAGGAGTATTTTTCCTAAAAAATGGAAGAACTAATAATATCTTAATACTAGCCTATTTACTAAAACTGTAACTAGGTTAGCCAATAAAAACTCATCAATTTCTTGGTTACTACGAGTAACAGGGTTAACAAGATAAGGATTGTTAAATTTGATTTTCAAGAGTATAGATGACAGGAATAATGTCCAGCAAATTTTCAAAAATTATTAACTACAGTTTGAACTAATCACTATTCAACATTAATGAAACGATTCGGCATAAGAAACTACGTCTGAGACATCTATTGAAACATAATAATTGATGTGGGAATATCCAAGAACATTGAAAAATTGTCCAACCATCTGATCGCTTGAAAAATTTGAACTGTCATTACGTTGGTGAGAATGCCTACCTTAATAAACTAAAAAAACTACACATCACCACCAAGTAACAAACACTAGAAACCAGTACAACATAATTCAATTTATAAGAAAACTTAGTGTGAACATTTTAAACTTTATTTATTTAACCCAAAACAGTAAACACGTTGTTTCATTAGAAAACCACAGCAGCCATATTTCTTTTTTGCCATCGGTATGAATACGAGTAGTCTGCACTCTCTAAAACTGTTGTAATTTCGATAATAGTCGATCTGAAAATCGATGAACTGGATGTAATGGTTTCCAGAAAATAAACCAGTTTCAATCAATAGGGAATTGTCTTTGTATTATTCTTTGTAGATAGCAGATTTGTTACAGGAAACCGGTGAATAGCAGAGAAGAGTGAGAAAGTTAGCTCAGACATCATAGCCTATGAAGTACAACAGCCAACATAACCTGTAACTGGTTATCAAATTGAAAACAGCTGATGCAACGCGCGTTTAAATAAAACGATTAAACAGTACACTAAGAGACGATCTCTCTCTCTCTCTCTCTCTCTCTCTCTCTCTCTCTCTCTCTCTATAACAACTGAACTGTAATACCTGCAAGGAGCTAAAAAAACGGCAAAGGCTCCCGTGGTTTATTTTTTACTAAAGAATAAAAATAACACAGTCAGAATATCAAATAGACGTAACACTGAGAGAAATAAGACGTAAGAAAGCTCGCGGTACTTTACAAATGACGATCCCAAAGTGGGGCGATAACTGAAAGAAAGCTCGCGGTACGTTACAATATATATACACCATGGATGCCAAGAAAAACAATGAGAAAAGCATTACTACTTACTTGTTATTATGAATAAACTGTAGTGCACAGTAGTGAGATAACTGCTTGGTTTTTATTATCAAGCCTCTATAATATAATCAATATGATTTTCCAACATTAATAATCAGCGTATGATTCCTTAAGTGGAGTATCTGTTCGTTGTCATTTGTACGAACTTGTTAAAACTATCGAGGGGCTTAGTTCAAGGGAGTATTGAATAAACCTCCCCCTTCCCACCCTGCCAGGAGGAAGAGATCAGTGGGTTGCCACCATGCCACCAACGGAAATTATTAAGCTTCAAAAAATATAATTTAAGACCTTGTTATCTCTTGAGAACAATGTACAACTTCAGAAACTTTATCCTACTGTTATTAAATTCTTTAGTTTTGGGGACTGTTTATACGGAGTGTAATGTAAAAGGTGTCCTCACTATATAGGCTATATTTGGAAGCTATCCGTCAATGGTGTCTTCCCATTTGCAACCAGTACCACTTGTGTAAACTGTAAAAGTCGTCCCACTTGCAACCACCCTTCTCAACAGGATTATCTTACAGTGTTTAATTCCCCACTTGCAATCACCGTAAAAGGATAACAATAGTCCAAAACAACAAGCCAGAACTGCACAGTTTTGTTTTACAGAATGCTTAATAAATTTTGTATTCAATTTGCAATTACTAGTATCATTATCACGCATGCTAAATTTGATGTTTGGTACCATTTACATAAAAACTATTAAACCTATATTCATAAATTTATTATAATTCTTAAAACATACATTTTTTTATAGATAAGACATAAAATAATTAAAACTGTATTTTGGATACACAAAATACATTTGTTTAAGTGGTCAAAATAAGTGTGAACAAATTTATACAACCATTTTTATCATTTAATTTTTTAATGAATAGTAATTTTTTAATTAGCTAACAGTTATAAAAATAATAAATTATATTCACACTAAACACAAGAGGCTGTATAAACAATTAAGTTTTTGTAGGTATATTCAAATTTTTTTCTAAAAAATAAGGGTACCTGACATTTAAAAAACAATACAAAAACAGGGAAAACGGATTATACTATTCACATTTATACTAAAAAGTGTTATTTTCAGTCTAAAGCATCAAGTGCTGCTTAAATATCATCTTCTCTACTATTTGTCTATATGGCTCTTTCAGGGAGGACTTCATCAACTAGTAGAGTCTTCCTTTGACAAAGTTCGTTCGAAGACCAAACCACTTTCACGTTATTTCCCACTGACGTATATATTGTTCACTCTTAGACTGGTGCCTGATATAAACAAAGCAGAGTGATACAACACAGAGGCATGTACAGTATGAACTTAAAACTTAACCCAAAGAAGTATAAAATCACTTACCTTATTTTAGTTGTATTAATCACAACTGTTTTACAAAAACGTTTGTTGATATTTTTTAAATCAAATAACACTGTACGATAACTTAGCACACAACACTAAACAAGGACATAAACGAAAACAGTTTTTATAACACCTCTGTAAAATGTCAGTGTGAATCATCGTTTGACAGTGGTTCAATACCTTAAACATCATATTCCGACTCCATATCAGTTGTTGATGATTCATCTCTATTCAAATCAATTATAAGTTTATCAACAACTACGTGACGGCTATCAAGTTCCCATAAATTGCTCTCTTCTTTTATAATGTGATTAACACAATCACACCACTTATCCGCTGTTACATTTGTTATACCCTCTTCCACTAATTTTTTTATGTCTATTAATTTAAAAGTTTTATTATTCTGTGCCACATACCTCTCGACTCCAAATCAATTCTATAGGATTCAACAAACGGTGATACGGAGGCAGGCAATCGTAACACAGAGTGGCCTTTCTTCTCTGCGATGTCATCAATTATATATTTATTAAATGATGTATTTGTGTCATTCTTGGCTGTATTTGCTATCTGTAAAAGTTCAGCCTTTACAAAATTGTTATCAAAATTAATATTGTTCTCACATAGCTAATTACCTATTTCACATTTTTGCCAGGAGTTACTCAGAAAACGTGAGAGTTTAACACTGTGATATGGCACATTATCCATAACAATTACACTGTTTTCTAGTAAAAATTTTATGTTTTTAAACCAGTTTTAAAATAATTTTCCATTCATTTCTGTATGATAATCTCCAGACTTATTTGACTCAAATAAAAGAAGACCTTTTAAAAATTCATTTCATGTCCGATGTGGAGCAAATTCAAACGTTTTTCTTTGTTGGGTAATTTAAGACCTGTGCTCAGTCCCGACAAAAATGATTGATTTGATGATTTTACAGTTGGATCATGCCACACTTTTGAGATCGTATGACCTTCATTAACCCACATTTCATATAAATAAAAAAGGTTTCTATTTTTGTTTCAAAACTCTTTAATTTACTTTGAGTAATTTTGGTGCCATAATACATCTTCTCTGTCTACAATTACACTTTTTCTGTTTCTTCTGACAAATTCAAATCATAATGTTAATAAACGTTTATGTAAACTTGTTCACTTAATATTAGGCATATCAGGGTCATCATTTACGGCAGTCAATAGTTTGTTTAAGGTGGGAGGTTCATTTTAAAAAAAGAAGAAATACACTTTTAGGTGAACTGCATTTTTGTCAAACTTATCAAACTTGCTAATAAGTTTGTTCGCATTTCCTCTTTTTACTTGGGGTTACCAGTTTACCCGTTTTTCTTCATTTCTTTTCGAATGTTATGAACACTGTGCACAGAGACATCAGTAAATTCCTATGTAAGTTGTTTATTAAACACTTTAACACTATAATTTTCTCACCACTACATAAAGGTTTTCCTGACTTGTGCATAATTATATTTGATGGTCCCGTTGTTGACAACATGGTTGAAATAATGCAAAATGATTGTTATAAGTAAGTAGACAAATAGCACAATAACGAAAATGAACTTTACTGAAACTGCACTCTTTACACTTCTGTAGTGAACTGTACTAAATAAAACTGTGACAACTGCACATGCTCAGCTGCGAACTAATTTTGTTTTCAGGCGGAAGATTTAGTGGTGTGACCATTCGTCTAACTAATCCGGTTAAAGTACAAAGATGTGGTTTTGTTTACATCAGGCTCCACTCTATGAGCAAACAACATATACATATATTTTTGCAAGTTCTGAACATCTCCTAAATTTCCATATTAAGTGCAAAACAGCAGTTGCTAATTAATATTTAGTGTATGAATACAGTTTTTAGAAAAGATGTTCAAATGACACTATTTCATGATTAATTGAACATTTGTGTTCTCTTGTGAACACATTATTCTAATAATGTGGCACTATAAAGGCCTAAAAAATATTGGTTTGATCAATAGCATGTAATAATGAATATTTATGAGAATAAGTATCTTTTGGACAAATTATTTTGTTACTGTCTGGCCGCGATTGGAGTGCGCAGGGTAGGTAAAGTGGGGGAATGGGCAATGCAGTAACAATGCATCTGCCGGTCTAGTGGTGGGGACACCAAGCCGCGCATTCCAATCGCGGCCAGACAGTAATTTGTATGAAGATAGTCCACTGCCAGGACATAGTACATGATGTAGGTGACCACACTACTCTTCTAATTTTCTCCCTACTACTACCCCTAACAACTGACAACTGGCACCAACTGATATCACTTCACAATTTAAAATGAATCATTGACATACTTACTGCAGTCTTTGCTGAAAACCGCAGAAAATGCTTTTCTTTATTTGTTGCCTCTGAAAAGGGAGCTCTACATAAAACCCCTACCATGGATGCATGTTTGCTATTCTCTTCTTACAAGCAGTTGTTAGAATTTACACATTCCATCTGCAGTAATCATTGATTTATTCTGCATTTCTCTTTCTTAATTTTCAACCAAATTTCAGAGTTTGTTGAAATAACAAAAGGTAAAGGAACAAAAGCAGTGTAAAGGAAGATTAGTTTCCCAGGACAACATATCATGTTGTGAAAGAACACAAATCGTTATAGACGGAACATTCAAAAACTGCAGTAATCAGTTTGCACAAATATACACCATTTACGCTGACTTAGGAAACACACAAAATAAAACAAACATTGCACCAGTTGTATTTACTCTTCTTCCTGATAAGAAAAAACAGATTATTTATATATACTTCAACTGCTCTTCCAAGAAATATTCGAGTGGACACCTGAGACTATACATGTAGATTTTGAGTCATCTCCTACATCAGCTTTAAAGGGGGTATTTCCTTTATTCAATGTCCGTGGATATTACTTTCACTTCACACAATGTCTCTAGAGGAAAGTACAGGATATTGGTATGACAGCATTATGCAAACAAAGTGAAGAAGATACTGTTACAATTGGTCACTCTGATCGTCATATGGTACAGTGGAAACAAATACAGACACCAATGAAGTCACTAATCACCAGCTTTTGAATTGTTTGTCCAGCAACGATGTTTTTCTGTACCCATCGTAACGGCAATGTGATACTGGGATCTTCTGACTACAGTGTGATGACATAAACCTATTAATGTAGCGGGACGCTGACTTGACAGCTTCAAACTCGGTGTGAACAAGAGCATCTGACATATTTTGGTGTCTTGCCATTCGTAACACTTGCTGAAGTTCTCTGATGCCATGAATAAATGTCTGCACCACAAACCTCATTCGAAAATCTTCTGGTGCTTCAGGATAGGCCATTCTAATCGGTCTATCGATGCGTGCTTCAAACTCTTCAAAACTCTCCCCGGAACATTGTTGCCTTGTTCTTAACTGAGCGTAGTACACATCGTGCAAATGTTTATCACTACAGTAGACTCCCACTTGTCCGGCCTCGGTTGGAACGGCCGTCGGATGGTTCGGCCAGCCATACGGTGAGTCACACAGTCTAGACGAGCCTCCAGTGACAGGCCCCAACTTGTTAAACAGAAAATATATGTACAGTAGCTCAGTTGACTCACGGTTTTGTTCATGTGTGGATGTATGTCTTATGTTGTGAGTTCTGTGTATATAGTAATACTGTATGTATCTGTGTAAATAAAAACGTTTTCCGATATGAGTGCGAAATGAAAACACACGTTCGTGACTATGGACCAAAAATTACAAGTCCTTCAGCGTCTCGATAAGGGCAAATCAGTCCAGCGTATTTGCCAAGAGTTTAATGTAGGCAAGAGTCCTGTTAATGACTGGCGCCGAAACAGAAAATCGATTGAGACTTTCTGCACTCAAATTGAAACTGAAAAAGTGCTTTTGACACGATGCACTTTAAAAAAAACAAATAACGAATTACTAGACGATGCTTTGTGGTTATGGTTTATGCAGGAACGCCGAAGAGGCACTCCGATAAGTGGACCAATTTTAAAAGAAAAAGCAGTTATCCTACACTCAAAACTTCAAGATGCCAGTATATTCTCGGCAAGTGAAGGATGGCTAACACGCTGGAAAAAGCGTCATGGAGTTCATTTCATTGGCGGTTGTGGTGTAAAATTGTCGGCGAACCCATCAACAGCTAGCGATTTTTCAAAAAAACTGTCTGACATCATTGCTAGTGAAAATCTTAGTCCAGAACAAAGTCTATAATATTGACGAGACGGGGTTGAATTTTAAACTCTTGCCCAAGAAAACATTTGCTACGGCTAAGGAAACTTCAGCCCCAGGATTTAAAGCCAGTAAAGAGAGAATCATGGTGGCTTTGTGTTCAAATGCCTCAGGGTCCCACAAGCTGCTTTTGTTTGTAATCGGAAAATCAGCAAAACCCAGAGCTTTTAAGAATTTAAATATGTCATCCCTTCCAGTGAACTACAGAGCACAGAAATCAGTCTGGATGGATTCGTATCTGTTTAAGGAGTGGTTCGAAAGCAAATTTGTTCCTAAAGTGAAACATCATTTGACGAGTTTGAAGTTACCAGTTAAAGCACTTTTAGTGCTAGACAATGCACCTACCCATCCGCAAAAACTTGAATGTGAAGGTTACAGTGATATAAAATTATTATTCCTGCCACCTAACGTCACAAGTCTTACATAACCAATGGAGAAAGGGGTCATCGAGTCTTTTAAGAGAAGGTACCGCAGAAAGCTTCTTTCGGAAATTCTAGGTAAACTGGACAATGAAGGCAGCACAGGTCTCATTCCAGCCTTAAAGACAATCAACATGAAAGATGTGATCTATATGGTAGCTAAGGCATATGATGAAATGCCAACATCTACATTTACAAAGTCTTGGAGAAAAGCATTGCCAAATAGTTTTCTTCTCATTGAAAAGAATAAAGAGGACAACCCTAAAGCAGATGAATCAAATCTTCAGGGTTTTGAACCAGATGACAACGAATCTCTGTTAAAAAATCTACAACGATTGCCTCACTCTGATGATCTTGTACAACAAGACGTTGCAGAATGGATTGCTGGTCAAGATGAGGAGCTTCAAAATGAGATCTTAAACGATGATGAAATTGTGCAAGCTGTCATTTGCCAAGAAGACGAAGAAGAAGAAGTCAGTGATGAAGAGGGAAATGTCGAGGAGAAAATGAGCCACGCTGAGGGAAGAGCAGCCCTGGAATTAGCAACGACATACATCGAGCAACAAACAGAGGCAACTGCAGTTAATTATGTTCATCAAGAAATTGCATGATTTCACATTCAACAAAACAGTTGAACAAAAAAAGCAGAAGAAGATAACTGATTTCTTTTAATTTTTATTTCCGAGTTTTACTTTCTGTAGTGACACTTTTAATGTTCATGTGTTTTTCATATTCTATAAAGAGTTGTGTTATTTTTGGCAAATACGTACAGTAATATCTGTGTGAGTTGTAGTAATTTTCCTTGTTTGTTTTTTTACTTGCTACCATGGAGTAAGGGTGAGTAATTATAATTATTAGTAATTTATATATACTGTATTGGGTCATTTATTGTATGGATCATTCATTAAAGAGCGTTATTTCATCATTATAGCGTATTTTCAGTTCGTCCGGCCATTTTGAAATCCGGCCAAGGGTCTGCTCCCGAGGTGGCCGGACGAGAGGGAGTCTACTGTATACCGTAACTCTAGAGCTTTAATCAATTCATCATAGATGTTCTGGCTGTCAGGTGGCGCACTTTCTGCAGCAATTTTGCCACAGGTCCTTTTAAAGCAAGAATGAGTGAAATTGCCTTGTCTTTCCAATTACAGTAGAGTCCCGACTATCCGGCCTAATGTGGCGGAAGGAGAGGCCTGATAACAAAAAAGCCGGAGTTCTATAATTACTCACTTCCTGCCCCATCCAAACCATTAAAAACATACTTTTTATACCAAAACCCGCTCTTATTCATATTTTCTGACCCCTTAGTACATGCCAGTACTTTATAAATGTTTGTTATGTACTGTATTGTACGTTTTAAAAATGTATTACAGAAAAAGGAAGTCCACGAATAAAAATATTATATACACATTTTACGATCAATTTTATAATGTCTAACTTAATTGCAGGAAACATAAAGTGATGTACACTGTACAGTACAATACATACAATTTTAAAATAAACAAAATATTAATATAAAACGTACGCCTATTTCTTACAAAAATGATTTAAACTTATTTTACTGTTCATTGATAAATGATAACACAAATATGACAAGGTAGGCCTAAGATAAAAGAGTCAAAACTTACAGTTTTTGTTTTTGAAAATGTCCTTGATAGATGACTGCTTCTCCCTTTTAGCCCTCTTCTGCGACACAATGTCCGTCCACTTACGCAACCAGATGATATCAGCTGGTGTCGCTTCCACCTGCTGACTAATGTACTGCAGTGCTGCCTCAATCGTCTTGAACCCTTCCAAATGTGGGATGAGATTTTTCCTGTCATCTAAACATGCCTCCTCCTCTTCTTCTTCTATTTCTTCTCCCTGTGTCACCATTTCCACAATATCATTGTCAGTTATTTCATCAACTTTGTTGTTTGCCATACATTCTCTAATGTCCTCTCCATTTACATCATCACAGCCCAGTACTTTTTCCAGGAACGAAACAAGTTTATCGTTTTCATCTTCCACTTTGGTTTCACACACGGGTTCAAGGTTGAAATCTCCACCATCATGGTCCAAAATAATTTTCCAAGACCTTACAAGTGATATGTTTGGAATCTCTTCCCATGCTTCAGCCAACCACCTTATGACATCTAGCATGTCAATCTTTCAGAGTGGTTAAGTAGTCTTCATTATTATCAATCGCTGATATCAACAAACTGAGAAGATGCTGGTGATACTTTTTCTTTAGCATTTTAAAGATGCCCTGGCCCATAAAAATAAAGCTTTGATGTCTCCATCTGTAAGTTCATCAGTGGCCGGATGCGAAGGTGCATTGGCAAGAATTAGCACAGCTTTTCTTGGCAAATTGTTGTCTTTCAAATGTTTTCCTACAGTCGGTACAAATTTATTTTGGAACCAGGTTTTAAAGATTTCAGAATTCATCCATGATTTCTTTTGATGTGTGTAATATAGGGGTAGTGATTCCCGATTTTCCATTTTTTAAAAGCTCTAGGTTTCTTTGATTTTGCTATTAAAGTCAACCTAAGCTTGTGGTTGCCGGTTGCATTAATGCAAGCCAAGATGGTAACTCATTCCTTGCTTTTCTTGTATCCTGGTGCAGTGGCTTCTTTTTTTGATGCAAGCGTTTTTCTAGGGAGCATCTTATAATTTAAACCGGTCTCATCGCAGTCGTACAATGCTTCCCTCCTTTTCAATAAGCTTAAAAAGATAGTCTTTGAACAAAGGTACAGCCTCTTTATCAGCAGATAAAGCCCCCCTACTTATGGTAATCTGGTGAATACCGAATCGTTTTTTTCTACCGATCTAACCATCCATCACTGGCAGTAAATTCTGAATCTTCTCCTTTTATTTGTCGCTTAAATTGCAATGCTTTTTCCTGCAATATCAGCCCAGTAACAGACAAGCCTTTTCCTCTTAAGTGTTCATGCCACAAAAATACAGCTTCCTCAACTTCTTTATGGTTACCTTTCAGCATGGTTTTTCTTACTTTCATTCCACTTCCACTAGCTTGGGCTGCACACCACTTTTCAATTTCTGCTCGATTTTTCTTCCAGTCACCAACTGTACTTTTCCCAACTCCTAACTCCAAAGCAATTGCCATTACCCCAGAGTCCAGTTGTTTTATAGCGTGTAGTTTCTCATCTATAGTCACTACAACCTTTTTTCGTTTATCACCCATTTTGTAATCTTCGACAAAAAAAAAAGCAGTACACCAAAAAACGTACGAACGTAACTAGGAACAGTGGCAAAGGTATTCCACACTTGTTGACATCCGATACACAACTGACAAAACAAAGAGCAGGTAGCAGGGCGGGGGGAAATCCACGCTTTTCATGTCGCAACTTGTGTTTTGCATACGGCATGTAGGTTCAAAATAGGCCGGATAGTCGAAAGTCTACTGTATTTGCGCTACCAGCGGCTTCACATTGCCGAAGATATGTTGCCCAGTGAGTGCTTCCACCAAAGGCTGGGCCTTGAGATGAACTGCCCCAACTGCAGGCAAATCAGGCAAAGTGACTTTCTCTACTGTCTTAATTTCCATGTGTTTTTCTGTCTCTACATTGGTGCAGTCTGTTCAGAAATTTGTTTTGAATGCTTGGCTGTATTTTCATTAACTACTAAAGTTCATTTTTAATTTGCTCTTTTATGTTAGCAATTGAGTCTTTTACTGCACATATTTTTGTTGACATAGCTTCTTCCACACTCAAGACAGATTTGTCTATTTCAGCTATTTTATTTGACATGGATTCTTCTACGTCAATTTGTAATCAACTACTACAATAATCCAAGTTAAATTTGTCCACACGCAATAATAATGTCAAATAAAAGAGTTCCACTCACTTATAACAATAATATTTCTCACAATACTTCGAGAAACATTCGATCCGCAATAAGGATAATCGCTCAAAGAACTGAGCTGACAAAGCCAGCCTCTGTCACTTATATACGTAGCGCACATGTTCTAGAATTAACTTTCCATCCTTAATGGGGTGTGCCAGCTAATGTGTATTTCAAGTGTTCTCCAGGTACTCTGGAAAGTACTTGTGTGTGGCCTTGACTGAGACTACACCTGCTCGACTAGCAAGGGGACTGGTAGAGGACGCTCTCGGTTGTTCGGGAACGTTCTGTCATTGCAATACAGCTGAATGTCAGAATGTATGCTGTAATTGTTTTCCATTGGTCTGAAGATGTAGAAGGCTGTATATCCACGATCAAGGTCCAGGAGAAAAGAAACTCAATTAATTCTTTAACTACTTCATGGACAGTGGTCAGAAAATCTGTTAGTGTCACAGGAGTTATAGAACTGCTACTGCCAATGTCATAGAACAAACAATGGATTAGAAGTGTGGCTTCATAAATTAAACAGCCACTTTGGAAGACCTCATCCAAGAATAAATAACCTTATTAAATGTTTAAAATCTGAAGCTGAGAAATCTGTTCAGAACATTGTACGAATGGAGTTAAATTTGGAAGGTATGAAAATGAAGAAAAATAAACTCAATTGGGTGAAAGATTTGGATGACTTGTACACTAAAAGAACAAAAAAGACTGGGTAAAAATGTAATTTAGTAAATTTATTTAGTACTTTGCAAAATATATAAAAATAAACAAAATAAGTTCAAAAGCTTTCCACACACAAACGCGTGCCCATATAGGCTCTCTCTCTCTCTCTCTCTCTCTCCTCTGAATTATAAACTTAAGGTTATGAGCATCTGTGTGTGTTTATTAACTTAATAAGAAATTGGAGTTTAAAATATTAAAAATATAAAACAAATTAAAACAACGAAAAAAGTAATTTTAAAATCTCAAAACTAATTGGTTATTTAGAAAATTAAATATTTATTTAGTAACAGCCCCCCCACACATACACAAGCTTGTGTGTGAATATTATTAATAATAAATAATAATTCACACAAAAATATATATTTATTTATAACAGTGTTTTAACAACTTTTTGTGCAAAAAACATGTGCATATGTGTGTGTGGTAAAAATTATAATTTGGTAAATGTATTTAGTAATTTAGTAAAAAATGCAGTGAGTGATATACAAAAATATAAGAAATCAAAACAGAACAAAAGTAAATGAAAACATACAAGGGCAGTCTCAAAGTCTTCGGCCTCAACAATACGCAGCAGTACTACTATTGTGAATTTTTTTTCTTATGTTAGTACTACATCTACTGTTAGCATGCATGTGCAATTTCTGGTCATTCTACCATATAATTTGTATTATACAGCTAAATAAAAGTTCTGTCCGTATTCCTTAAAATGGAGAAAACTGAGTATCATGTGGTCATAACGTTCTTTGTAAAAGGTTTAACACCAAGCAAAATTTATGCAAGGTTCGTTGAAGTGTATGGGGACTCTCCTCCTTCATTTTCAACAGTTACAAAAATGGGCTGGCGAGTTTAAATATTGTCGTACCAGCCTGGAAGACGATCCACATAAAGGACATCCAACAACAGCAACAACACTGAAAACCATCTAAAAGGTAAATGATATGGTTTTGGACAATCACCAAATTAAAGTGCACGAAATTGCTGAGACTATAGGCATTCAAAAGAATGCATCAAACATACTTTAAATGAGGAATTGCAAATGAAAAAGCTTTGTGCTAGGTGGTCAAAGCAGATCAAAATCGCATGCACATGAAAATATCTGAACAGTGCTTGGAGCTTTTTAATAAGAAAAAAGCAGATTGTGTGCATTGTTTTATTACAATGGATGAAACTTGAATCCACCACTACACACCAGAGTCCAAACAACAGTCTTAGTAGTTGACAGTAGCTGGTTGTTCAGCACCAAAAAAAGGCAAAGTCAATTCCATCAGTAGGAAAAGTCATAGTGTAAGTGTTTTGGGATGCTAAAGCTGTTTTGTACATCAATTACCTTGAAAAGGGTGCAACAATAACCAGGGAATATTATTCCAACCTTTTAGTGACACTAGATGAAAAAATTGTGAACATAGACCCAGTTTGTAGAAGAAAAAAAACATTTCTCACCAAGACAATGCATCTGCCCACAAAAGTGTTTTGTCAATGGGAAAATTAAGAGATCTCCACTATGAATTGTTGGAACATCCTCCATATTCCCCAGACTTGGCTCCCTCAGACTTCCATCTTTTCCCAAAACTCAAACTATTTCTCGCTGGTCAGCGTTTTCCATCAGTTGTAGAGGGGTATTTTGCAGACCTTACAGAAAACCACTTCAGGGATGGGATAAATAATGTACTTCTTTGGAACATCACTGGAATACATGTGTTACGCTAAAAGGAGATTATGTTGAAAAATAAAAATATTTTTGAAATTATAAATTCGTTTTTTCATTGTTAGGGCAATAACTTATCAGACCACCCTCGTAAGAATCATTAATAAAAAAGTTAAGCGAATATAAATTTAAAAAAAATAAAAACAAAAGAATTGCAAAATGACAAGGCAATACAGCTGCTTTACTACTTCATCTGCTATTTTAGAGATATCAGTTTTTACACTGGTTTGAGTATTTGTATAGTGAAAATGTAAACTTTACTACTTTCATTCATCTTTCATTAAAGAAGTGTAACTTCGGAAATTTCAGGTATAAACAGATAATCCCCTTCATCTGTGTTCACAAGGTGGCCCGTACTCTCAAATACCAAAAACAAATTACATGGCTTATCTACGTATGTGTTCAGAAGTGCAACTAGTTGCAAGTGCCACTGTTCAGAACCAGGAGGACACCGCATCAATATAAGTAAACAAAATTTCTTATCTTCTTTCCAGAAACGTCTTGTTTTGTGTTTGGCCGCAGTTTTGTGTTTTTCGAGGAAAACTTTATATATCAAGAAGGGATTGAGATTTCTTCTATAATGAAGTTTGGTACACATGATTAAAATAATGGATTTTAATAAATAAATTTAAAAAAAGTTACTTTGAAAATTCAAATAACAGAATGGCAGCCACTTTAATTTTTTGATCATTAGTAACTGTAAAGATTAATTTTATCAAATTGTGGTTTGTCAAGTATAATGTTAAGCATTTTATTTAGAACTCAATGACGCCTTGTTTGTTCAAATCCAATAACAAATAACAGAGTTATGCAGAAAACAGCCTACCCATAAATTCTGACTACTTGATTGTTTTGTGCTGGACTTAAATTCCTACAGTATAAGAAAAATTTATTTTAAGTCAAAACTACTTTTTTTCAAATTAACTCAGTAACAGTAACTTATAACGAAGTATAGGGTTGATTTTCAATTAAATTAATAATGTTTAACAAATTTACAACTATTTACACATCATGATTTGAATCATAAGAATTAAAAATATTTGGAATTAATAGAAAAGATAATGGCTTGTTTTGATTTTTACTTCCATGTTCAGTAAGGAAATCGTGTTCCAGATAAGGGCTGATTCTGATTGTACTACCCTCAAAACATGAAGAAAAGTCATTTTCCAAAAAATGTCTGCGTGTGTCTGTGTGTAAATTTTTTCTGTGGCGAATGATAACTGTTGCAAATTCACACAAAATCAAATAATTTTTTGCATATGTGCCCGAGTTGTAGAGGACCAAGGCCTACTGATTTTGGTGAAGATTGGGTTAAGGGGAAGAAGTAGTTTACCTGCAACATTTTATGTTTTAACAAGAGTAAAGTACTTAATTTGGATACATAAAGTATCCTGAAAAGAAGGTTGTAATAATCCACTGTAGAAAGGTAGATGAAATATCTATAAATGAAAAGGGTATAAAGTTTAAGGGGGAGGGGGTAATTTTCTAAAAATGAAAATGATAGTTGAAGGGGGAGGGGATAATTTTTTATGAGTACTACGTTATTGGCAACAAAGACGTAGTTTGTTGTTAAAATCCCTTCCCAGGCTGATTGGCCATGGTACAATGTTTTCTGCAAAACCAGATGTTTTGGCAGTGCCATCGACTGCCATCATCAGTAAAAATCGAATGCGCTAACATGAGGTGGTATACGTTAGTGACCATAGTACTGTGGTTAAGTCTGAAGAAAGAAGTAGTTTCTATACGAATATTTCATTTCGAAAATGATTTTAAATATAAATCTTAAAACATGGAAGTCATGTATGGTTCTCCCTACCAATATTTCATTTCAGTGATGATAATTAGGTTTAGACCTCGATTTATTCTAATATAGTAGGCTGTTTTTGACATAACTTGGTTACTTGTTGTTGGATTTGAACAAACAAGACATCATTGTGTTCATAATAAAATGGTTAACATTATACTTCATAAACCATAATTTTAAAAATTATACTTCACAGTTACTTGTGACCAGAAAATTAAAGTTGCTGTTATTCTGAAATTTGAGTTCATAAAATAAGTGATTTTTTTTATTAAAGAACGTTAATGTAAACATGCATACCAAATTTTATTACCCTTCTTGATACAGTGTTCCTAAGAAAACACACAAAATGGT
The DNA here is from genome assembly GCA_034769895.1 of Magicicada septendecula. Taxonomy (NCBI): domain Eukaryota; kingdom Metazoa; phylum Arthropoda; class Insecta; order Hemiptera; family Cicadidae; genus Magicicada; species Magicicada septendecula. The sequence goes on from CM068367.1 coordinate 949,195,050, forward strand.
AGCCAGACAGAAAACAAGATGTTTCTGGAAATAAGATAAGAAATTTTTTCTTCTATTGATCCATAGAATCTGAGTATGCATAGTGACGACACCTTTTATGTTACACTCTGTATAATAATGTGTAGTGGCATCATCCTTTTATAAACACATTGTAGATTGACTAACAAAAAATAAGAAATTCCATAAGACTACCAAGATTACCCTGTGTATACTCTGCATAGTCACCTGCTATAGTCATTTTAGCTTGTGTGTAATCAACATGGAATTCTGACAGAGTAGCACCAAATCTACAAGATTAGGTTTATCTGTATACACTCCTGACAAAACTGCTCAAAGTCTTTACAATTTTCTACAAGAGCATTGAGTAAAAATTTCAGCTCCGCTTTCACTTCAGTAGTATGAATCCAGGAATACTGGACCTTCAAATTCACTTCCTTGATGGGAATCATCACATGACAGTGAAGGGAGACAAACTACTAACATCTGAAACCTACTCATGTTCATTGCACTGTCACAACTTTATCCCCATAAATCTTTAAGAGGCAAGTCTCAACACACAAGAATGTACTTTACTATGTTGAAGAGATTTTCTACTTAACCAATGAGTTTTAAACATTGTATTTGCCTCCAAAAGCGTTTTAAGACTATAAAACAGGTTAATTACTTTCCGTCACGCTTTTTGAAATCCGAAAACAGGATTACTCGAGTTTCGACACATTAAGTGTCATCTTCAGATCCTCGATGAATATAGGTTAAAAATACATTTGTTGATATATGCTGCAATAAAACTAGATTCTCTCAATTAAAAGGTTTATAAAATATTTAAAATGTAGTATTTGAAGTTAAAAGTGTGTTATAAGTTTACAATTGAAAGTTAAAGTTACAAGTTATGATGAATCGAAAAAATTATAATTATCTTAAAAGCACTCCTTTGAATAAAAATAAAAATAATTCCCGTAATGTTGTTTGAACAATAACGTTGCTTAATTCAAAAAATAAAGCGTACTAGCTGGTCGCTTGATGAAGGTAGCCGTCGCGTCGATTCTGGCAGCGAAACTCCTCCTCCAGGTTGACCGTCGTCTAAGTATGTAAAGTCAAGTCACGTCTGGACAATAAAATTAATAAAATACACTTCCACGTACCTGGTCGTGATTCTGGAAGTTCGGAAGTTCACTTTTGATAAATTAATAAGCTGCCAAGACGGTTTACAAAACCAGCTTGCTTTACTTACAAGGTTAGGTTTCCTTGTTTAATAATGGGCGCCACACAGGTTTATTTCGGGAAAATCCCGTGTAAAACCCATTAATAGAATCAAATAATTATTAATTCTCTTCTTTAAAAAAAACTGAAATTGTATTTATTGCCCTTATGGCAATTCAAATTCAACAACGTATGATTTCTACTAAAAGTTACTTTGATTATTCTGTATTAATTATTTATTTACTTTTCGAAATAAATTAAGTCAAAGTTATGCTGCTAATAACTCGGTTTTATTTGTACCCTTGATAATGAGTTCAAACAAACATAAGCAAGAAAATACATTGGTATACAATTGAAATTACTTCGTTCACTTACCCTACTACACTAGCTCAGAGCATAAACAACTTTTCTGGTTATTTCCAGAGAAACTTTAATTTAAACATTAATTTTATTTATATCTCGGGCGTAAATGCTTTTAAACACAAGAAAGAATGTTCATGCCTACACAGAAGTTATTTCATAAAACAATATTTACTAATACGGCCTTGTTGTTTACTAACAAAAAATCAAACCTATTTATAGGTTAGGCGTTCGTCACGCTTGCTTAATTATTCACAAAAGTTATATATACCACTTAAGACTAAAATCAATCTTAAATAGGATTGACAAATCCACTAAATAAATTCAGTCACTGTGTAACATATAACAAGTTTTGGTGTTATGCCTCAGTACAAATTTTGTTTAAAAAATATATCAGTGCACTCAGATTAATGGAATAAATTGTCATGATGTTACCTCTTTATTTTAATCTTTTAGATTAAAATTTAATTGAACACTCCAGCGGTCGGATTATAGTGACCCTGGTTTATTACACTGCACACGCACTTTGAACAAAGAATAATTGTCCGCTTCTGACTAAATTGGACTATTTGTAATACTGGTTAATTATTTTCTCTTGTTCGATTTATCGCGCACTAAATAAAATAAATACTTCACATCGATGCACTGATTCTAGGTAGACTGTATTGTAGCTACTTGGTGTTGCCGAAATGGTTGAATGGATGCACTATTACATGATACTATAAGTTAATAAAAATTTTGAGGTGACGAGCGACACCTTCTCGCTCGAGATGATTGTCAAAAAGTGTTAACGGAATTACTCGCATTCCCGTTATATACCCCCTGTTTTGATGAGGCTTAGGCGATCGTTTCATTTAGTAAGCTATTTTTTGATTGGCTCAACCAGACGTTACGAAAATGACGCATTGTTTTCCAACTGTCATTAACCGTCTTTTGGCTAAGATGATTGACAGTTGACGTTGTTGTTAGTGTTGACAACCAAATTTCTTACTTTCTATTTACAAATGATGCTAACGCATGTCACGCACTTATTATAGTTGCGATCGTGGTTGTATCGCTATCAAATTAAAGGATATTTTTTACGCTTTAATTTGATATAGTTTGACACTGGTTTTATTTGCACTTTCACTGACATTTCTTAATAAATAATGTTCAGATATATGGCTTCGCGCTGTCGTCTGCTAGTGAAGCCAGCCACGATTCTTTCTTATCAATAAATTATTTGTGTTTCACATCGCGTTTTCACTTAAACGTCTGTGTCGGAACACTAATATATCCGTCTTTATACTTATTTAGTGAACATAATTATTAAATCTTAACTAACTAGGGTAATACATTGCTATGAACTATCCTTACTTCCAAATTACATTTTGTCTATACTATTTCGCTCTATGCTACCCATTAATAATTGAGTTGTTATATCTATAATATCCTAATAATAGTCACTGTTACACTAGGTATAATGATTGTTCAGTGTATGTTATTTACATTAGTAGTCCTTTCTACTTATCACATTACTGACAATCGTTTGTTTTAGGCGTAGCCTAGGCATACCTTTCACATCGGGTTTATGCCTTAATAATGTTCATTAGTTACATTTGGGTACATTGATGAGATAACTTATTTATATAAGGTTACCTCTTACAATTATCCTTACTTCTTATGATACATCTGTGGTTGTAATACAAGTTTCAATTTTATATTGTGGCCATAGCTAATCTTAGTCATAGGCATTGATAGTTACTGGTCATTGTTTATTTATTCTCAGCCAAATACTGTTGCTGATATTATATTATTCGGGTCATTACTTAATTATTTTTATTAACATGTGAAATTACATTCAAGTCATTCACTGGCTCGCTTGACAGCTTATAGTGAACTGGGCTTGTCCATTAGTTTGTGTCAGTTATAGTATTGGCTGTAGTGTCAAGCAGTGTCTTGTTTACTGCTTCTTGTGGCACTTCTTCTTCTTTCTTCTTCGCTACTTTCATCATCATATTATTCACTTACATTACCTTCGTGTATTTATTAATTCTATTGGTATATGACTAGGTTATGTAACATTTGGTCATGTTACATATACTCCCCTCTCAAAATTGATAATTTGAGAGAAATTTTACATTTGAAAAAATTATCATTTCAGTTTAGTTTTAATATACTTTTACTGCTTTTTCTTTCTGCATTGAATTCAACATTCTGTTAGTGTGTTGCACTAGATTGAGTTCTTGGCTAGTGATATAAGTTTTAGCTTACTAGTATTTCTCAAGTTTCTTATATTCTAAGTCATTTAGTTACAATAGGCTTCATTTCTTAAACTAACAATTTCCTGTCTTACAATAATACATTTTTCTTTCTCATTACATATCTTTATTTTCGTGATAAATTCTATGGTTTTTTCATTTTTTACCTCACAGATTTTTTATTAATAATCCTTGATATATTATCATTTAATTCCCTAACATTTGTAGTGGGTTCGGAGTCAGAGGGGCTCTATTTGGCATCCATTCTCCGCCGTTCCTCAACTACACGTCCTCAGAATCAGAGGAATCCTCATCTCTGTCTGGGACAAAATAAAAATTGCACTTAGCAACAGTTGCACTATCACAACACATAAAATATAACATATCATTCATTTTTCAATAATATAACATATTCAATATAACATTCAAGGTATTAGAGGTTTCATTTGTATCACATTTCATTCTTTTATACTTTAGCTAACATACTTCTTTTCACAGGTAATTATTCCTTTTCAGACTTGACATATTGGCTATGTTCTTTGTTAGCCTTGTTGTTACTTTTCTATACTAGTTGGTAATTTGTTTTGGCTCATTTGCATATTCTTAAATTTACACACTTATATTGATCATCATACAATTATGCAGTTGTTTCTTAAATATTGAGTTGACAATACTTCACTCTTATAATAGTTTATAAGTTTTACTCTTATCAATAGTTTACAATTATCCTGAATTATCAGGGTTTACAGTGTTTATATACTAAACATTTTGGTTAGATATCCTCTGACATATCTTGTTGGTAAATACAATTAGATACTTTCTTCATCGTTTAATTACTAGTTTTTATATTCCTCGATAACAGTAGTATTTTGACAATTATCTTTGTTATTCATTCATAGACATTTTTCTCTATTATATCAGATAATAATCATTCAACAATATTTGAACGATATTTGATAATTAAGATACAATATAATAATATTATTCTAACATATTAATAGATAATATTTGATTTTCTCTCCCTTCATTCCATAATAATAATAGCCATCTTTCTAATTAACTCTCTTATGTATTCTTCCTCTCTACTCCTTCAAGTGTTGGAATCTTTAACACTTATTCTGGACGATTTTATATAATTTCTTTGTTTAGATTAATATAGGAGTATTAGGGTAACATTATATCACTATTTTCTGTACATTTGTGTTATATGATACTCTTTTGTTCTATACAATATAATAGATATCCTTCTTATCATTAAATTATTTGGTTTATAATATTCATTTTTTCTATCATCTAATATGATAAATCTGGTTCTCATTTAATATATAACAGATAGTTTTGGTACACATACTTATAATACACACTCTTTTTTATAACACAATATGGTAAACAGGCTGGCTATAGGCGATTAGACACCTTCAATACATTGGGTATAATAAATGATCCTCCTGATCACTAGTTTAATCTTTTTACGGTAGACACTTTTAAAATTTCTTATACACTAGATACTCTTGTGGTAATCGTCGTACAACAATATAATTCGTCCCTTTATAATAACAATTACATTTATAGTTTATACGTTGGGGTTCTATTGGGCTTCTCCATTCTATTGGGTTCATTGGTTGGGACAATTACGTTTCACAGGTACCCTTTTTTATAGCTGTCTCTAGTACAACATGTTTATGATATTTGGCACCCTATAATAACATCTCATAACAAATTTCCTTACACATAGTATTTCTTTAACGATGCTTGGTTATAGGTACCTTTGACCTTTTTATTTATTGTATCTGTAAGTTCATACGTATTATTTTTATGGTCCTTTGTTATGGTATAAGGGCCTATGTACAGTACTAGTAGTTTTTTGGTGATGCCCTCCATTGTACTGGGCAACTCCCTATTCTTCAGTAGTACCTGATCTCCTACGTTATATTGTATTACTCGGGTTGGCACTTGTTGTTTATATTTTCTTTTTCGTTGTTCTAATTTTTCCATAATCTTATGGTAGTGGATCCTGTTAAATTGATACTCTTGACTCTGGGGAAATTGAATTATGTCACTAATCTCTCTAGGTGGAAGCTTCTCGAACATTGCGTTATAAGGGGTTGTTTCAATCGACTGGTGGTGTGCTAAATTAATAAAGTCTTCAGTAGCTGGGATGTATTCACTCCATGTCCTTTGTTGACTGGAACAATAGGTTCTGAGAATCCTTCCAACTTCCCTCAATACTCTTTCGGATGGATTACTGCTGGGATGGTACACTGAGGTTTTATAGGTTTTTACCCCATGTTCCAGCAGTGTGTCTCTCCATCTCCGTCCTTTGAACTGGGTACCATGGTCTGTTATTATTGTCTTCGGACAGCCCACTTCAGGTATATAATTGAGTGTGATTATGTTGAGTATTTTGTTGGTAGTTGCACGATTCATCGGATACAGCTTTATAAACTTAGTATAATGATCGAACATGATTAGTAAATACTTATACTGTCGTCGACCTCCACTTCTGGGAAATGGACCACAGATGTCCACAAAAAATTTCTCTAATTTGGCTGATGAGGTTATGGGAATCATCTGCCCCTCCTTCCTTTCGTTGGTGCACTTCACCATTTGACATATTCGACAAGTTTTAATATAATTTCTCACCCTTCTGTTGATGTCTTTGATGTACATGTGCTCCTCCAGTGATTTTATTACTTTAACTGCCCCCATGTGTCCATAACGAATATGGTAGTCCGTTATGATGTCCTTCTCTAGTGTCTTGGGTATGACTAATTTCCAGGTATTATAGTGACATTTAGTTTTGACAAATAATACATTATTAAATACATAGTAATACGGGGTTATTCTATCATCTTGATCATTCAGTCTTTGGAAAATTTGTACTAACTTCCTGTCTTGTTTTTGGTGTTGTTCTACCTCCTTGACTACATCTTCCAATTCTGTCCGATTCTTTAAGATGTTGTAAACCTTTGCTATTGTCTCTTTCTCTCCTTCATAAGTCTGGTTGGTAATATTAACTCGTGATAGTATATCAGCTGCTATGTTCTTTTTCCCTGGGACATATTCCCAACTGATGTTGTATTCCTGTAAGACTAAGGTCCATCTTGCTAAACGGCCATGACTTAGCTTACAGTTTTTTAAGAAGGATATGGACTTGTGATCCGTCCGAACAGTAATGGAATATCCTAGTATATAGGTTCGGAATTTTCTGCATGCAAATACTACACTTAAAAGCTCCTTCTCTGTTACATTGTAATTCCTTTCGCATTTATTTAGGGTTCGGCTAGCGAAACTTACAACAAGATGGTTTCCGTCTTCATCCTCTTGGTATAGAGTAGAGCCTAGACTGAGGTCACTTGCATCACAGTTGAGATAGAAAGGTTTGTTGAAGTCGGGGTGATGTAGTATCACTGTCTCTAAGAATTTTGTCTTGATTTGTTGAAATATAGTTTCTTGCGTTGGTCCCCATGTCCATTTGTCTTTTGAGGATAACTGTGGAGATAATTTGGTTGTTAACTCTGAGTAATTATTCTGAAATTTACGGTAATAATTACATAACCCTAAAAATGACTGCAGTTGTTTTTTATTTCTGGGTGTGGGAAACTTTTGTATGGCCTCAATCTTTTCTTTGGATGGTGTTATTCCCAATTCTGTCAGTTGGAATCCTAGAAATTGCACTTCTTTAGCAATGAGTTGGGACTTTTCTAGTTTTAGTGTAATATGGTTTTCGGACAGTTTGTTCAGTACATGGTCTACTCTCTGACAATGCTCCTCCCAGTTCGTAGATGTAATCAATAGGTCGTCCACGTAAACAGTAGTGAACTTAAGTGCTTCCTGACCCAATACTTGGTCCATACATTGTATAAATATCGCTACAGAATTTATTAATCCGAAGGGCAACTGTTTGAAGTGGTAGTTGCGTCCCTCGAATATAAATGCGACGTATTTCCGGCTGTTGGGGTGCAGCTCCACCTGCCAGTAGCCGCAGACAGTGTCCCATGAACTGATGAACTGTACTCCATGAAACTTTTTCAAAATCTCTTCGTTTTCACCCGGAGATGTCCGGTTATTAATTAAATGTTTATTTATTTCTCTTGCGTCTAAACAGAGTCTCACCTTCCCATTCTTCTTTTTGATTGCAACAATGGGGCTGGTATAAGGTGATTGGCTATACTCTATGATATCGTCTTTTAACAACTGGTTAATTTCAGTGTGAACTGCTTCTTTCAGAGAGTATGCAATTGGATAAGACTTGCGATTGAAGTTGACAGGTTCCTTAAAATTATGATAAAATTAATGATAGTTCTTTACCTTTCCAGGAAGGTCTGAAAATACGTGTCTGTATTGGTAATATATGTTTACTAGCATTTCGAGTTGCTCTGGACTTTGTGAGTGGGTTCGGTTGGTTGACTGGAATTGTCGTATCTCCCTGATCTTCTCCTCCCACAAGCTGTCGTTAGTGGTCGGGTACTCAATTTCATGACTGGGCATTTGATACCTTGGATTGTTTATTTCTTGGATGTGGTAAACAACAAATCTGTTCTTGAGGAGATTCCATGCTTCCAACAATATCTGCCGTCCACTCTGTACCTGACATATTTAAAGTTAACTTTTCTCTACTTAGATCAATTACAGCTGAGTATTTTCATAAGATGTCGCAGCCGATTAAACTGCGAAATGGCAATCCTGTTGCTATCAAGAATATCATTGGTATTTTAACTCCCCGGCTGGTTACTTCCAGACTCACTTGTTTCTTTACAGTCTTATTCTGGCGTCCAGTAGCTCCCATCAGGATAATATTGGTAATAGGTAAGGTTGGTATCCTTGCTCTGCTTTCCTCCTGAATGCGGTTGAGCTCTGTGCTGTCCATTAAGGAAACGTTCGCTCCCATGTCAATCATCAAGGTTGTGGTTACTCCATTAATTTGCGCCGTCACGTACAAGATATCATGAGTGCACTGACGGTGATCAGTTCCTTCCTCTTCTAATAACTCTTGTCTTATATTCTTAAGGTAGTGATTGTGTAATATTGTAATTTTGTTCGAATTTGTGCCGTAATTGTACCCAATAGAATGGATCAGCGAGGGGTCTATGTAGTTTCTCACTGCCGCGAGGCGTTTAAAGAGATGGCATTCTCTTCGTGGCGCCTGTCTTGAGTATCTACTTGATTTCTTTTGTCGGTTTCCGGCCGTCCTCCATGATGGTTCTGTTCATGGTCTGGAGCGAAGTGCACTTGCGGTCGAAAGTCATTGTTGCGGCTGTCGCCCTCAATACTATTACTCCTCCACCGTCCTCCTCTGGCATTTCTTCTGTCCCCACTGAAACTATCTCGTCGCTGGTAGTACCACCTTCTACCTGGTTCGTAGTTGGCCTGAACATAATTAGCCCTGCGATACTGTTGCGGTGGGTTATTTCCGCCTTGGTTCTGGGGTCGGTTTGGATTATTGTTGTAATTCTGTCGTCTATTATTATTATTATTGTAGTAACCCGTATTATTATTATGATTATTATATTGGTTATTAGGTCTATTGTTATTGTCATTATTATTATTATTATTATTGGCGTGATTTTGATTTGAGTTGTTACTATTGTTATTAAAATTGCCTCTGTAATTTCTGAAATTTGGATTATTGTTATTTGGATTACCGCCCCTGTCCTGGAAGTTTTCGTTCCTCTGGCGACTTCTTCTGTAATACCCTTCGTGCTCCTGGTCTTCGAGTAAGGCTGACATGGCTTGTATTGTCTTAACTTGTCCCCACTGGCGTGCTTTGGCGACTCCCTCCTCGAAGTGGTAAGAAAGCTTGGTAACGAGGCACTCCTCTGGTATTTTTGGTTCTAGGTTACGTGCTAAACACACCTTACCTAAGAAATAAGATGTCATCGTAGCTCCTCTGCCTGCGTCATATTTACCATGGCATATGTTGTCACGCACTATGGTCTGTGTGGCCTCCGACCAATACTTCGCACGGAATTGTGTTTTGAACTCTTCATAATTGTTGACTTCATGGCGCGTGGCAGTCCACCAATTGTCATAAATCTCCTTAAAATATTCATCGATTAGACTTCTTATTACATTCCACCTGGTTTCTCGGATCCTGGCCAAGTTTTCGTCGATGCGTGCTAAAAATTCAATTGGATTCTTCCGGTAGTTTTTGAAGTTGATGGCGTCATGGTTGTCAGTCGGTTGTATGTACTGACCTTGTACAGGACGGTTACGGATGACTTCAATTTCCTCTCTCATTTGCACGATTTCACGTTGTCGTAGCTCTTCTATTTTTTCCCGGTTTGCGACCGTCAAAGTTCTTACCGTGTCCACCGACGCACTTATCTCTTCACATCGCTCACCCACGTCGGTTCTCACCCGCTTGATTTCATCTTGGCTCATCCTTTTCAGCGATTCGATCCAGGCTTCAGTTATCTCCTCTATGTTGTCGATCCTCCCGTCGACCTCTTCTCTCGTCCGTTTTAAATCCTGGCCATGCTGTTCACATTTTTCGTTTACTTCTGTAATTTCTCTTCTCACGACTGCTATCTCCGTGTCTACCCTGGTATTAATTTTTTCATTACCTTCCTCCATCTTCCGGCTAATCTCATTTAAGGTGGTATTCAGCTCTTCCTTCAACGCTCTGTTGCTGTCGTCGATTTTATTGTTCAACGCGTCCATGGATCTATTGGTATCGTCTATCTTTTTGTTCAAGTCTTCTTTCAATAATTCGAAGTTCTTATTATTGTCGTCTAACCTTTTATGTAGGTCTTCTTTCAGCGACTTCATATTTTTACTAATAGATTCCATCTTTTTCTGGTTGTCGTCCATCTTCCGGTTGATTGACTCCATATTTCTGACACTATCATCTTTCAACGATTCCATATTTTTATTTAAATCTTCCTTCAGCGACTCGTTATTTTTGAGACTATTTTCTTTTAAAGTTCGGTTGTCCTCCTTTAATGATTCCATCATTCTTCTCATCCATTCTTGGAACTCTGCCGTCCCCGTCTGTGTGGTCTTCTCAGGTTGTTTAGGTTGATCGTCGACCCTCACTTCTACTTCCGGTTCTGCATGGGGTGTTTCTTCTGGTCGAGTTTCTATGTTGTTAATTGTAATGACTTCCATCTCGGGTGTTGGTTGTGTCTCATGTGTCTCTGTATTTGGTTGTACCTCTTCTACTCGGCTATCCTTGTATCTTGTGTCGTACTGATGTGTGTGTGGCATGTTTATTCTTTTGTGTTTGCCGGGCTGATTATAAATATAAAAAATATTTTTATTTAATATTTTTTCAGCCTCACGTTGCTGGTCGCCAATTTGTAATAAAACTAGATTCTCTCAATTAAAAGGTTTATAAAATATTTAAAATGTAGTATTTGAAGTAAAAGTGTGTTATAAGTTTACAATTGAAAGTTAAAGTTACAAGTTATGATGAATCGAAAAAATTATAATTATCTTAAAAGAACTCCTTTGAATAAAAATAAAAATAATTGCCGTAATGTTGTTTGAACAATAACGTTGCTTAATTCAATAAATAAAGCGTACTAGCTGGTCGCTTGATGAAGGTAGCCGTCACGTCGATTCTGGCAGCGAAACTCCTCCTCCAGGTTGACCGTCGTCTAAGTATGTAAAGTCAAGTCACGTCTGGACAATAAAATTAATAAAATACACTTCCACGTACCTGGTCGTGATTCTGGAAATTCGGAAGTTCACTTTTGATAAATTAATAAGCTGCCAAGACGGTTTACAAAACCAGCTTGCTTTACTTACAAGGTTAGGTTTCCTTGTTTAATAATGGGCACCACACAGGTTTATTTCGGGAAAATCCCGTGTAAAACCCATTAACAGAATCAAATAATTATTAATTCTCTTCTTTAAAAAAAACTGAAATTGTATTTATTGCCCTTATGGCAATTCAAATTCAACAACGTATGATTTCTACTAAAAGTTACTTTGATTGTTCTGTATTAATTATTTATTTACTTTTCGAAATAAATTAAGTCAAAGTTATGCTGCTAATAACTCGGTTTTATTTGTACCCTTGATAATGAATTCAAACAAACATAAGCAAGAAAATACATTGGTATACAATTGAAATTACTTCGTTCACTTACCCTACTACACTAGCTCAGAGCATAAACAACTTTTCTGGTTATTTCCAGAGAAACTTTAATTTAAACATTAATTTTATTTATATCTCGGGCGTAAATTCTTTTAAACACAAGAAAGAATGTTCATGCCTACACAGAAGTTAATTATTTCATAAAACAATATTTACTAATACGGCCTTGTTGTTTACTAACAAAAAATCAAACCTATTTATAGGTTAGGCGTTCGTCACGCTTGCTTAATTATTCACAAAAGTTATATATACCACTTAAGACTAAAATCAATCTTAAATAGGATTGACAAATCCACTAAATAAATTCAGTCACTGTGTAACATATAAAAAGTTTTGGTGTTATGCATCAGTACAAATTTTGTTTAAAAAATATATCAGTGCACTCAGATTAATGGAATAAATTGTCATGATGTTACCTCTTTATAGTCCAGTCGCCAGAGATTTTGACATGATAAAAAATTGGGGCAAAGCAATATTTGGTGCACGTGTTAAATAAACGTTAATAATTAATATAAAAAAATCTTTGCATGTTTACCTTTCTAGGGTTTTCTGAAAATGGTCTGGAAAAATCGTAAAGACAGATTTTCTTAAAGCACTCCGTAAATATGTACAGTTGGAAGAAATAAAAAGGTGTATATTGAAGAGCAAACAATTTCCTTCAGAAAGTCTCCTTACATATTTTTACGTTAATGGAACTGTTTTCCTGAAAATTGGTAATGATGAGCGCTGCGTTTTAAAAAGAGCGTTTGCCCCCGATCTTGCGTAATTCGCTAAATTAGCCAGGCGCGTCTATTCAAAAATATCATAACTTTCTTTAATCTAAGCATAGCCAGTTAAATAAAGGCTAGTTTTGAAGGGGAACAGTATAGCTTTCAAAATTTGTTGATTTTTACATAAATATTTTATTTGAACATAAAGAATATAGTGTATAAATATTTACTGTAGATACAAAAAGAAGTGAAACCACAAAATTACAAGTACTATACAATAAAATTTAAAAAAATAGTAGTTCTTTACTAATTTACCTTTAAAAGAGATAAACTTTTTATTTTATAATAATGAAAAATACTTTTGAAGTTGTTATTTAAAAAAAAACACCTTTTCAAAAGTGAGTATTTCGACGTATTTTAAATTTACTCGAAAATTCAGAGTTTATCTGCCTTTATTAATCTTAAAAATAGAGATATCGAAATACAAAAAATTGTATTTGAAAGCTGCAAGTGTTCTGCATCAAAAACTATACTCATGAAAATTAAAATCATTTTCGAAATTAAAAAAAATAAATAAAAATTGTGTATACTAAAAAAAGGTGCCTCCTTTGCGTTACATACATGTATCTTTTAAGTGGGTTTATTTGAGTACTTGAAATTAACGTTACAGCTACTACAATACTAAATCTATCTATTCATGTTATTTCTCTTACCTGATTATACCTATACTCTAAAAACAAGACCCTAGAAAACAGGTAGAATTTTTAAACGGCGCGGCGTTCTATTCCCCTCGAGTGTGCAACTGTAAATGTAGCTGCGCGCGCAACACCCATTGTTGTGGTGTGCCATACAAACATCTGCTATACAAGAACGGAGCAGTAACGCAGTTGATATTTCTTCAAAGGTTATAATCAAAACATTATAAATATTTTTGTTTTTATCATATAAAACAGGTAAAAAAATTGCAGTTTAAAGTTTTTATTTACACTTTTTATACATGCTAATATTTATTTATTTGTGAGCACGTGTAGTGGAGTCAAAATAAAAATCAAATGTGAATTGTTTTGGGAGTCGATTTTTGGTGTGCTAAATTGGTTAATGGGATCAAGTTGAGCTAATAGTTAAGTTTTGTGTAAAAACAACCCGTTTATTTTTTTATTAACAATTTAAGTTGCAAAATAGCGTTTTTATAAATATCTTTGGACCTAACAAGCCGATTTTAATGTGATTTTTTTTCAGTATTCTATAATAAATTAAGAACATTTCTAGCCTTAATACGGAAGTCGATGTTATTATTATTGTTAATAAATAAATAAAGTGGCGATGGCGTTTATAAACAAATTGCTGTTGTTTTAACACAAATTAATGAAAGTTGATAAAACTTGAGGGAAAGGTAACCTTTGTGGAGTACTATAAACCCCAAAAATTTCATATTGAAATGTCGAATATTACCTAAAAAAAATCGCAATTCACAAAAAAACTTTGAGTGCTCATAAAGTACGGCAAGATTGTGGCACAAAGGTGTACGACGGCTTAAATTAAAGCTTATTAAAAATACTTTCGGGTGGTTAATTAACAAAATTTTTTGGCCTTTCTGACACCATTTTTTGACCATTAAAAAAAATTAAACGTAGACATGGATAGCCTCAAAAAAAGATGAAAATGAAGAAAAAAGAAAAATCTTAAAATCTGCAGCAGCAATTATTCGAAACGATGTTAATCTGAAGAAAAGTAATACAGAATTTTATCCTCCAAGTGATAATATATTCCAAAATATTAATGAGAATATCCCAGAATCCCTTCAGTTTCTGATAGAAGAAATAATTTTAAAAAATAAAAAAGGTGATATTAGTTCATATGAAACAAAATGCACAGCAATTACTCATTCAATTATGAGTTGCATAAGACCTAGAACCTTTCTATCACCATTGCAAGTTGGTCTGTCTGTAATGTTGCACAGGAAATTTGCTTCAAAACGAATTATAGATATATTGTCGCATCTGGGAGTGTGTTCATCATACAAAGAAGCAACACTTTATGAGGATAGTGTATTGCTTAGTCCACGTTCTCCATTTAGATCTGGTTGTTTTGCACAATTGGCATTTGACAATTCAGATATTAACATCAATACTATAGACGGGAAAAATACTTTTCATAGTATGGGAGGTATTATGATTGTAAGTCCCAGAGATTGTTATTATAACAAAGTTCCCTTAAAACGATTGACAGTTAAGCCTACTGCAAAAGAAATTAGCAAAATTGACAAAATACCATTCCAAATTTTTGAAAATATTAATACACATGCACTCCAAAACATTGTTTTTGAAAAAGTAGATAACCCGAGTTTTAATAATATAGATTTTTCTAATGCTGACTTTCTTTGGATTTATGGAGTGACCAAACCAGGCATTACTGGCTGGAATGCCTTTATGTCCAAGCTTTTGGAAAATATGACGTATACATTATCTAGAATTGTTTGCTTGCCTTTTGTACACTCTCCTCCAACTGACAAAAATACAATATACACCGTTTTAAAATACGCTGTAAAACTAGTGAAAACTTAAATCTATTTAATTGTTTTGTTACTTTCGATCAACCTTTGTATCAGAAAGCGTTTAAAATGGTCCAATCCTCACCTGATGATGATATACATAATGTAATTGTTCGACTTGGAGGATTTCATCTGCTTATGTCTTTTCTTGGTTCAATCGGTTATGTGATGGCAGGAAGCGGTTTAAAAGAAGCATTAAGCTGTTACTATGCGCCAGGAACTGTAGATAAGATGTTAGATGGCCATGCTTATGCTAGAGCAGTACGAGGCCACACATTAATTTGGATAGTTTTGTGTAAAAAGATTATTGAGGAAATGAATCTTTCAGAAGTTGAATATTAAAATATGAAATCTTTACTACAAGAATTTTTAGATGACAATCTTACTTACAAAGAAGTACACGATCATAATTTTTTTAACATCTTAAATGGTAAATTTCTAGAACAAATTATTGAAATTGAGGAATGCGGTAAAACTGCAAAATTATGGATACAATACATACGAATGATCTCTATTGCAAAAGCATTTGCGCGCTCTGAAAAAATGGGTAATATAAAAATTCAATTACAAGTTATTCAGCAAATGTTGCCATAGTTTTATGCGACTGGACATTTTAATTATACGAAATCAGCCTTATTATATGTACAATATATGAATCAATTTATAAAAGAATCTGAAAAACTTTTCACCTCAATGCAAAACCAAAATGTAATTCCAGAAACTACCGCTTTAAAAATTAAAGAACTTCAAAATTTTATAAATAACAGATTTTGTACTGTAAGACGAACTGAGAAATTCTGGTCAGGAACTCATACTGATATGACAATCGAACAGGACTTAATGAGAGTCATGAAAGTTGATGGTGGTATGATTGGACGGGGAGTAACTACCAGTACTGCAAATAAATGGATTTTAGCGATGCCATATACACATGATATCTGCGAAGAAGTAGAAAATTTTTGTGGTATACAATTTTCTACTTCCGATCAGCATGTAGATGCTAGAGATTCTCGAATAAAACGAGATACTGAAGATATTCTCAAAATAAAATCCTGGTTTGATTGTCACGAGACATTTCCTTATCAAGATTCAATAATGTCTATATCTACTGGAGTTACTGGCGGTAATAATATTAACTGTCATAATGCTTTTGAGGTTGGAAAAGCAGGGTTAGAAGAAATTGCTGGTACAAACTTCCATAAAGTTTCGTTTAAATGAAAAAATAGAGTACTGTCATTAAAAAGTGTTAATAGTAGTCTGAAAATTCTAGAGGAAATTGTCCCTATAGATCCAATGTTTATATGTCAACGCATTTGTGTAGCAAGAAAAAGTGACGACGAATTAAAAGATTACATGCGTTATGAACTTGCACCGTACCCAACATCTATGTTTTACGAAGGTGTATTTCGGAAAACAGATAAGTCTAATATGATATGTTTGAAGTGGACCGCACTGAGATTAACCTTGAAGATTGCATTTACGTCATTGATGGTGGTATGTTACTGCATAGAGTAGTATGGTCAAAAAATGACAAGTTCAAATGTATTTTCAAAGATACGTAAATTATGTCAAGAGACACTTTGGATCAAAAGTTACTGTAGTTTTTGATGGCTATACAAACAATTCTAACAGCATCAAAGCTATGGAGCGTTATCGCCGTACCAATCAAAATTCCTCTTTAGATATTTTATTCTATGAAGATATGTGTGTCACAGTGACCCAAGAACAATTTCTTTCGAATAAAACTAATAAAACTCGATTTATTGAAACTCTAACGAGATATTTGGAAGAAGAAAGCTAACGTTAAACAAGCTGACGAAGATGCAGACTTATTAATTGTGAAAACAGCCTTAGAATTATATGATAAATTATATGCACGTCAAATTGTTACTTACATTGAAATTCCCTTTAATTTGATACCCCACGTGCGGTATTTTCATATTTTCCGTTTTTGACATCACCCCTCCGCCAATTCCACTAATTTATTGAGCCCAAAATTTTTAAAAACCAAAATTTTTAGTAGTGCGTATATGCATGTCACATATGATATTTCATATTTTCCATTTTTGACACCCCTCCATTACAACCCATTTATTGAGCCCCAGGGCCCAAATGTATTCAATAGTATGTATATGCATGTAAAATTGTTACTTGCATTGAAATTCCCTTTAATTTGATACCCCACAGTATTTTCATATTTCATATTTTTCATTTATGACATCCCCCCGGGCCCAAAACACCTATCTTATGTTGGTTCTCCCATTGCGTAAAAAATTTGTGCCAAGTTTGGTGGAAATCGGTCCAGTTTCATATTTTCCATTTTTGACCTCCCCCAAAACCACCCATTTATTGAGCCCCAGGGCCCAAGAATTTTCAATAGTGCTTATATGCATGAAAAATTGTTACTTGCATTGAAATCCCCTTTAATTTGATACCCTACATGCGGTATTTTCATATTTTCCATTTTTGACATCCCCCAGGGCCCAAAACACCTATCTTATGTTGGTTCTCCCGTTGCATAAAATATTTGTGCTAAGTTTTGTTGAAATCGGTCCAGTGGTTTAGTAGGAGGTGTGAAATATAAATACACACAATGACTTTTATGTATATTAAGATACACATATTTAATAATATTATTCAACAGAGGAAGATTTGTTAAAATTGACCATTCCGTCTATCGATTTAATACTCCTAACGATGAAATAATAACAAAATCGTTATTTTGATTTTATTACTATTAAAATTTGAACTATTTTAAACAAAAAGAATGAAGACTTTATCATGATCCAATGGTTTATTTAGTAGTAAGAAAAGAAATTCACGGAATGTAAACGTTTTTATCGATTTTACCGCGCGCTGCCCTTAAATAAGGTTTTTTTTAAAGCCTGACCTTATAAACATGCAAAGATGATTTTAAACCGATATTTAGACCTTTTTCAATAACTATACCAAATATCACTTTGCCTCAATTTTTTACGAAATTTTACCATTATTTTTACTCTGGCGACTGGACTATTATTTTAATCTTTTAGATTAAAATTTAATTGAACACTCCAGCGGTCGGATTATAGTGACCCTGGTTTATTACACTGCACACGCACTTTGAACAAAGAATAATTGTCCGCTTCTGACTAAATTGGACTATTTGTAATACTGGTTAATTATTTTCTCTTGTTCGATTTATCGCGCACTAAATAAAATAAATACTTCACATCGATGCACTGATTCTAGGTAGACTGTATTGTAGCTACTTGGTGTTGCCGAAATGGTTGAATGAATGCACTATTACATGATACTATAAGTTAATAAAAATTTTGAGGTGACGAGCGACACCTTCTCGCTCGAGATGATTGTCAAAAAGTGTTAACGGAATTACTCGCATTCCCGTTATATACCCCCTGTTTTGATGAGGCTTAGGCGATCGTTTCATTTAGTAAGCTATTTTTTGATTGGCTCAACCAGACGTTACGAAAATGACGCATTGTTTTCCAACTGTCATTAACCGTCTTTTGGCTAAGATGATTGACAGTTGACGTTGTTGTTAGTGTTGACAACCAAATTTCTTACTTTCTATTTACAAATGATGCTAACGCATGTCACGCACTTATTATAGTTGCGATCGTGGTTGTATCGCTATCAAATTAAAGGATATTTTTTACGCTTTAATTTGATATAGTTTGACACTGGTTTTATTTGCACTTTCACTGACATTTCTTAATAAATAATGTTCAGATATATGGCTTCGCGCTGTCGTCTGCTAGTGAAGCCAGCCACGATTCTTTCTTATCAATAAATTATTTGTGTTTCACATCGCGTTTTCACTTAAACGTCTGTGTCGGAACACTAATATATCCGTCTTTATACTTATTTAGTGAACATAATTATTAAATCTTAACTAACTAGGGTAATACATTGCTATGAACTATCCTTACTTCCAAATTACATTTTGTCTATACTATTTCGCTCTATGCTACCCATTAATAATTGAGTTGTTATATCTATAATATCCTAATAATAGTCACTGTTACACTAGGTATAATGATTGTTCAGTGTATGTTATTTACATTAGTAGTCCTTTCTACTTATCACATTACTGACAATCGTTTGTTTTAGGCGTAGCCTAGGCATACCTTTCACATCGGGTTTATGCCTTAATAATGTTCATTAGTTACATTTGGGTACATTGATGAGATAACTTATT
The DNA here is from genome assembly GCA_034769895.1 of Magicicada septendecula. Classification (NCBI taxonomy): domain Eukaryota; kingdom Metazoa; phylum Arthropoda; class Insecta; order Hemiptera; family Cicadidae; genus Magicicada; species Magicicada septendecula. The sequence goes on from CM068367.1 coordinate 949,214,416, forward strand.
TATATAAGGTTACCTCTTACAATTATCCTTACTTCTTATGATACATTTGTGGTTGTAATACAAGTTTCAATTTTATATTGTGGCCATAGCTAATCTTAGTCATAGGCATTGATAGTTACTGGTCATTGTTTATTTATTCTCAGCCAAATACTGTTGCTGATATTATATTATTCGGGTCATTACTTAATTATTTTTATTAACATGTGAAATTACATTCAAGTCATTCACTGGCTCGCTTGACAGCTTATAGTGAACTGGGCTTGTCCATTAGTTTGTGTCAGTTATAGTATTGGTTGTAGTGTCAAGCAGTGTCTTGTTTACTGCTTCTTGTGGCACTTCTTCTTCTTTCTTCTTCGCTGGTCCTTCTCTTCTTCGCTACTTTCATCATCATATTATTCACTTACATTACCTTCGTGTATTTATTAATTCTATTGGTATATGACTAGGTTATGTAACATTTGGTCATGTTACATATACTCCCCTCTCAAAATTGATAATTTGAGAGAAATTTTACATTTGAAAAAATTATCATTTCAGTTTAGTTTTAATATACTTTTACTGCTTTTTCTTTCTGCATTGAATTCAACATTCTGTTAGTGTGTTGCACTAGATTGAGTTCTTGGCTAGTGATATAAGTTTTAGCTTACTAGTATTTCTCAAGTTTCTTATATTCTAAGTCATTTAGTTACAATAGGCTTCATTTCTTAAACTAACAATTTCCTGTCTTACAATAATACATTTTTCTTTCTCATTACATATCTTTATTTTCGTGATAAATTCTATGGTTTTTTCATTTTTTACCTCACAGATTTTTTATTAATAATCCTTGATATATTATCATTTAATTCCCTAACATTTGTAGTGGGTTCGGAGTCAGAGGGGCTCTATTTGGCATCCATTCTCCGCCGTTCCTCAACTACACGTCCTCAGAATCAGAGGAATCCTCATCTCTGTCTGGGACAAAATAAAAATTGCACTTAGCAACAGTTGCACTATCACAACACATAAAATATAACATATCATTCATTTTTCAATAATATAACATATTCAATATAACATTCAAGGTATTAGAGGTTTCATTTGTATCACATTTCATTCTTTTATACTTTAGCTAACATACTTCTTTTCACAGGTAATTATTCCTTTTCAGACTTGACATATTGGCTATGTTCTTTGTTAGCCTTGTTGTTACTTTTCTATACTAGTTGGTAATTTGTTTTGGCTCATTTGCATATTCTTAAATTTACACACTTATATTGATCATCATACAATTATGCAGTTGTTTCTTAAATATTGAGTTGACAATACTTCACTCTTATAATAGTTTATAAGTTTTACTCTTATCAATAGTTTACAATTATCCTGAATTATCAGGGTTTACAGTGTTTATATACTAAACATTTTGGTTAGATATCCTCTGACATATCTTGTTGGTAAATACAATTAGATACTTTCTTCATCGTTATTAGATACTTTCTTCATCGTTTAATTACTAGTTTTTATATTCCTCGATAACAGTAGTATTTTGACAATTATCTTTGTTATTCATTCATAGACATTTTTCTCTATTATATCAGATAATAATCATTCAACAATATTTGAACGATATTTGATAATTAAGATACAATATAATAATATTATTCTAACATATTAATAGATAATATTTGATTTTCTCTCCCTTCATTCCATAATAATAATAGCCATCTTTCTAATTAACTCTCTTATGTATTCTTCCTCTCTACTCCTTCAAGTGTTGGAATCTTTAACACTTATTCTGGACGATTTTATATAATTTCTTTGTTTAGATTAATATAGGAGTATTAGGGTAACATTATATCACTATTTTCTGTACATTTGTGTTATATGATACTCTTTTGTTCTATACAATATAATAGATATCCTTCTTATCATTAAATTATTTGGTTTATAATATTCATTTTTTCTATCATCTAATATGATAAATCTGGTTCTCATTTAATATATAACAGATAGTTTTGGTACACATACTTATAATACACACTCTTTTTTATAACACAATATGGTAAACAGGCTGGCTATAGGCGATTAGACACCTTCAATACATTGGGTATAATAAATGATCCTCCTGATCACTAGTTTAATCTTTTTACGGTAGACACTTTTAAAATTTCTTATACACTAGATACTCTTGTGGTAATCGTCGTACAACAATATAATTCGTCCCTTTATAATAACAATTACATTTATAGTTTATACGTTGGGGTTCTATTGGGCTTCTCCATTCTATTGGGTTCATTGGTTGGGACAATTACGTTTCACAGGTACCCTTTTTTATAGCTGTCTCTAGTACAACATGTTTATGATATTTGGCACCCTATAATAACATCTCATAACAAATTTCCTTACACATAGTATTTCTTTAACGATGCTTGGTTATAGGTACCTTTGACCTTTTTATTTATTGCATCTGTAAGTTCATACGTATTATTTTTATGGTCCTTTGTTATGGTATAAGGGCCTATGTACAGTACTAGTAGTTTTTTGGTGATGCCCTCCATTGTACTGGGCAACTCCCTATTCTTCAGTAGTACCTGATCTCCTACGTTATATTGTATTACTCGGGTTGGCACTTGTTGTTTATATTTTCTTTTTCGTTGTTCTAATTTTTCCATAATCTTATGGTAGTGGATCCTGTTAAATTGATACTCTTGACTCTGGGGAAATTGAATTATGTCACTAATCTCTCTAGGTGGAAGCTTCTCGAACATTGCGTTATAAGGGGTTGTTTCAATCGACTGGTGGTGTGCTAAAATTAATAAAGTCTTCAGTAGCTGGGATGTATTCACTCCATGTCCTTTGTTGACTGGAACAATAGGTTCTGAGAATCCTTCCAACTTCCCTCAATACTCTTTCGGATGGATTACTGCTGGGATGGTACACTGAGGTTTTATAGGTTTTTACCCCATGTTCCAGCAGTGTGTCTCTCCATCTCCGTCCTTTGAACTGGGTACCATGGTCTGTTATTATTGTCTTCGGACAGCCCACTTCAGGTATATAATTGAGTGTGATTATGTTGAGTATTTTGTTGGTAGTTGCACGATTCATCGGATACAGCTTTATAAACTTAGTATAATGATCGAACATGATTAGTAAATACTTATACTGTCGTCGACCTCCACTTCTGGGAAATGGACCACAGATGCCCACAAAAAATTTCTCTAATTTGGCTGATGAGGTTATGGGAATCATCTGCCCCTCCTTCCTTTCGTTGGTGCACTTCACCATTTGACATATTCGACAAGTTTTAATATAATTTCTCACCCTTCTGTTGATGTCTTTGATGTACATGTGCTCCTCCAGTGATTTTATTACTTTAACTGCCCCCATGTGTCCATAACGAATATGGTAGTCCGTTATGATGTCCTTCTCTAGTGTCTTGGGTATGACTAATTTCCAGGTATTATAGTGACATTTAGTTTTGACAAATAATACATTATTAAATACACAGTAATACGGGGTTATTCTATCATCTTGATCATTCAGTCTTTGGAAAATTTGTACTAACTTCCTGTCTTGTTTTTGGTGTTGTTCTACCTCCTTGACTACATCTTCCAATTCTGTCCGATTCTTTAAGATGTTGTAAACCTTTGCTATTGTCTCTTTCTCTCCTTCATAAGTCTGGTTGGTAATATTAACTCGTGATAGTATATCAGCTGCTATGTTCTTTTTCCCTGGGACATATTCCCAACTGATGTTGTATTCCTGTAAGACTAAGGTCCATCTTGCTAAACGGCCATGACTTAGCTTACAGTTTTTTAAGAAGGATATGGACTTGTGATCCGTCCGAACAGTAATGGAATATCCTAGTATATAGGTTCGGAATTTTCTGCATGCAAATACTACACTTAAAAGCTCCTTCTCTGTTACATTGTAATTCCTTTCGCATTTATTTAGGGTTCGGCTAGCGAAACTTACAACAAGATGGTTTCCGTCTTCATCCTCTTGGTATAGAGTAGAGCCTAGACTGAGGTCACTTGCATCACAGTTGAGATAGAAAGGTTTGTTGAAGTCGGGGTGATGTAGTATCACTGTCTCTAAGAATTTTGTCTTGATTTGTTGAAATATAGTTTCTTGCGTTGGTCCCCATGTCCATTTGTCTTTTGAGGATAACTGTGGAGATAATTTGGTTGTTAACTCTGAGTAATTATTCTGAAATTTACGGTAATAATTATATAACCCTAAAAATGACTGCAGTTGTTTTTTATTTCTGGGTGTGGGAAACTTTTGTATGGCCTCAATCTTTTCTTTGGATGGTGTTATTCCCAATTCTGTCAGTTGGAATCCTAGAAATTGCACTTCTTTAGCAATGAGTTGGGACTTTTCTAGTTTTAGTGTAATATGGTTTTCGGACAGTTTGTTCAGTACATGGTCTACTCTCTGACAATGCTCCTCCCAGTTCGTAGATGTAATCAATAGGTCGTCCACGTAAACAGTAGTGAACTTAAGTGCTTCCTGACCCAATACTTGGTCCATACATTGTATAAATATCGCTACAGAATTTATTAATCCGAAGGGCAACTGTTTGAAGTGGTAGTTGCATCCCTTGAATATAAATGCGACGTATTTCCGGCTGTTGGGGTGCAGCTCCACCTGCCAGTAGCCGCAGACAGTGTCCCATGAACTGATGAACTGTACTCCATGGAACTTTTTCAAAATCTCTTCGTTTTCACCCGGAGATGTCCGGTTATTAATTAAATGTTTATTTATTTCTCTTGCGTCTAAACAGAGTATCACCTTCCCATTCTTCTTTTTGATTGCAACAATGGGGCTGGTATAAGGTGATTGGCTATACTCTATGATATCGTCTTTTAACAACTGGTTAATTTCAGTGTGAACTGCTTCTTTCAGAGAGTATGCAATTGGATAAGACTTGCGATTGAAGTTGACAGGTTCCTTAAAATTTAACACACACTGATAGTTCTTTACCTTTCCAGGAAGGTCTGAAAATACGTGTCTGTATTGGTAATATATGTTTACTAGCATTTCGAGTTGCTCTGGACTTTGTGAGTGGGTTCGGTTGGTTGACTGGAATTGTCGTATCTCCCTGATCTTCTCCTCCCACAAGCTGTCGTTAGTGGTCGGGTACTCAATTTCATGACTGGGCATTTGATACCTTGGATTGTTTATTTCTTGGATGTGGTAAACAACAAATCTGTTCTTGAGGAGATTCCATGCTTCCAACAATATCTGCCGTCCACTCTGTACCTGACATATTTAAAGTTAACTTTTCTCTACTTAGATCAATTACAGCTGAGTATTTTCATAAGATGTCGCAGCCGATTAAACTGCGAAATGGCAATCCTGTTGCTATCAAGAATATCATTGGTATTTTAACTCCCCGGCTGGTTACTTCCAGACTCACTTGTTTCTTTACAGTCTTATTCTGGCGTCCAGTAGCTCCCATCAGGATAATATTGGTAATAGGTAAGGTTGGTATCCTTGCTCTGCTTTCCTCCTGAATGCGGTTGAGCTCTGTGCTGTCCATTAAGGAAACGTTCGCTCCCATGTCAATCATCAAGGTTGCGGTTACTCCATTAATTTGCGCCGTCACGTACACGATATCATGAGTGCACTGATGGTGATCAGTTCCTTCCTCTTCTAATAACTCTTGTCTTATATTCTTAAGGTAGTGATTGTGTAATATTGTAATTTTGTTCGAATTTGTGCCGTAATTGTACCCAATAGAATGGATCACCGAGGGGTCTATGTAGTTTCTCACTGCCGCGAGGCGTTTAAAGAGATGGCATTCTCTTCGTGGCGCCTGTCTTGAGTATCTACTTGATTTCTTTCGTCGGTTTCCGGCCGTCCTCCATGATGGTTCTGTTCATGGTCTGGAGCGAAGTGCACTTGCGGTCGATAGTCATTGTTGCAGCTGTCGCCCTCAATACTATTACTCCTCCACCGTCCTCCTCTGGCATTTCTTCTGTCCCCACTGAAACTATCTCGTCGCTGGTAGTACCACCTTCTACCTGGTTCGTAGTTGGCCTGAACATAATTAGCCCTGCGATACTGTTGCGGTGGGTTATTTCCGCCTTGGTTCTGGGGTCGGTTTGGATTATTGTTGTAATTTTGTCGTCTATTATTATTATTATTCTAGTTACCCGTATTATTATTATGATTATTATATTGGTTATTAGGTCTATTGTTATTGTCATTATTATTATTATTATTGGCGTGATTTTGATTTGAGTTGTTACTATTGTTATTAAAATTGCCTCTGTAATTTCTGAAATTTGGATTATTGTTATTTGGATTACCGCCCCTGTCCTGGAAGTTTTCGTTCCTCCGGCGACTTCTTCTGTAATACCCTTCGTGCTCCTGGTCTTAGAGTAAGGCTGACATGGCTTGTATTGTCTTAACTTGTCCCCACTGGCGTGCTTTGGCGACTCCCTCCTCGAAGTGGTAAGAAAGCTTGGTAACGAGGCACTCCTCTGGTATTTTTGGTTCTAGGTTACGTGCTAAACACACCTTACCTAAGAAATAAGATGTCATCGTAGCTCCTCTGCCTGCGTCATATTTACCATGGCATATGTTGTCACGCACTATGGTCTGTGTGGCCTCCGACCAATACTTCGCACGGAATTGTGTTTTGAACTCTTCATAATTGTTGACTTCATGGCGCGTGGCAGTCCACCAATTGTCATAAATCTCCTTAAAATATTCATCGATTAGACTTCTTATTACATTCCACCTGGTTTCTCGGATCCTGGCCAAGTTTTCGTCGATGCGTGCTAAAAATTCAATTGGATTCTTCCGGTAGTTTTTGAAGTTGATGGCGTCACGGTTGTCAGTCGGTTGTATGTACTGACCTCGTACAGGACGGTTACGGATGACTTCAATTTCCTCTCTCATTTGCACGATTTCACGTTGTCGTAGCTATTCTATTTTTTCCCGGTTTGCGACCGTCAAAGTTCTTACCGTGTCCACCGACGCACTTATCTCTTCACATCGCTCACCCACGTCGGTTCTCACCCGCTTGATTTCATCTTGGCTCATCCTTTTCAGCGATTCGATCCAGGCTTCAGTTATCTCCTCTATGTTGTCGATCCTCCCGTCGACCTCTTCTCTCGTCCGTTTTAAATCCTGGCCATGCTGTTCACATTTTTCGTTTACTTCTGTAATTTCTCTTCTCACGACTGCTATCTCCGTGTCTACCCTGGTATTAATTTTTTCATTACCTTCCTCCATCTTCCGGCTAATCTCATTTAAGGTGGTATTCAGCTCTTCCTTCAACGCTCTGTTGCTGTCGTCGATTTTATTGTTCAACACGTCCATGGATCTATTGGTATCGTCTATCTTTTTGTTCAAGTCTTCTTTCAATAATTCGAAGTTCTTATTATTGTCGTCTAACCTTTTATGTAGGTCTTCTTTCAGCGACTTCATATTTTTACTAATAGATTCCATCTTTTTCTGGCTGTCGTCCATCTTCCGGTTGATTGACTCCATATTTCTGACACTATCTTCTTTCAACGATTCCATATTTTTATTTAAATCTTCCTTCAGCGACTCGTTATTTTTGAGACTATTTTCTTTTAAAGTTCGGTTGTCCTCCTTTAATGATTCCATCATTCTTCTCATCCATTCTTGGAACTCTGCCGTCCCCGTCTGTGTGGTCTTCTCAGGTTGTTTAGGTTGATTGTCGACCCTCACTTCTACTTCCGGTTCTGTATGGGGTGTTTCTTCTGGTCGAGTTTCTATGTTGTTAATTGTAATGACTTCCATCTCGGGTGTTGGTTGTGTCTCATGTGTCTCTGTATTTGGTTGTACCTCTTCTACTCGGCTATCCTTGTATCTTGTGTCGTATTGATGTGTGTGTGGCATGTTTGTTCTTTTGTGTTTGCCGGGCTGATTATAAATATAAAAAATATTTTTATTTAATATTTTTTCAGCCTCACGTTGCTGGTCGCCAATTTGTAATAAAACTAGATTCTCTCAATTAAAAGGTTTATAAAATATTTAAAATGTAGTATTTGAAGTTAAAAGTGTGTTATAAGTTTACAATTGAAAGTTAAAGTTACAAGTTATGATGAATCAAAAAAATTATAATTATCTTAAAAGAACTCCTTTGAATAAAAATAAAAATAATTGCCGTAATGTTGTTTGAACAATAACGTTGCTTAATTCAATAAATAAAGTGTACTAGCTGGTCGCTTGATGAAGGTAGCCGTCGCGTCGATTCTGGCAGCGAAACTCCTCCTCCAGGTTGACCGTCGTCTAAGTATGTAAAGTCAAGTCACGTCTGGACAATAAAATTAATAAAATACACTTCCACGTGCCTGGTCGTGATTCTGGAAGTTCGGAAGTTCACTCTTGATAAATTAATAAGCTGCCAAGACGGTTTACAAAACCAGCTTGCTTTACTTACAAGGTTAGGTTTCCTTGTTTAATAATGGGCACCACACAGGTTTATTTCGGGAAAATCCTGTGTAAAACCCATTAATAGAATCAAATAATTATTAATTCTCTTCTTTAAAAAAAACTGAAATTGTATTTATTGCCCTTATGGCAATTCAAATTCAACAACGTATGATTTCTACTAAAAGTTACTTTGATTATTCTGTATTAATTATTTATTTACTTTTCGAAATAAATTAAGTCAAAGTTATGCTGCTAATAACTCGGTTTTATTTGTACCCTTGATAATGAATTCAAACAAACATAAGCAAGAAAATACATTGGTATACAATTGAAATTACTTCGTTCACTTACCCTACTACACTAGCTCAGAGCATAAACAACTTTTCTGGTTATTTCCAGAGAAACTTTAATTTAAACATTAATTTTATTTATATCTCGGGCGTAAATTCTTTTAAACACAAGAAAGAATGTTCATGCCTACACAGAAGTTAATTATTTCATAAAACAATATTTACTAATACGGCCTTGTTGTTTACTAACAAAAAATCAAACCTATTTATAGGTTAGGCGTTCGTCACGCTTGCTTAATTATTCACAAAAGTTATATATACCACTTAAGACTAAAATCAATCTTAAATAGGATTGACAAATCCACTAAATAAATTCAGTCACTGTGTAACATATAAAAAGTTTTGGTGTTATGCATCAGTACAAATTTTGTTTAAAAAATATATCAGTGCACTCAGATTAATGGAATAAATTGTCATGATGTTACCTCTTTATTTTAATCTTTTAGATTAAAATTTAATTGAACACTCCAGCGGTCGGATTATAGTGACCCTGGTTTATTACACTGCACACGCACTTTGAACAAAGAATAATTGTCCGCTTCTGACTAAATTGGACTATTTGTAATACTGGTTAATTATTTTCTCTTGTTCGATTTATCGCGCACTAAATAAAATAAATACTTCACATCGATGCACTGATTCTAGGTAGACTGTATTGTAGCTACTTGGTGTTGCCGAAATGGTTGAATGGATGCACTATTACATGATACTATAAGTTAATAAAAATTTTGAGGTGACGAGCGACACCTTCTCGCTCGAGATGATTGTCAAAAAGTGTTAACGGAATTACTCGCATTCCCGTTATATACCCCCTGTTTTGATGAGGCTTAGGCGATCGTTTCATTTAGTAAGCTATTTTTTGATTGGCTCAACCAGACGTTACGAAAATGACGCATTGTTTTCCAACTGTCATTAACCATCTTTTGGCTAAGATGATTGACAGTTGACGTTGTTGTTAGTGTTGACAACCAAATTTCTTACTTTCTATTTACAAATGATGCTAACGCATGTCACGCACTTATTATAGTTACGATCGTGGTTGTATCGCTATCAAATTAAAGGATATTTTTTACACTTTAATTTGATATAGTTTGACACTGGTTTTATTTGCACTTTCACTGACATTTCTTAATAAATAATGTTCAGATATATGGCTTCGCGCTGTCGTCTGCTAGTGAAGCCAGCCACGATTCTTTCTTATCAATAAATTATTTGTGTTTCACATCGCGTTTTCACTTAAACGTCTGTGTCGGAACACTAATATATCCGTCTTTATACTTATTTAGTGAACATAATTATTAAATCTTAACTAACTAGGGTAATACATTGCTATGAACTATCCTTACTTCCAAATTACATTTTGTCTATACTATTTCGCTCTATGCTACCCATTAATAATTGAGCTGTTATATCTATAATATCTTAATAATAGTCACTGTTACACTAGGTATAATGATTGTTCAGTGTATGTTATTTACATTAGTAGTCCTTTCTACTTATCACATTACTGACAATCGTTTGTTTTAGGCGTAGCCTAGGCATACCTTTTACATCGGGTTTATGCCTTAATAATGTTCATTAGTTACATTTGGGTACATTGATGAGATAACTTATTTATATAAGGTTACCTCTTACAATTATCCTTACTTCTTATGATACATTTGTGGTTGTAATACAAGTTTCAATTTTATATTGTGGCCATAGCTAATCTTAGTCATAGGCATTGATAGTTACTGGTCATTGTTTATTTATTCTCAGCCAAATACTGTTGCTGATATTATATTATTCGGGTCATTACTTAATTATTTTTATTAACATGTGAAATTACATTCAAGTCATTCACTGGCTCGCTTGACAGCTTATAGTGAACTAGGCTTGTCCATTAGTTTGTGTCAGTTATAGTATTGGTTGTAGTGTCAAGCAGTGTCTTGTTTACTGCTTCTTGTGGCACTTCTTCTTCTTTCTTCTTCGCTGGTCCTTCTCTTCTTCGCTACTTTCATCATCATATTATTCACTTACATTACCTTCGTGTATTTATTAATTCTATTGGTATATGACTAGGTTATGTAACATTTGGTCATGTTACATATACTCCCCTCTCAAAATTGATAATTTGAGAGAAATTTTACATTTGAAAAAATTATCATTTCAGTTTAGTTTTAATATACTTTTACTGCTTTTTCTTTCTGCATTGAATTCAACATTCTGTTAGTGTGTTGCACTAGATTGAGTTCTTGGCTAGTGATATAAGTTTTAGCTTACTAGTATTTCTCAAGTTTCTTATATTCTAAGTCATTTAGTTACAATAGGCTTCATTTCTTAAACTAACAATTTCCTGTCTTACAATAATACATTTTTCTTTCTCATTACATATCTTTATTTTCGTGATAAATTCTATGGTTTTTTCATTTTTTACCTCACAGATTTTTTATTAATAATCCTTGATATATTATCATTTAATTCCCTAACATTTGTAGTGGGTTCGGAGTCAGAGGGGCTCTATTTGGCATCCATTCTCCGCCGTTCCTCAACTACACGTCCTCAGAATCAGAGGAATCCTCATCTCTGTCTGGGACAAAATAAAAATTGCACTTAGCAACAGTTGCACTATCACAACACATAAAATATAACATAGCATTCATTTTCCAATAATATAACATATTCAATATAACATTCAAGGTATTAGAGGTTTCATTTGTATCACATTTCATTCTTTTATACTTTAGCTAACATACTTCTTTTCACAGGTAATTATTCCTTTTCAGACTTGACATATTGGCTATGTTCTTTGTTAGCCTTGTTGTTACTTTTCTATACTAGTTGGTAATTTGTTTTGGCTCATTTGCATATTCTTAAATTTACACACTTATATTGATCATCATACAATTATGCAGTTGTTTCTTAAATATTGAGTTGACAATACTTCACTCTTATAATAGTTTATAAGTTTTACTCTTATCAATAGTTTACAATTATCCTGAATTATCAGGGTTTACAGTGTTTATATACTAAACATTTTGGTTAGATATCCTCTGACATATCTTGTTGGTAAATACAATTAGATACTTTCTTCATCGTTTAATTACTAGTTTTTATATTCCTCGATAACAGTAGTATTTTGACAATTATCTTTGTTATTCATTCATAGACATTTTTCTCTATTATATCAGATAATAATCATTCAACAATATTTGAACGATATTTGATAATTAAGATACAATATAATAATATTATTCTAACATATTAATAGATAATATTTGATTTTCTCTCCCTTCATTCCATAATAATAATAGCCATCTTTCTAATTAACTCTCTTATGTATTCTTCCTCTCTACTCCTTCAAGTGTTGGAATCTTTAACACTTATTCTGGACGATTTTATATAATTTCTTTGTTTAGATTAATGGATATTGGACTTTAGATTAATGTAAAGGATATGGACTTGTGATCCGTCCGAACAGTAATGGAATATCCTAGTATATAGGTTCGGAATTTTCTGCATGCAAATACTACACTTAAAAGCTCCTTCTCTGTTACATTGTAATTCCTTTCGCATTTATTTAGGGTTCGGCTAGCGAAACTTACAACAAGATGGTTTCCATCTTCATCCTCTTGGTATAGAGTAGAGCCTAGACTGAGGTCACTTGCATCACAGTTGAGATAGAAAGGTTTGTTGAAGTCGGGGTGATGTAGTATCACTGTCTCTAAGAATTTTGTCTTGATTTGTTGAAATATAGTTTCTTGCGTTGGTCCCCATGTCCATTTGTCTTTTGAGGATAACTGTGGAGATAATTTGGTTGTTAACTCTGAGTAATTATTCTGAAATTTACGGTAATAATTACATAACCCTCAAAATGACTGCAGTTGTTTTTTATTTCTGGGTGTGGGAAACTTTTGTATGGCCTCAATCTTTTCTTTGGATGGTGTTATTCCCAATTCTGTCAGTTGGAATCCTAGAAATTGCACTTCTTTAGCAATGAGTTGGGACTTTTCTAGTTTTAGTGTAATATGGTTTTCGGACAGTTTGTTCAGTACATGGTCTACTCTCTGACAATGCTCCTCCCAGTTCGTAGATGTAATCAATAGGTCGTCCACGTAAACAGTAGTGAACTTAAGTGCTTCCTGACCCAATACTTGGTCCATACATTGTATAAATATCGCTACAGAATTTATTAATCCGAAGGGCAACTGTTTGAAGTGGTAGTTGCATCCCTCGAATATAAATGCGACGTATTTCCGGCTGTTGGGGTGCAGCTCCACCTGCCAGTAGCCGCAGACAGTGTCCCATGAACTGATGAACTGAACTCCATGGAACTTTTTCAAAATCTCTTCGTTTTCACCCGGAGATGTCCGGTTATTAATTAAATGTTTATTTATTTCTCTTGCGTCTAAACAGAGTCTCACCTTCCCATTCTTCTTTTTGATTGCAACAATGGGGCTGGTATAAGGTGATTGGCTATACTCTATGATATCGTCTTTTAACAACTGGTTAATTTCAGTGTGAACTGCTTCTTTCAGAGAGTATGCAATTGGATAAGACTTGCGATTGAAGTTGACAGGTTCCTTAAAATTTAACACACACTGATAGTTCTTTACCTTTCCAGGAAGGTCTGAAAATACGTGTCTGTATTGGTAATATATGTTTACTAGCATTTCGAGTTGCTCTGGACTTTGTGAGTGGGTTCGGTTGGTTGACTGGAATTGTCGTATCTCCCTGATCTTCTCCTCCCACAAGCTGTCGTTAGTGGTCGGGTACTCAATTTCATGACTGGGCATTTGATACCTTGGATTGTTTATTTCTTGGATGTGGTAAACAACAAATCTGTTCTTGAGGAGATTCCATGCTTCCAACAATATCTGCCGTCCACTCTGTACCTGACATATTTAAAGTTAACTTTTCTCTACTTAGATCAATTACAGCTGAGTATTTTCATAAGATGTCGCAGCCGATTAAACTGCGAAATGGCAATCCTGTTGCTATCAAGAATATCATTGGTATTTTAACTCCCCGGCTGGTTACTTCCAGACTCACTTGTTTCTTTACAGTCTTATTCTGGCGTCCAGTAGCTCCCATCAGGATAATATTGGTAATAGGTAAGGTTGGTATCCTTGCTCTGCTTTCCTCCTGAATGCGGTTGAGCTCTGTGCTGTCCATTAAGGAAACGTTCGCTCCCATGTCAATCATCAAGGTTGCGGTTACTCCATTAATTTGCGCCGTCACGTACACGATATCATGAGTGCACTGATGGTGATCAGTTCCTTCCTCTTCTAATAACTCTTGTCTTATATTCTTAAGGTAGTGATTGTGTAATATTGTAATTTTGTTCGAATTTGTGCCATAATTGTACCCAATAGAATGGATCACCGAGGGGTCTATGTAGTTTCTCACTGCCGCGAGGCGTTTAAAGAGATGGCATTCTCTTCGTGGCGCCTGTCTTGAGTATCTACTTGATTTCTTTCGTCGGTTTCCGGCCGTCCTCCATGATGGTTCTGTTCATGGTCTGGAGCGAAGTGCACTTGCGGTCGATAGTCATTGTTGCAGCTGTCGCCCTCAATACTATTACTCCTCCACCGTCCTCCTCTGGCATTTCTTCTGTCCCCACTGAAACTATCTCGTCGCTGGTAGTACCACCTTCTACCTGGTTCGTAGTTGGCCTGAACATAATTAGCCCTGCGATACTGTTGCGGTGGGTTATTTCCGCCTTGGTTCTGGGGTCGGTTTGGATTATTGTTGTAATTTTGTCGTCTATTATTATTATTATTGTAGTTACCCGTATTATTATTATGATTATTATATTGGTTATTAGGTCTATTGTTATTGTCATTATTATTATTATTATTGGCGTGATTTTGATTTGAGTTGTTACTATTGTTATTAAAATTGCCTCTGTAATTTCTGAAATTTGGATTATTGTTACTTGGATTACCGCCCCTGTCCTGGAAGTTTTCGTTCCTCCGGCGACTTCTTCTGTAATACCCTTCGTGCTCCTGGTCTTAGAGTAAGGCTGACATGGCTTGTATTGTCTTAACTTGTCCCCACTGGCGTGCTTTGGCGACTCCCTCCTCGAAGTGGTAAGAAAGCTTGGTAACGAGGCACTCCTCTGGTATTTTTGGTTCTAGGTTACGTGCTAAACACACCTTACCTAAGAAATAAGATGTCATCGTAGCTCCTCTGCCTGCGTCATATTTACCATGGCATATGTTGTCACGCACTATGGTCTGTGTGGCCTCCGACCAATACTTCGCACGGAATTGTGTTTTGAACTCTTCATAATTGTTGACTTCATGGCGCGTGGCAGTCCACCAATTGTCATAAATCTCCTTAAAATATTCATCGATTAGACTTCTTATTACATTCCACCTGGTTTCTCGGATCCTGGCCAAGTTTTCGTCGATGCGTGCTAAAAATTCAATTGGATTCTTCCGGTAGTTTTTGAAGTTGATGGCGTCACGGTTGTCAGTCGGTTGTATGTACTGACCTCGTACAGGACGGTTACGGATGACTTCAATTTCCTCTCTCATTTGCACGATTTCACGTTGTCGTAGCTCTTCTATTTTTTCCCGGTTTGCGACCGTCAAAGTTCTTACCGTGTCCACCGACGCACTTATCTCTTCACATCGCTCACCCACGTCGGTTCTCACCCGCTTGATTTCATCTTGGCTCATCCTTTTCAGCGATTCGATCCAGGCTTCAGTTATCTCCTCTATGTTGTCGATCCTCCCGTCGACCTCTTCTCTCGTCCGTTTTAAATCCTGGCCATGCTGTTCACATTTTTCGTTTACTTCTGTAATTTCTCTTCTCACGACTGCTATCTCCGTGTCTACCCTGGTATTAATTTTTTCATTACCTTCCTCCATCTTCCGGCTAATCTAACTTAAGGTGGTATTCAGCTCTTCCTTCATCGCTTTGTTGCTGTCGTCGATTTTATTGTTCAACGCGTCCATGGATCTATTGGTATCGTCTATCTTTTTGTTCAAGTCTTCTTTCAATAATTCGAAGTTCTTATTATTGTCGTCTAACCTTTTATGTAGGTCTTCTTTCAGCGACTTCATATTTTTACTAATAGATTCCATCTTTTTCTGGCTGTCGTCCATCTTCCGGTTGATTGACTCCATATTTCTGACACTATCTTCTTTCAACGATTCCATATTTTTATTTAAATCTTCCTTCAGCGACTCGTTATTTTTGAGACTATTTTCTTTTAAAGTTCGGTTGTCCTCCTTTAATGATTCCATCATTCTTCTCATCCATTCTTGGAACTCTGCCGTCCCCGTCTGTGTGGTCTTCTCAGGTTGTTTAGGTTGATCGTCGACCCTCACTTCTACTTCCGGTTCTGCATGGGGTGTTTCTTCTGGTCGAGTTTCTATGTTGTTAATTGTAATGACTTCCATCTCGGGTGTTGGTTGTGTCTCATGTGTCTCTGTATTTGGTTGTACCTCTTCTACTCGGCTATCCTTGTATCTTGTGTCGTATTGATCTGTGTGTGGCATGTTTGTTCTTTTGTGTTTGCCGGGCTGATTATAAATATAAAAAATATTTTTATTTAATATTTTTTCAGCCTCACGTTGCTGGTCGCCAATTTGTAATAAAACTAGATTCTCTCAATTAAAAGGTTTATAAAATATTTAAAATGTAGTATTTGAAGTTAAAAGTGTGTTATAAGTTTACAATTGAAAGTTAAAGTTACAAGTTATGATGAATCGAAAAAATTATAATTATCTTAAAAGAACTCCTTTGAATAAAAATAAAAATAATTGCCGTAATGTTGTTTGAACAATAACGTTGCTTAATTCAATAAATAAAGCGTACTAGCTGGTCCCTTGATGAAGGTAGCCGTCGCGTCGATTCTGGCAGCGAAACTCCTCCTCCAGGTTGACCGTCGTCTAAGTATGTAAAGTCAAGTCACGTCTGGACAATAAAATTAATAAAATACACTTCCACGTACCTGGTCGTGATTCTGGAAGTTCGGAAGTTCACTTTTGATAAATTAATAAGCTGCCAAGACGGTTTACAAAACCAGCTTGCTTTACTTACAAGGTTAGGTTTCCTTGTTTAATAATGGGCACCACACAGGTTTATTTCGGGAAAATCCCGTGTAAAACCCATTAATAGAATCAAATAATTATTAATTCTCTTCTTTAAAAAAAACTGAAATTGTATTTATTGCCCTTATGGCAATTCAAATTCAACAACGTATGATTTCTACTAAAAGTTACTTTGATTATTCTGTATTAATTATTTATTTACTTTTCGAAATAAATTAAGTCAAAGTTATGCTGCTAATAACTCGGTTTTATTTGTACCCTTGATAATGAATTCAAACAAACATAAGCAAGAAAATACATTGGTATACAATTGAAATTACTTCGTTCACTTACCCTACTACACTAGCTCAGAGCATAAACAACTTTTCTGGTTATTTCCAGAGAAACTTTAATTTAAACATTAATTTTATTTATATCTCGGGCGTAAATTCTTTTAAACACAAGAAAGAATGTTCATGCCTACACAGAAGTTAATTATTTCATAAAACAATATTTACTAATACGGCCTTGTTGTTTACTAACAAAAAATCAAACCTATTTATAGGTTAGGCGTTCGTCACGCTTGCTTAATTATTCACAAAAGTTATATATACCACTTAAGACTAAAATCAATCTTAAATAGGATTGACAAATCCACTAAATAAATTCAGTCACTGTGTAACATATAAAAAGTTTTGGTGTTATGCATCAGTACAAATTTTGTTTAAAAAATATATCAGTGCACTCAGATTAATGGAATAAATTGTCATGATGTTACCTCTTTATTTTAATCTTTTAGATTAAAATTTAATTGAACACTCCAGCGGTCGGATTATAGTGACCCTGGTTTATTACACTGCACACGCACTTTGAACAAAGAATAATTGTCCGCTTCTGACTAAATTGGACTATTTGTAATACTGGTTAATTATTTTCTCTTGTTCAATTTATCGCGCACTAAATAAAATAAATACTTCACATCGATGCACTGATTCTAGGTAGACTGTATTGTAGCTACTTGGTGTTGCCGAAATGGTTGAATGGATGCACTATTACATGATACTATAAGTTAATAAAAATTTTGAGGTGACGAGCGACACCTTCTCGCTCGAGATGATTGTCAAAAAGTGTTAACGGAATTACTCGCATTCCCGTTATATACCCCCTGTTTTGATGAGGCTTAGGCGATCGTTTCATTTAGTAAGCTATTTTTTGATTGGCTCAACCAGACGTTACGAAAATGACGCATTGTTTTCCAACTGTCATTAACCGTCTTTTGGCTAAGATGATTGACAGTTGACGTTGTTGTTAGTGTTGACAACCAAATTTCTTACTTTCTATTTACAAATGATGCTAACGCATGTCACGCACTTATTATAGTTACGATCGTGGTTGTATCGCTATCAAATTAAAGGATATTTTTTACGCTTTAATTTGATATAGTTTGACACTGGTTTTATTTGCACTTTCACTGACATTTCTTAATAAATAATGTTCAGATATATGGCTTCGCGCTGTCGTCTGCTAGTGAAGCCAGCCACGATTCTTTCTTATCAATAAATTATTTGTGTTTCACATCGCGTTTTCACTTAAACGTCTGTGTCGGAACACTAATATATCCGTCTTTATACTTATTTAGTGAACATAATTATTAAATCTTAACTAACTAGGGTAATACATTGCTATGAACTATCCTTACTTCCAAATTACATTTTGTCTATACTATTTCGCTCTATGCTACCCATTAATAATTGAGCTGTTATATCTATAATATCTTAATAATAGTCACTGTTACACTAGGTATAATGATTGTTCAGTGTATGTTATTTACATTAGTAGTCCTTTCTACTTATCACATTACTGACAATCGTTTGTTTTAGGCGTAGCCTAGGCATACCTTTTACATCGGGTTTATGCCTTAATAATGTTCATTAGTTACATTTGGGTACATTGATGAGATAACTTATTTATATAAGGTTACCTCTTACAATTATCCTTACTTCTTATGATACATTTGTGGTTGTAATACAAGTTTCAATTTTATATTGTGGCCATAGCTAATCTTAGTCATAGGCATTGATAGTTACTGGTCATTGTTTATTTATTCTCAGCCAAATACTGTTGCTGATATTATATTATTCGGGTCATTACTTAATTATTTTTATTAACATGTGAAATTACATTCAAGTCATTCACTGGCTCGCTTGACAGCTTATAGTGAACTGGGCTTGTCCATTAGTTTGTGTCAGTTATAGTATTGGTTGTAGTGTCAAGCAGTGTCTTGTTTACTGCTTCTTGTGGCACTTCTTCTTCTTTCTTCTTCGCTGGTCCTTCTCTTCTTCGCTACTTTCATCATCATATTATTCACTTACATTACCTTCGTGTATTTATTAATTCTATTGGTATATGACTAGGTTATGTAACATTTGGTCATGTTACATATACTCCCCTCTCAAAATTGATAATTTGAGAGAAATTTTACATTTGAAAAAATTATCATTTCAGTTTAGTTTTAATATACTTTTACTCCTTTCTCTTTCTGCATTGAATTCAACATTCTGTTAGTGTGTTGCACTAGATTGAGTTCTTGGCTAGTGATATAAGTTTTAGCTTACTAGTATTTCTCAAGTTTCTTATATTCTAAGTCATTTAGTTACAATAGGCTTCATTTCTTAAACTAACAATTTCCTGTCTTACAATAATACATTTTTCTTTCTCATTACATATCTTTATTTTCGTGATAAATTCTATGGTTTTTTCATTTTTTACCTCACAGATTTTTTATTAATAATCCTTGATATATTATCATTTAATTCCCTAACATTTGTAGTGGGTTCGGAGTCAGAGGGGCTCTATTTGGCATCCATTCTCCGCCGTTCCTCAACTACATGTCCTCAGAATCAGAGGAATCCTCATCTCTGTCTGGGACAAAATAAAAATTGCACTTAGCAACAGTTGCACTATCACAACACATAAAATATAACATAGCATTCATTTTTCAATAATATAACATATTCAATATAACATTCAAGGTATTAGAGGTTTCATTTGTATCACATTTCATTCTTTTATACTTTAGCTAACATACTTCTTTTCACAGGTAATTATTCCTTTTCAGACTTGACATATTGGCTATGTTCTTTGTTAGCCTTGTTGTACTTTTCTATACTAGTTGGTAATTTGTTTTGGCTCATTTGCATATTCTTAAATTTACACACTTATATTGATCATCATACAATTATGCAGTTGTTTCTTAAATATTGAGTTGACAATACTTCACTCTTATAATAGTTTATAAGTTTTACTCTTATCAATAGTTTACAATTATCCTGAATTATCAGGGTTTACAGTGTTTATATACTAAACATTTTGGTTAGATATCCTCTGACATATCTTGTTGGTAAATACAATTAGATACTTTCTTCATCGTTTAATTACTAGCTTTTATATTCCTCGATAACAGTAGTATTTTGACAATTATCTTTGTTATTCATTCATAGACATTTTTCTCTATTATATCAGATAATAATCATTCAACAATATTTGAACGATATTTGATAATTAAGATACAATATAATAATATTATTCTAACATATTAATAGATAATATTTGATTTTCTCTCCCTTCATTCCATAATAATAATAGCCATCTTTCTAATTAACTCTCTTATGTATTCTTCCTCTCTACTCCTTCAAGTGTTGGAATCTTTAACACCTATTCTGGACGATTTTATATAATTTCTTTGTTTAGATTAATATAGGAGTATTAGGGTAACATTATATCACTATTTTCTGTACATTTGTGTTATATGATACTCTTTTGTTCTATACAATATAATAGATATCCTTCTTATCATTAAATTATTTGGTTTATAATATTCATTTTTTCTATCATCTAATATGATAAATCTGGTTCTCATTTAATATATAACAGATAGTTTTGGTACACATACTTATAATACACACTCTTTTTTATAACACAATATGGTAAACAGGCTGGCTATAGGCGATTAGACACCTTCAATACATTGGGTATAATAAATGATCCTCCTGATCACTAGTTTAATCTTTTTACGGTAGACACTTTTAAAATTTCTTATACACTAGATACTCTTGTGGTAATCGTCGTACAACAATATAATTCGTCCCTTTATAATAACAATTACATTTATAGTTTATACGTTGGGGTTCTATTGGGCTTCTCCATTCTATTGGGTTCATTGGTTGGGACAATTACGTTTCACAGGTACCCTTTTTTATAGCTGTCTCTAGTACAACATGTTTATGATATTTGGCACCCTATAATAACATCTCATAACAAATTTCCTTACACATAGTATTTCTTTAACGATGCTTGGTTATAGGTACCTTTGACCTTTTTATTTATTGCATCTGTAAGTTCATACGTATTATTTTTATGGTCCTTTGTTATGGTATAAGGGCCTATGTACAGTACTAGTAGTTTTTTGGTGATGCCCTCCATTGTACTGGGCAACTCCCTATTCTTCAGTAGTACCTGATCTCCTACGTTATATTGTATTACTCGGGTTGGCACTTGTTGTTTATATTTTCTTTTTCGTTGTTCTAATTTTTCCATAATCTTATGGTAGTGGATCCTGTTAAATTGATACTCTTGACTCTGGGGAAATTGAATTATGTCACTAATCTCTCTAGGTGGAAGCTTCTCGAACATTGCGTTATAAGGGGTTGTTTCAATCGACTGGTGGTGTGCTAAATTAATAAAGTCTTCAGTAGCTGGGATGTATTCACTCCATGTCCTTTGTTGACTGGAACAATAGGTTCTGAGAATCCTTCCAACTTCCCTCAATACTCTTTCGGATGGATTACTGCTGGGATGGTACACTGAGGTTTATAGGTTTTTACCCCATGTTCCAGCAGTGTGTCTCTCCATCTCCGTCCTTTGAACTGGGTACCATGGTCTGTTATTATTGTCTTCGGACAGCCCACTTCAGGTATATAATTGAGTGTGATTATGTTGAGTATTTTGTTGGTAGTTGCACGATTCATCGGATACAGCTTTATAAACTTAGTATAATGATCGAACATGATTAGTAAATACTTATACTGTCGTCGACCTCCACTTCTGGGAAATGGACCACAGATGTCCACAAAAAATTTCTCTAATTTGGCTGATGAGGTTATGGGAATCATCTGCCCCTCCTTCCTTTCGTTGGTGCACTTCACCATTTGACATATTCGACAAGTTTTAATATAATTTCTCACCCTTCTGTTGATGTCTTTGATGTACATGTGCTCCTCCAGTGATTTTATTACTTTAACTGCCCCCATGTGTCCATAACGAATATGGTAGTCCGTTATGATGTCCTTCTCTAGTGTCTTGGGTATGACTAATTTCCAGGTATTATAGTGACATTTAGTTTTGACAAATAATACATTATTAAATACACAGTAATACGGGGTTATTCTATCATCTTGATCATTCAGTCTTTGGAAAATTTGTACTAACTTCCTGTCTTGTTTTTGGTGTTGTTCTACCTCCTTGACTACATCTTCCAATTCTGTCCGATTCTTTAAGATGTTGTAAACCTTTGCTATTGTCTCTTTCTCTCCTTCATAAGTCTGGTTGGTAATATTAACTCGTGATAGTATATCAGCTGCTATGTTCTTTTTCCCTGGGTCATATTCCCAACTGATGTTGTATTCCTGTAAGACTAAGGTCCATCTTGCTAAACGGCCATGACTTAGCTTACAGTTTTTTAAGAAGGATATGGACTTGTGATCCGTCCGAACAGTAATGGAATATCCTAGTATATAGGTTCGGAATTTTCTGCATGCAAATACTACACTTAAAAGCTCCTTCTCTGTTACATTGTAATTCCTTTCGCATTTATTTAGGGTTCGGCTAGCGAAACTTACAACAAGATGGTTTCCGTCTTCATCCTCTTGGTATAGAGTAGAGCCTAGACTGAGGTCACTTGCATCACAGTTGAGATAGAAAGGTTTGTTGAAGTCGGGGTGATGTAGTATCACTGTCTCTAAGAATTTTGTCTTGATTTGTTGAAATATAGTTTCTTGCGTTGGTCCCCATGTCCATTTGTCTTTTGAGGATAACTGTGGAGATAATTTGGTTGTTAACTCTGAGTAATTATTCTGAAATTTACGGTAATAATTACATAACCCTAAAAATGACTGCAGTTGTTTTTTATTTCTGGGTGTGGGAAACTTTTGTATGGCCTCAATCTTTTCTTTGGATGGTGTTATTCCCAATTCTGTCAGTTGGAATCCTAGAAATTGCACTTCTTTAGCAATGAGTTGGGACTTTTCTAGTTTTAGTGTAATATGGTTTTCGGACAGTTTGTTCAGTACATGGTCTACTCTCTGACAATGCTCCTCCCAGTTCGTAGATGTAATCAATAGGTCGTCCACGTAAACAGTAGTGAACTTAAGTGCTTCCTGACCCAATACTTGGTCCATACATTGTATAAATATCGCTACAGAATTTATTAATCTGAAGGGCAACTGTTTGAAGTGGTAGTTGCATCCCTCGAATATAAATGCGACGTATTTCCGGCTGTTGGGGTGCAGCTCCACCTGCCAGTAGCCGCAGACAGTGTCCCATGAACTGATGAACTGTACTCCATGGAACTTTTTCAAAATCTCTTCGTTTTCACCCGGAGATGTCCGGTTATTAATTAAATGTTTATTTATTTCTCTTGCGTCTAAACAGAGTCTCACCTTCCCATTCTTCTTTTTGATTGCAACAATGGGGCTGGTATAAGGTGATTGGCTATACTCTATGATATCGTCTTTTAACAACTGGTTAATTTCAGTGTGAACTGCTTCTTTCAGAGAGTATCCAATTGGATAAGACTTGCGATTGAAGTTGACAGGTTCCTTAAAATTTAACACACACTGATAGTTCTTTACCTTTCCAGGAAGGTCTGAAAATACGTGTCTGTATTGGTAATATATGTTTACTAGCATTTCGAGTTGCTCTGGACTTTGTGAGTGGGTTCGGTTGGTTGACTGGAATTGTCGTATCTCCCTGATCTTCTCCTCCCACAAGCTGTCGTTAGTGGTCGGGTACTCAATTTCATGACTGGGCATTTGATACCTTGGATTGTTTATTTCTTGGATGTGGTAAAGAACAAATCTGTTCTTGAGGAGATTCCATGCTTCCAACAATATCTGCCGTCCACTCTGTACCTGACATATTTAAAGTTAACTTTTCTCTACTTAGATCAATTACAGCTGAGTATTTTCATAAGATGTCGCAGCCGATTAAACTGCGAAATGGCAATCCTGTTGCTATCAAGAATATCATTGGTATTTTAACTCCCCGGCTGGTTACTTCCAGACTCACTTGTTTCTTTACAGTCTTATTCTGGCGTCCAGTAGCTCCCATCAGGATAATATTGGTAATAGGTAAGGTTGGTATCCTTGCTCTGCTTTCCTCCTGAATGCGGTTGAGCTCTGTGCTGTCCATTAAGGAAACGTTCGCTCCCATGTCAATCATCAAGGTTGCGGTTACTCCATTAATTTGCGCCGTCACGTACACGATATCATGAGTGCACTGACGGTGATCAGTTCCTTCCTCTTCTAATAACTCTTGTCTTATATTCTTAAGGTAGTGATTGTGTAATATTGTAATTTCGTTCGAATTTGTGCCGTAATTGTACCCAATAGAATGGATCAGCGAGGGGTCTATGTAGTTTCTCACTGCCGCGAGGCGTTTAAAGAGATGGCATTCTCTTCGTGGCGCCTGTCTTGAGTATCTACTTGATTTCTTTCGTCGGTTTCCGGCCGTCCTCCATGATGGTTCTGTTCATGGTCTGGAGCGAAGTGCACTTGCAGTCGATAGTCATTGTTGCAGCTGTCGCCCTCAATACTATTACTCCTCCACCGTCCTCCTCTGGCATTTCTTCTGTCCCCACTGAAACTATCTCGTCGCTGGTAGTACCACCTTCTACCTGGTTCGTAGTTGGCCTGAACATAATTAGCCCTGCGATACTGTTGCGGTGGGTTATTTCCGCCTTGGTTCTGGGTTCGGTTTGGATTATTGTTGTAATTCTGTCGTCTATTATTATTATTATTGTAGTTACCCGTATTATTATTATGATTATTATATTGGTTATTAGGTCTATTGTTATTGTCATTATTATTATTATTATTGGCGTGATTTTGATTTGAGTTGTTACTATTGTTATTAAAATTGCCTCTGTAATTTCTGAAATTTGGATTATTGTTATTTGGATTACCGCCCCTGTCCTGGAAGTTTTCGTTCCTCCGGCGACTTCTTCTGTAATACCCTTCGTGCTCCTGGTCTTCGAGTAAGGCTGACATGGCTTGTATTGTCTTAACTTGTCCCCACTGGCATGCTTTGGCGACTCCCTCCTCGAAGTGGTAAGAAAGCTTGGTAACGAGGCACTCCTCTGGTATTTTTGGTTCTAGGTTACGTGCTAAACACACCTTACCTAAGAAATAAGATGTCATCGTAGCTCCTCTGCCTGCGTCATATTTACCATGGCATATGTTGTCACGCACTATGGTCTGTGTGGCCTCCGACCAATACTTCGCACGGAATTGTGTTTTGAACTCTTCATAATTGTTGACTTCATGGCGCGTGGCAGTCCACCAATTGTCATAAATCTCCTTAAAATATTCATTGATTAGACTTCTTATTACATTCCACCTGGTTTCTCGGATCCTGGCCAAGTTTTCGTCGATGCGTGCTAAAAATTCAATTGGATTCTTCCGGTAGTTTTTGAAGTTGATGGCGTCACGGTTGTCAGTCGGTTGTATGTACTGACCTCGTACAGGACGGTTACGGATGACTTCAATTTCCTCTCTCATTTGCACGATTTCACGTTGTCGTAGCTCTTCTATTTTTTCCCGGTTTGCGACCGTCAAAGTTCTTACCGTGTCCACCGACGCACTTATCTCTTCACATCGCTCACCCACGTCGGTTCTCACCCGCTTGATTTCGTCTTGGCTCATCCTTTTCAGCGATTCGATCCAGGCTTCAGTTATCTCCTCTATGTTGTCGATCCTCCCGTCGACCTCTTCTCTCGTCCGTTTTAAATCCTGGCCATGCTGTTCACATTTTTCGTTTACTTCTGTAATTTCTCTTCTCACGACTGCTATCTCCGTGTCTACCCTGGTATTAATTTTTTCATTACCTTCCTCCATCTTCCGGCTAATCTCATTTAAGGTGGTATTCAGCTCTTCCTTCATCGCTCTGTTGCTGTCGTCGATTTTATTGTTCAACGCGTCCATGGATCTATTGGTATCGTCTATCTTTTTGTTCAAGTCTTCTTTCAATAATTCGAAGTTCTTATTATTGTCGTCTAACCTTTTATGTAGGTTTTCTTTCAGCGACTTCATATTTTTACTAATAGATTCCATCTTTTTCTGGCTGTCGTCCATCTTCCGGTTGATTGACTCCATATTTCTGACACTATCTTCTTTCAACGATTCCATATTTTTATTTAAATCTTCCTTCAGCGACTCGTTATTTTTGAGACTATTTTCTTTTAAAGTTCGGTTGTCCTCCTTTAATGATTCCATCATTCTTCTCATCCATTCTTGGAACTCTGCCGTCCCCGTCTGTGTGGTCTTCTCAGGTTGTTTAGGTTGATCGTCGACCCTCACTTCTACTTCCGGTTCTGCATGGGGTGTTTCTTCTGGTCGAGTTTCTATGTTGTTAATTGTAATGACTTCCATCTCGGGTGTTGGTTGTGTCTCATGTGTCTCTGTATTTGGTTGTACCTCTTCTACTCGGCTATCCTTGTATCTTGTGTCGTATTGATGTGTGTGTGGCATGTTTGTTCTTTTGTGTTTGCCGGGCTGATTATAAATATAAAAAATATTTTTATTTAATATTTTTTCAGCCTCACGTTGCTGGTCGCCAATTTGTAATAAAACTAGATTCTCTCAATTAAAAGGTTTATAAAATATTTAAAATGTAGTATTTGAAGTTAAAAGTGTGTTATAAGTTTACAATTGAAAGTTAAAGTTACAAGTTATGATGAATCGAAAAAATTATAATTATCTTAAAAGAACTCCTTTGAATAAAAATAAAAATAATTGCCGTAATGTTGTTTGAACAATAACGTTGCTTAATTCAATAAATAAAGCGTACTAGCTGGTCACTTGATGAAGGTAGCCGTCGCGTCGATTCTGGCAGCGAAACTCCTCCTCCAGGTTGACCGTCGTCTAAGTATGTAAAGTCAAGTCACGTCTGGACAATAAAATTAATAAAATACACTTCCACGTACCTGGTCGTGATTCTGGAAGTTCGGAAGTTCACTTTTGATAAATTAATAAGCTGCCAAGACGGTTTACAAAACCAGCTTGCTTTACTTACAAGGTTAGGTTTCCTTGTTTAATAATGGGCACCACACAGGTTTATTTCGGGAAAATCCCGTGTAAAACCCATTAATAGAATCAAATAATTATTAATTCTCTTCTTTAAAAAAAACTGAAATTGTATTTATTGCCCTTATGGCAATTCAAATTCAACAACGTATGATTTCTACTAAAAGTTACTTTGATTATTCTGTATTAATTATTTATTTACTTTTCGAAATAAATTAAGTCAAAGTTATGCTGCTAATAACTCGGTTTTATTTGTACCCTTGATAATGAATTCAAACAAACATAAGCAAGAAAATACATTGGTATACAATTGAAATTACTTCGTTCACTTACCCTACTACACTAGCTCAGAGCATAAACAACTTTTCTGGTTATTTCCAGAGAAACTTTAATTTAAACATTAATTTTATTTATATCTCGGGCGTAAATTCTTTTAAACACAAGAAAGAATGTTCATGCCTACACAGAAGTCAATTATTTCATAAAACAATATTTACTAATACGGCCTTGTTGTTTACTAACAAAAAATCAAACCTATTTATAGGTTAGGCGTTCGTCACATATACCACTTAAGACTAAAATCAATCTTAAATAGGATTGACAAATCCACTAAATAAATTCAGTCACTGTGTAACATATAAAAAGTTTTGGTGTTATGCATCAGTACAAATTTTGTTTAAAAAATATATCAGTGCACTCAGATTAATGGAATAAATTGTCATGATGTTACCTCTTTATTTTAATCTTTTAGATTAAAATTTAATTGAACACTCCAGCGGTCGGATTATAGTGACCCTGGTTTATTACACTGCACACGCACTTTGAACAAAGAATAATTGTCCGCTTCTGACTAAATTGGACTATTTGTAATACTGGTTAATTATTTTCTCTTGTTCGATTTATCCCGCACTAAATAAAATAAATACTTCACATCGATGCACTGATTCTAGGTAGACTGTATTGTAGCTACTTGGTGTTGCCGAAATGGTTGAATGGATGCACTATTACATGATACTATAAGTTAATAAAAATTTTGAGGTGACGAGCGACACCTTCTCGCTCGAGATGATTGTCAAAAAGTGTTAACGGAATTACTCGCATTCCCGTTATATACCCCCCTGTTTTGATGAGGCTTAGGCGATCGTTTCATTTAGTAAGCTATTTTTTGATTGGCTCAACCAGACGTTACGAAAATGACGCATTGTTTTCCAACTGTCATTAACCGTCTTTTGGCTAAGATGATTGACAGTTGACGTTGTTGTTAGTGTTGACAACCAAATTTCTTACTTTCTATTTACAAATGATGCTAACGCATGTCACGCACTTATTATAGTTGCGATCGTGGTTGTATCGCTATCAAATTAAAGGATATTTTTTACGCTTTAATTTGATATAGTTTGACACTGGTTTTATTTGCACTTTCACTGACATTTCTTAATAAATAATGTTCAGATATATGGCTTCGCGCTGTCGTCTGCTAGTGAAGCCAGCCACGATTCTTTCTTATCAATAAATTATTTGTGTTTCACATCGCGTTTTCACTTAAACGTCTGTGTCGGAACACTAATATATCCGTCTTTATACTTATTTAGTGAACATAATTATTAAATCTTAACTAACTAGGGTAATACATTGCTATGAACTATCCTTACTTCCAAATTACATTTTGTCTATACTATTTCGCTCTATGCTACCCATTAATAATTGAGTTGTTATATCTATAATATCTTAATAATAGTCACTGTTACACTAGGTATAATGATTGTTCAGTGTATGTTATTTACATTAGTAGTCCTTTCTACTTATCACATTACTGACAATCGTTTGTTTTAGGCGTAGCCTAGGCATACCTTTCACATCGGGTTTATGCCTTAATAATGTTCATTAGTTACATTTGGGTACATTGATGAGATAACTTATTTATATAAGGTTACCTCTTACAATTATCCTTACTTCTTATGATACATTTGTGGTTGTAATACAAGTTTCAATTTTATATTGTGGCCATAGCTAATCTTAGTCATAGGCATTGATAGTTACTGGTCATTGTTTATTTATTCTCAGCCAAATACTGTTGCTGATATTATATTATTCGGGTCATTACTTAATTATTTTTATTAACATGTGAAATTACATTCAAGTCATTCACTGGCTCGCTTGACAGCTTATAGTGAACTGGGCTTGTCCATTAGTTTGTGTCAGTTATAGTATTGGTTGTAGTGTCAAGCAGTGTCTTGTTTACTGCTTCTTGTGGCACTTCTTCTTCTTTCTTCTTCGCTGGTCCTTCTCTTCTTCGCTACTTCCATCATCATATTATTCACTTACATTACCTTCGTGTATTTATTAATTCTATTGGTATATGACTAGGTTATGTAACATTTGGTCATGTTACATATACTCCCCTCTCAAAATTGATAATTTGAGAGAAATTTTACATTTGAAAAAATTATCATTTCAGTTTAGTTTTAATATACTTTTACTGCTTTTTCTTTCTGCATTGAATTCAACATTCTGTTAGTGTGTTGCACTAGATTGAGTTCTTGGCTAGTGATATAAGTTTTAGCTTACTAGTATTTCTCAAGTTTCTTATATTCTAAGTCATTTAGTTACAATAGGCTTCATTTCTTAAACTAACAATTTCCTGTCTTACAATAATACATTTTTCTTTCTTTTTACATATCTTTATTTTCGTGATAAATTCTATGGTTTTTTCATTTTTTACCTCACAGATTTTTTATTTATAATCCTTGATATATTATTATTTAATTCCCTAACATTTGTAGTGGGTTCGGAGTCAGAGGGGCTCTATTTGGCATCCATTCTCCGCCGTTCCTCAACTACACGTCCTCAGAATCAGAGGAATCCTCATCTCTGTCTGGGACAAAATAAAAATTGCACTTAGCAACAGTTCCACTATCACAACACATAAAATATAACATATCATTCATTTTTCAATAATATAACATATTCAATATAACATTCAAGGTATTAGAGGTTTCATTTGTATCACATTTCATTCTTTTATACTTTAGCTAACATACTTCTTTTCACAGGTAATTATTCCTTTTCAGACTTGACATATTGGCTATGTTCTTTGTTAGCCTTGTTGTTACTTTTCTATACTAGTTGGTAATTTGTTTTGGCTCATTTGCATATTCTTAAATTTACACACTTATATTGATCATCATACAATTATGCAGTTGTTTCTTAAATATTGAGTTGACAATACTTCACTCTTATAATAGTTTATAAGTTTTACTCTTATCAATAGTTTACAATTATCCTGAATTATCAGGGTTTACAGTGTTTATATACTAAACATTTTGGTTAGATATCCTCTGACATATCTTGTTGGTAAATACAATTAGATACTTTCTTCATCGTTTAATTACTAGTTTTTATATTCCTCGATAACAGTAGTATTTTGACAATTATCTTTGTTATTCATTCATAGACATTTTTCTCTATTATATTAGATAATAATCATTCAACAATATTTGAACAATATTTGATAATTAAGATACAATATAATAATATTATTCTAACATATTAATAGATAATATTTGATTTTCTCTCCCTTCATTCCATAATAATAATAGCCATCTTTCTAATTAACTCTCTTTGGTATTCTTCCTCTCTACTCCTTCAAGTGTTGGAATCTTTAACACTTATTCTGGACGATTTTATATAATTTCTTTGTTTAGATTAATATAGGAGTATTAGGGTAACATTATATCACTATTTCCTGTACATTTGTGTTATATGATACTCTTTTGTTCTATACAATATAATAGATATCCTTCTTATCATTAAATTATTTGGTTTATAATATTCATTTTTTCTATCATCTAATATGATAAATCTGGTTCTCATTTAATATATAACAGATAGTTTTGGTACACATACTTATAATACACACTCTTTTTTATAACACAATATGGTAAAAAGGCTGGCTATAGGCGATTAGACACCTTCAATACATTGGGTATAATAAATGATCCTCCTGATCACTAGTTTAATCTTTTTACGGTAGACACTTTTAAAATTTCTTATACACTAGATACTCTTGTGGTAATCGTCGTACAACAATATAATTCGTCCCTTTATAATAACAATTACATTTATAGTTTATACGTTGGGGTTCTATTGGGCTTCTCCATTCTATTGGGTTCATTGGTTGGGACAATTACGTTTCACAGGTACCCTTTTTTATAGCTGTCTCTAGTACAACATGTTTATGATATTTGGCACCCTATAATAACATCTCATAACAAATTTCCTTACACATAGTATTTCTTTAACGATGCTTGGTTATAGGTACCTTTGACCTTTTTATTTATTGCATCTGTAAGTTCATACGTGTTATTTTTATGGTCCTTTGTTATGGTATAAGGGCCTATGTACAGTACTAGTAGTTTTTTGGTGATGCCCTCCATTGTACTGGGCAACTCCCTATTCTTCAGTAGTACCTGATCTCCTACGTTATATTGTATTACTCGGGTTGGCACTTGTTGTTTATATTTTCTTTTTCGTTGTTCTAATTTTTCCATAATCTTATGGTAGTGGATCCTGTTAAATTGATACTCTTGACTCTGGGGAAATTGAATTATGTCACTAATCTCTCTAGGTGGAAGCTTCTCGAACATTGCGTTATAAGGGGTTGTTTCAATCGACTGGTGGTGTGCTAAATTAATAAAGTCTTCAGTAGCTGGGATGTATTCACTCCATGTCCTTTGTTGACTGGAACAATAGGTTCTGAGAATCCTTCCAACTTCCCTCAATACTCTTTCGGATGGATTACTGCTGGGATGGTACACTGAGGTTTTATAGGTTTTTACCCCATGTTCCAGCAGTGTGTCTCTCCATCTCCGTCCTTTGAACTGGGTACCATGGTCTGTTATTATTGTCTTCGGACAGCCCACTTCAGGTATATAATTGAGTGTGATTATGTTGAGTATTTTGTTGGTAGTTGCACGATTCATCGGATACAGCTTTATAAACTTAGTATAATGATCGAACATGATTAGTAAATACTTATACTGTCGTCGACCTCCACTTCTGGGAAATGGACCACAGATGTCCACAAAAAATTTCTCTAATTTGGCTGATGAGGTTATGGGAATCATCTGCCCCTCCTTCCTTTCGTTGGTGCACTTCACCATTTGACATATTCGACAAGTTTTAATATAATTTCTCACCCTTCTGTTGATGTCTTTGATGTACATGTGCTCCTCCAGTGATTTTATTACTTTAACTGCCCCCATGTGTCCATAACGAATATGGTAGTCCGTTATGATGTCCTTCTCTAGTGTCTTGGGTATGACTAATTTCCAGTATTATAGTGACATTTAGTTTTGACAAATAATACATTATTAAATACACAGTAATACGGGGTTATTCTATCATCTTGATCATTCAGTCTTTGGAAAATTTGTACTAACTTCCTGTCTTGTTTTTGGTGTTGTTCTACCTCCTTGACTACATCTTCCAATTCTGTCCGATTCTTTAAGATGTTGTAAACCTTTGCTATTGTCTCTTTCTCTCCTTCATAAGTCTGGTTGGTAATATTAACTCGTGATAGTATATCAGCTGCTATGTTCTTTTTCCCTGGGTCATATTCCCAACTGATGTTGTATTCCTGTAAGACTAAGGTCCATCTTGCTAAACGGCCATGACTTAGCTTACAGTTTTTTAAGAAGGATATGGACTTGTGATCCGTCCGAACAGTAATGGAATATCCTAGTATATAGGTTCGGAATTTTCTGCATGCAAATACTACACTTAAAAGCTCCTTCTCTGTTACATTGTAATTCCTTTCGCATTTATTTAGGGTTCGGCTAGCGAAACTTACAACAAGATGGTTTCCGTCTTCATCCTCTTGGTATAGAGTAGAGCCTAGACTGAGGTCACTTGCATCACAGTTGAGATAGAAAGGTTTGTTGAAGTCGGGGTGATGTAGTATCACTGTCTCTAAGAATTTTGTCTTGATTTGTTGAAATATAGTTTCTTGCGTTGGTCCCCATGTCCATTTGTCTTTTGAGGATAACTGTGGAGATAATTTGGTTGTTAACTCTGAGTAATTATTCTGAAATTTACGGTAATAATTACATAACCCTAAAAATGACTGCAGTTGTTTTTTATTTCTGGGTGTGGGAAACTTTTGTATGGCCTCAATCTTTTCTTTGGATGGTGTTATTCCCAATTCTGTCAGTTGGAATCCTAGAAATTGCACTTCTTTAGCAATGAGTTGGGACTTTTCTAGTTTTAGTGTAATATGGTTTTCGGACAGTTTGTTCAGTACATGGTCTACTCTCTGACAATGCTCCTCCCAGTTCGTAGATGTAATCAATAGGTCGTCCACGTAAACAGTAGTGAACTTAAGTGCTTCCTGACCCAATACTTGGTCCATACATTGTATAAATATCGCTACAGAATTTATTAATCTGAAGGGCAACTGTTTGAAGTGGTAGTTGCATCCCTCGAATATAAATGCGACGTATTTCCGGCTGTTGGGGTGCAGCTCCACCTGCCAGTAGCCGCAGACAGTGTCCCATGAACTGATGAACTGTACTCCATGGAACTTTTTCAAAATCTCTTCGTTTTCACCCGGAGATGTCCGGTTATTAATTAAATGTTTATTTATTTCTCTTGCGTCTAAACAGAGTCTCACCTTCCCATTCTTCTTTTTGATTGCAACAATGGGGCTGGTATAAGGTGATTGGCTATACTCTATGATATCGTCTTTTAACAACTGGTTAATTTCAGTGTGAACTGCTTCTTTCAGAGAGTATCCAATTGGATAAGACTTGCGATTGAAGTTGACAGGTTCCTTAAAATTTAACACACACTGATAGTTCTTTACCTTTCCAGGAAGGTCTGAAAATACGTGTCTGTATTGGTAATATATGTTTACTAGCATTTCGAGTTGCTCTGGACTTTGTGAGTGGGTTCGGTTGGTTGACTGGAATTGTCGTATCTCCTGATCTTCTCCTCCCACAAGCTGTCGTTAGTGGTCGGGTACTCAATTTCATGACTGGGCATTTGATACCTTGGATTGTTTATTTCTTGGATGTGGTAAAGAACAAATCTGTTCTTGAGGAGATTCCATGCTTCCAACAATATCTGCCGTCCACTCTGTACCTGACATATTTAAAGTTAACTTTTCTCTACTTAGATCAATTACAGCTGAGTATTTTCATAAGATGTCGCAGCCGATTAAACTGCGAAATGGCAATCCTGTTGCTATCAAGAATATCATTGGTATTTTAACTCCCCGGCTGGTTACTTCCAGACTCACTTGTTTCTTTACAGTCTTATTCTGGCGTCCAGTAGCTCCCATCAGGATAATATTGGTAATAGGTAAGGTTGGTATCCTTGCTCTGCTTTCCTCCTGAATGCGGTTGAGCTCTGTGCTGTCCATTAAGGAAACGTTCGCTCCCATGTCAATCATCAAGGTTGCGGTTACTCCATTAATTTGCGCCGTCACGTACACGATATCATGAGTGCACTGACGGTGATCAGTTCCTTCCTCTTCTAATAACTCTTGTCTTATATTCTTAAGGTAGTGATTGTGTAATATTGTAATTTCGTTCGAATTTGTGCCGTAATTGTACCCAATAGAATGGATCAGCGAGGGGTCTATGTAGTTTCTCACTGCCGCGAGGCGTTTAAAGAGATGGCATTCTCTTCGTGGCGCCTGTCTTGAGTATCTACTTGATTTCTTTCGTCGGTTTCCGGCCGTCCTCCATGATGGTTCTGTTCATGGTCTGGAGCGAAGTGCACTTGCAGTCGATAGTCATTGTTGCAGCTGTCGCCCTCAATACTATTACTCCTCCACCGTCCTCCTCTGGCATTTCTTCTGTCCCCACTGAAACTATCTCGTCGCTGGTAGTACCACCTTCTACCTGGTTCGTAGTTGGCCTGAACATAATTAGCCCTGCGATACTGTTGCGGTGGGTTATTTCCGCCTTGGTTCTGGGTTCGGTTTGGATTATTGTTGTAATTCTGTCGTCTATTATTATTATTATTGTAGTTACCCGTATTATTATTATGATTATTATATTGGTTATTAGGTCTATTGTTATTGTCATTATTATTATTATTATTGGCGTGATTTTGATTTGAGTTGTTACTATTGTTATTAAAATTGCCTCTGTAATTTCTGAAATTTGGATTATTGTTATTTGGATTACCGCCCCTGTCCTGGAAGTTTTCGTTCCTCCGGCGACTTCTTCTGTAATACCCTTCGTGCTCCTGGTCTTCGAGTAAGGCTGACATGGCTTGTATTGTCTTAACTTGTCCCCACTGGCATGCTTTGGCGACTCCCTCCTCGAAGTGGTAAGAAAGCTTGGTAACGAGGCACTCCTCTGGTATTTTTGGTTCTAGGTTACGTGCTAAACACACCTTACCTAAGAAATAAGATGTCATCGTAGCTCCTCTGCCTGCGTCATATTTACCATGGCATATGTTGTCACGCACTATGGTCTGTGTGGCCTCCGACCAATACTTCGCACGGAATTGTGTTTTGAACTCTTCATAATTGTTGACTTCATGGCGCGTGGCAGTCCACCAATTGTCATAAATCTCCTTAAAATATTCATTGATTAGACTTCTTATTACATTCCACCTGGTTTCTCGGATCCTGGCCAAGTTTTCGTCGATGCGTGCTAAAAATTCAATTGGATTCTTCCGGTAGTTTTTGAAGTTGATGGCGTCACGGTTGTCAGTCGGTTGTATGTACTGACCTCGTACAGGACGGTTACGGATGACTTCAATTTCCTCTCTCATTTGCACGATTTCACGTTGTCGTAGCTCTTCTATTTTTTCCCGGTTTGCGACCGTCAAAGTTCTTACCGTGTCCACCGACGCACTTATCTCTTCACATCGCTCACCCACGTCGGTTCTCACCCGCTTGATTTCGTCTTGGCTCATCCTTTTCAGCGATTCGATCCAGGCTTCAGTTATCTCCTCTATGTTGTCGATCCTCCCGTCGACCTCTTCTCTCGTCCGTTTTAAATCCTGGCCATGCTGTTCACATTTTTCGTTTACTTCTGTAATTTCTCTTCTCACGACTGCTATCTCCGTGTCTACCCTGGTATTAATTTTTTCATTACCTTCCTCCATCTTCGGCTAATCTCATTTAAGGTGGTATTCAGCTCTTCCTTCATCGCTCTGTTGCTGTCGTCGATTTTATTGTTCAACGCGTCCATGGATCTATTGGTATCGTCTATCTTTTTGTTCAAGTCTTCTTTCAATAATTCGAAGTTCTTATTATTGTCGTCTAACCTTTTATGTAGGTTTTCTTTCAGCGACTTCATATTTTTACTAATAGATTCCATCTTTTTCTGGCTGTCGTCCATCTTCCGGTTGATTGACTCCATATTTCTGACACTATCTTCTTTCAACGATTCCATATTTTTATTTAAATCTTCCTTCAGCGACTCCGTTATTTTTGAGACTATTTTCTTTTAAAGTTCGGTTGTCCTCCTTTAATGATTCCATCATTCTTCTCATCCATTCTTGGAACTCTGCCGTCCCCGTCTGTGTGGTCTTCTCAGGTTGTTTAGGTTGATCGTCGACCCTCACTTCTACTTCCGGTTCTGCATGGGGTGTTTCTTCTGGTCGAGTTTCTATGTTGTTAATTGTAATGACTTCCATCTCGGGTGTTGGTTGTGTCTCATGTGTCTCTGTATTTGGTTGTACCTCTTCTACTCGGCTATCCTTGTATCTTGTGTCGTATTGATGTGTGTGTGGCATGTTTGTTCTTTTGTGTTTGCCGGGCTGATTATAAATATAAAAAATATTTTTATTTAATATTTTTTCAGCCTCACGTTGCTGGTCGCCAATTTGTAATAAAACTAGATTCTCTCAATTAAAAGGTTTATAAAATATTTAAAATGTAGTATTTGAAGTTAAAAGTGTGTTATAAGTTTACAATTGAAAGTTAAAGTTACAAGTTATGATGAATCGAAAAAATTATAATTATCTTAAAAGAACTCCTTTGAATAAAAATAAAAATAATTGCCGTAATGTTGTTTGAACAATAACGTTGCTTAATTCAATAAATAAAGCGTACTAGCTGGTCACTTGATGAAGGTAGCCGTCGCGTCGATTCTGGCAGCGAAACTCCTCCTCCAGGTTGACCGTCGTCTAAGTATGTAAAGTCAAGTCACGTCTGGACAATAAAATTAATAAAATACACTTCCACGTACCTGGTCGTGATTCTGGAAGTTCGGAAGTTCACTTTTGATAAATTAATAAGCTGCCAAGACGGTTTACAAAACCAGCTTGCTTTACTTACAAGGTTAGGTTTCCTTGTTTAATAATGGGCACCACACAGGTTTATTTCGGGAAAATCCCGTGTAAAACCCATTAATAGAATCAAATAATTATTAATTCTCTTCTTTAAAAAAAACTGAAATTGTATTTATTGCCCTTATGGCAATTCAAATTCAACAACGTATGATTTCTACTAAAAGTTACTTTGATTATTCTGTATTAATTATTTATTTACTTTTCGAAATAAATTAAGTCAAAGTTATGCTGCTAATAACTCGGTTTTATTTGTACCCTTGATAATGAATTCAAACAAACATAAGCAAGAAAATACATTGGTATACAATTGAAATTACTTCGTTCACTTACCCTACTACACTAGCTCAGAGCATAAACAACTTTTCTGGTTATTTCCAGAGAAACTTTAATTTAAACATTAATTTTATTTATATCTCGGGCGTAAATTCTTTTAAACACAAGAAAGAATGTTCATGCCTACACAGAAGTCAATTATTTCATAAAACAATATTTACTAATACGGCCTTGTTGTTTACTAACAAAAAATCAAACCTATTTATAGGTTAGGCGTTCGTCACGCTTGCTTAATTATTCACAAAAGTTATATATACCACTTAAGACTAAAATCAATCTTAAATAGGATTGACAAATCCACTAAATAAATTCAGTCACTGTGTAACATATAAAAAGTTTTGGTGTTATGCATCAGTACAAATTTTGTTTAAAAAATATATCAGTGCACTCAGATTAATGGAATAAATTGTCATGATGTTACCTCTTTATTTTAATCTTTTAGATTAAAATTTAATTGAACACTCCAGCGGTCGGATTATAGTGACCCTGGTTTATTACACTGCACACGCACTTTGAACAAAGAATAATTGTCCGCTTCTGACTAAATTGGACTATTTGTAATACTGGTTAATTATTTTCTCTTGTTCGATTTATCCCGCACTAAATAAAATAAATACTTCACATCGATGCACTGATTCTAGGTAGACTGTATTGTAGCTACTTGGTGTTGCCGAAATGGTTGAATGGATGCACTATTACATGATACTATAAGTTAATAAAAATTTTGAGGTGACGAGCGACACCTTCTCGCTCGAGATGATTGTCAAAAAGTGTTAACGGAATTACTCGCATTCCCGTTATATACCCCCCTGTTTTGATGAGGCTTAGGCGATCGTTTCATTTAGTAAGCTATTTTTTGATTGGCTCAACCAGACGTTACGAAAATGACGCATTGTTTTCCAACTGTCATTAACCGTCTTTTGGCTAAGATGATTGACAGTTGACGTTGTTGTTAGTGTTGACAACCAAATTTCTTACTTTCTATTTACAAATGATGCTAACGCATGTCACGCACTTATTATAGTTGCGATCGTGGTTGTATCGCTATCAAATTAAAGGATATTTTTTACGCTTTAATTTGATATAGTTTGACACTGGTTTTATTTGCACTTTCACTGACATTTCTTAATAAATAATGTTCAGATATATGGCTTCGCGCTGTCGTCTGCTAGTGAAGCCAGCCACGATTCTTTCTTATCAATAAATTATTTGTGTTTCACATCGCGTTTTCACTTAAACGTCTGTGTCGGAACACTAATATATCCGTCTTTATACTTATTTAGTGAACATAATTATTAAATCTTAACTAACTAGGGTAATACATTGCTATGAACTATCCTTACTTCCAAATTACATTTTGTCTATACTATTTCGCTCTATGCTACCCATTAATAATTGAGTTGTTATATCTATAATATCTTAATAATAGTCACTGTTACACTAGGTATAATGATTGTTCAGTGTATGTTATTTACATTAGTAGTCCTTTCTACTTATCACATTACTGACAATCGTTTGTTTTAGGCGTAGCCTAGGCATACCTTTCACATCGGGTTTATGCCTTAATAATGTTCATTAGTTACATTTGGGTACATTGATGAGATAACTTATTTATATAAGGTTACCTCTTACAATTATCCTTACTTCTTATGATACATTTGTGGTTGTAATACAAGTTTCAATTTTATATTGTGGCCATAGCTAATCTTAGTCATAGGCATTGATAGTTACTGGTCATTGTTTATTTATTCTCAGCCAAATACTGTTGCTGATATTATATTATTCGGGTCATTACTTAATTATTTTTATTAACATGTGAAATTACATTCAAGTCATTCACTGGCTCGCTTGACAGCTTATAGTGAACTGGGCTTGTCCATTAGTTTGTGTCAGTTATAGTATTGGTTGTAGTGTCAAGCAGTGTCTTGTTTACTGCTTCTTGTGGCACTTCTTCTTCTTTCTTCTTCGCTGGTCCTTCTCTTCTTCGCTACTTCCATCATCATATTATTCACTTACATTACCTTCGTGTATTTATTAATTCTATTGGTATATGACTAGGTTATGTAACATTTGGTCATGTTACATATACTCCCCTCTCAAAATTGATAATTTGAGAGAAATTTTACATTTGAAAAAATTATCATTTCAGTTTAGTTTTAATATACTTTTACTGCTTTTTCTTTCTGCATTGAATTCAACATTCTGTTAGTGTGTTGCACTAGATTGAGTTCTTGGCTAGTGATATAAGTTTTAGCTTACTAGTATTTCTCAAGTTTCTTATATTCTAAGTCATTTAGTTACAATAGGCTTCATTTCTTAAACTAACAATTTCCTGTCTTACAATAATACATTTTTCTTTCTTTTTACATATCTTTATTTTCGTGATAAATTCTATGGTTTTTTCATTTTTTACCTCACAGATTTTTTATTTATAATCCTTGATATATTATTATTTAATTCCCTAACATTTGTAGTGGGTTCGGAGTCAGAGGGGCTCTATTTGGCATCCATTCTCCGCCGTTCCTCAACTACACGTCCTCAGAATCAGAGGAATCCTCATCTCTGTCTGGGACAAAATAAAAATTGCACTTAGCAACAGTTCCACTATCACAACACATAAAATATAACATATCATTCATTTTTCAATAATATAACATATTCAATATAACATTCAAGGTATTAGAGGTTTCATTTGTATCACATTTCATTCTTTTATACTTTAGCTAACATACTTCTTTTCACAGGTAATTATTCCTTTTCAGACTTGACATATTGGCTATGTTCTTTGTTAGCCTTGTTGTTACTTTTCTATACTAGTTGGTAATTTGTTTTGGCTCATTTGCATATTCTTAAATTTACACACTTATATTGATCATCATACAATTATGCAGTTGTTTCTTAAATATTGAGTTGACAATACTTCACTCTTATAATAGTTTATAAGTTTTACTCTTATCAATAGTTTACAATTATCCTGAATTATCAGGGTTTACAGTGTTTATATACTAAACATTTTGGTTAGATATCCTCTGACATATCTTGTTGGTAAATACAATTAGATACTTTCTTCATCGTTTAATTACTAGTTTTTATATTCCTCGATAACAGTAGTATTTTGACAATTATCTTTGTTATTCATTCATAGACATTTTTCTCTATTATATTAGATAATAATCATTCAACAATATTTGAACAATATTTGATAATTAAGATACAATATAATAATATTATTCTAACATATTAATAGATAATATTTGATTTTCTCTCCCTTCATTCCATAATAATAATAGCCATCTTTCTAATTAACTCTCTTTGGTATTCTTCCTCTCTACTCCTTCAAGTGTTGGAATCTTTAACACTTATTCTGGACGATTTTATATAATTTCTTTGTTTAGATTAATATAGGAGTATTAGGGTAACATTATATCACTATTTCCTGTACATTTGTGTTATATGATACTCTTTTGTTCTATACAATATAATAGATATCCTTCTTATCATTAAATTATTTGGTTTATAATATTCATTTTTTCTATCATCTAATATGATAAATCTGGTTCTCATTTAATATATAACAGATAGTTTTGGTACACATACTTATAATACACACTCTTTTTTATAACACAATATGGTAAAAAGGCTGGCTATAGGCGATTAGACACCTTCAATACATTGGGTATAATAAATGATCCTCCTGATCACTAGTTTAATCTTTTTACGGTAGACACTTTTAAAATTTCTTATACACTAGATACTCTTGTGGTAATCGTCGTACAACAATATAATTCGTCCCTTTATAATAACAATTACATTTATAGTTTATACGTTGGGGTTCTATTGGGCTTCTCCATTCTATTGGGTTCATTGGTTGGGACAATTACGTTTCACAGGTACCCTTTTTTATAGCTGTCTCTAGTACAACATGTTTATGATATTTGGCACCCTATAATAACATCTCATAACAAATTTCCTTACACATAGTATTTCTTTAACGATGCTTGGTTATAGGTACCTTTGACCTTTTTATTTATTGCATCTGTAAGTTCATACGTGTTATTTTTATGGTCCTTTGTTATGGTATAAGGGCCTATGTACAGTACTAGTAGTTTTTTGGTGATGCCCTCCATTGTACTGGGCAACTCCCTATTCTTCAGTAGTACCTGATCTCCTACGTTATATTGTATTACTCGGGTTGGCACTTGTTGTTTATATTTTCTTTTTCGTTGTTCTAATTTTTCCATAATCTTATGGTAGTGGATCCTGTTAAATTGATACTCTTGACTCTGGGGAAATTGAATTATGTCACTAATCTCTCTAGGTGGAAGCTTCTCGAACATTGCGTTATAAGGGGTTGTTTCAATCGACTGGTGGTGTGCTAAATTAATAAAGTCTTCAGTAGCTGGGATGTATTCACTCCATGTCCTTTGTTGACTGGAACAATAGGTTCTGAGAATCCTTCCAACTTCCCTCAATACTCTTTCGGATGGATTACTGCTGGGATGGTACACTGAGGTTTTATAGGTTTTTACCCCATGTTCCAGCAGTGTGTCTCTCCATCTCCGTCCTTTGAACTGGGTACCATGGTCTGTTATTATTGTCTTCGGACAGCCCACTTCAGGTATATAATTGAGTGTGATTATGTTGAGTATTTTGTTGGTAGTTGCACGATTCATCGGATACAGCTTTATAAACTTAGTATAATGATCGAACATGATTAGTAAATACTTATACTGTCGTCGACCTCCACTTCTGGGAAATGGACCACAGATGTCCACAAAAAATTTCTCTAATTTGGCTGATGAGGTTATGGGAATCATCTGCCCCTCCTTCCTTTCGTTGGTGCACTTCACCATTTGACATATTCGACAAGTTTTAATATAATTTCTCACCCTTCTGTTGATGTCTTTGATGTACATGTGCTCCTCCAGTGATTTTATTACTTTAACTGCCCCCATGTGTCCATAACGAATATGGTAGTCCGTTATGATGTCCTTCTCTAGTGTCTTGGGTATGACTAATTTCCAGGTATTATAGTGACATTTAGTTTTGACAAATAATACATTATTAAATACACAGTAATACGGGGTTATTCTATCATCTTGATCATTCAGTCTTTGGAAAATTTGTACTAACTTCCTGTCTTGTTTTTGGTGTTGTTCTACCTCCTTGACTACATCTTCCAATTCTGTCCGATTCTTTAAGATGTTGTAAACCTTTGCTATTGTCTCTTTCTCTCCTTCATAAGTCTGGTTGGTAATATTAACTCGTGATAGTATATCAGCTGCTATGTTCTTTTTCCCTGGGACATATTCCCAACTGATGTTGTATTCCTGTAAGACTAAGGTCCATCTTGCTAAACGGCCATGACTTAGCTTACAGTTTTTT
The DNA here is from genome assembly GCA_034769895.1 of Magicicada septendecula. Classification (NCBI taxonomy): domain Eukaryota; kingdom Metazoa; phylum Arthropoda; class Insecta; order Hemiptera; family Cicadidae; genus Magicicada; species Magicicada septendecula. The sequence continues at coordinate 949,257,577 of CM068367.1, forward strand.
AAGAAGGATATGGACTTGTGATCCGTCCGAACAGTAATGGAATATCCTAGTATATAGGTTCGGAATTTTCTGCATGCAAATACTACACTTAAAAGCTCCTTCTCTGTTACATTGTAATTCCTTTCGCATTTATTTAGGGTTCGGCTAGCGAAACTTACAACAAGATGGTTTCCGTCTTCATCCTCTTGGTATAGAGTAGAGCCTAGACTGAGGTCACTTGCATCACAGTTGAGATAGAAAGGTTTGTTGAAGTCGGGGTGATGTAGTATCACTGTCTCTAAGAATTTTGTCTTGATTTGTTGAAATATAGTTTCTTGCGTTGGTCCCCATGTCCATTTGTCTTTTGAGGATAACTGTGGAGATAATTTGGTTGTTAACTCTGAGTAATTATTCTGAAATTTACGGTAATAATTACATAACCCTAAAAATGACTGCAGTTGTTTTTTATTTCTGGGTGTGGGAAACTTTTGTATGGCCTCAATCTTTTCTTTGGATGGTGTTATTCCCAATTCTGTCAGTTGGAATCCTAGAAATTGCACTTCTTTAGCAATGAGTTGGGACTTTTCTAGTTTTAGTGTAATATGGTTTTCGGACAGTTTGTTCAGTACATGGTCTACTCTCTGACAATGCTCCTCCCAGTTCGTAGATGTAATCAATAGGTCGTCCACGTAAACAGTAGTGAACTTAAGTGCTTCCTGACCCAATACTTGGTCCATACATTGTATAAATATCGCTACAGAATTTATTAATCCGAAGGGCAACTGTTTGAAGTGGTAGTTGCATCCCTCGAATATAAATGCGACGTATTTCCGGCTGTTGGGGTGCAGCTCCACCTGCCAGTAGCCGCAGACAGTGTCCCATGAACTGATGAACTGTACTCCATGGAACTTTTTCAAAATCTCTTCGTTTTCACCCGGAGATGTCCGGTTATTAATTAAATGTTTATTTATTTCTCTTGCGTCTAAACAGAGTCTCACCTTCCCATTCTTCTTTTTGATTGCAACAATGGGGCTGGTATAAGGTGATTGGCTATACTCTATGATATCGTCTTTTAACAACTGGTTAATTTCAGTGTGAACTGCTTCTTTCAGAGAGTATGCAATTGGATAAGACTTGCGATTGAAGTTGACAGGTTCCTTAAAATTTAACACACACTGATAGTTCTTTACCTTTCCAGGAAGGTCTGAAAATACGTGTCTGTATTGGTAATATATGTTTACTAGCATTTCGAGTTGCTCTGGACTTTGTGAGTGGGTTCGGTTGGTTGACTGGAATTGTCGTATCTCCCTGATCTTCTCCTCCCACAAGCTGTCGTTAGTGGTCGGGTACTCAATTTCATGACTGGGCATTTGATACCTTGGATTGTTTATTTCTTGGATGTGGTAAACAACAAATCTGTTCTTGAGGAGATTCCATGCTTCCAACAATATCTGCCGTCCACTCTGTACCTGACATATTTAAAGTTAACTTTTCTCTACTTAGATCAATTACAGCTGAGTATTTTCATAAGATGTCGCAGCCGATTAAACTGCGAAATGGCAATTCTGTTGCTATCAAGAATATCATTGGTATTTTAACTCCCCGGCTGGTTACTTCCAGACTCACTTGTTTCTTTACAGTCTTATTCTGGCGTCCAGTAGCTCCCATCAGGATAATATTGGTAATAGGTAAGGTTGGTATCCTTGCTCTGCTTTCCTCCTGAATGCGGTTGAGCTCTGTGCTGTCCATTAAGGAAACGTTCGCTCCCATGTCAATCATCAAGGTTGCGGTTACTCCATTAATTTGCGCCGTCACGTACACGATATCATGAGTGCACTGACGGTGATCAGTTCCTTCCTCTTCTAATAACTCTTGTCTTATATTCTTAAGGTAATGATTGTGTAATATTGTAATTTTGTTCGAATTTGTGCCGTAATTGTACCCAATAGAATGGATCAGCGAGGGGTCTATGTAGTTTCTCACTGCCGCGAGGCGTTTAAAGAGATAGCATTCTCTTCGTGGCGCCTGTCTTGAGTATCTACTTGATTTCTTTCGTCGGTTTCCGACCGTCCTCCATGATGGTTCTGTTCATGGTCTGGAGCGAAGTGCACTTGCGGTCGATAGTCATTGTTGCAGCTGTCGCCCTCAATACTATTACTCCTCCACCGTCCTCCTCTGGCATTTCTTCTGTCCCCACTGAAACTATCTCGTCGCTGGTAGTACCACCTTCTACCTGGTTCGTAGTTGGCCTGAATATAATTAGCCCTGCGATACTGTTGCGGTGGGTTATTTCCGCCTTGGTTCTGGGATCGGTTTGGATTATTGTTGTAATTCTGTCGTCTATTATTATTATTATTGTAGTTACCCGTATTATTATTATGATTATTATATTGGTTATTAGGTCTATTGTTATTGTCATTATTATTATTATTATTGGCGTGATTTTGATTTGAGTTGTTACTATTGTTATTAAAATTGCCTCTGTAATTTCTGAAATTTGGATTATTGTTATTTGGATTACCGCCCCTGTCCTGGAAGTTTTCGTTCCTCCGGCGACTTCTTCTGTAATATCCTTCGTGCTCCTGGTCTTCGAGTAAGGCTGACATGGCTTGTATTGTCTTAACTTGTCCCCACTGGCGTGCTTTGGCGACTCCCTCCTCGAAGTGGTAAGAAAGCTTGGTAACGAGGCACTCCTCTGGTATTTTTGGTTCTAGGTTACGTGCTAAACACACCTTACCTAAGAAATAAGATGTCATCGTAGCTCCTCTGCCTGCGTCATATTTACCATGGCATATGTTGTCACGCACTATGGTCTGTGTGGCCTCCGACCAATACTTCGCACGGAATTGTGTTTTGAACTCTTCATAATTGTTGACTTCATGGCGCGTGGCAGTCCACCAATTGTCATAAATCTCCTTAAAATATTCATCGATTAGACTTCTTATTACATTCCACCTGGTTTCTCAGATCCTGGCCAAGTTTTCGTCGATGCGTGCTAAAAATTCAATTGGATTCTTCCGGTAGTTTTTGAAGTTGATGGCGTCACGGTTGTCAGTCGGTTGTATGTACTGACCTCGTACAGGACGGTTACGGATGACTTCAATTTCCTCTCTCATTTGCACGATTTCACGTTGTCGTAGCTCTTCTATTTTTTCCCGGTTTGCGACCGTCAAAGTTCTTACCGTGTCCACCGACGCACTTATCTCTTCACATCGCTCACCCACGTCGGTTCTCACCCGCTTGATTTCATCTTGGCTCATCCTTTTCAGCGATTCGATCCAGGCTTCAGTTATCTCCTCTATGTTGTCGATCCTCCCGTCGACCTCTTCTCTCGTCCGTTTTAAATCCTGGCCATGCTGTTCACATTTTTCGTTTACTTCTGTAATTTCTCTTCTCACGACTGCTATCTCCGTCTCTACCCTGGTATTAATTTTTTCATTACCTTCCTCCATCTTCCGGCTAATCTCATTTAAGGTGGTATTCAGCTCTTCCTTCAACGCTCTGTTGCTGTCGTCGATTTTATTGTTCAACGCGTCCATGGATCTATTGGTATCGTCTATCTTTTTGTTCAAGTCTTCTTTCAATAATTCGAAGTTCTTATTATTGTCGTCTAACCTTTTATGTAGGTCTTCTTTCAGCGACTTCATATTTTTACTAATAGATTCCATCTTTTTCTGGCTGTCGTCCATCTTCCGGTTGATTGACTCCATATTTCTGACACTATCTTCTTTCAACGATTCCATATTTTTATTTAAATCTTCCTTCAGCGACTCGTTATTTTTGAGACTATTTTCTTTTAAAGTTCGGTTGTCCTCCTTTAATGATTCCATCATTCTTCTCATCCATTCTTGGAACTCTGCCGTCCCCGTCTGTGTGGTCTTCTCAGGTTGTTTAGGTTGATCGTCGACCCTCACTTCTACTTCCGGTTCTGCATGGGGTGTTTCTTCTGGTCGAGTTTCTATGTTGTTAATTGTAATGACTTCCATCTCGGGTGTTGGTTGTGTCTCATGTGTTTCTGTATTTGGTTGTACCTCTTCTACTCGGCTATCCTTGTATCTTGTGTTGTATTGATGTGTGTGTGGCATGTTTGTTCTTTTGTGTTTGCCGGGCTGATTATAAATATAAAAAATATTTTTATTTAATATTTTTTCAGCCTCACGTTGCTGGTCGCCAATTTGTAATAAAACTAGATTCTCTCAATTAAAAGGTTTATAAAATACATAAAATGTAGTATTTGAAGTTAAAAGTGTGTTATAAGTTTACAATTGAAAGTTAAAGTTACAAGTTATGATGAATCGAAAAAATTATAATTATCTTAAAAGAACTCCTTTGAATAAAAATAAAAATAATTGCCGTAATGTTGTTTGAACAATAACGTTGCTTAATTCAATAAATAAAGCGTACTAGCTGGTCACTTGATGAAGGTAGCCGTCGCGTCGATTCTGGCAGCGAAACTCCTCCTCCAGGTTGACCGTCGTCTAAGTATGTAAAGTCAAGTCACGTCTGGACAATAAAATTAATAAAATACACTTCCACGTACCTGGTCGTGATTCTGGAAGTTCGGAAGTTCACTTTTGATAAATTAATAAGCTGCCAAGATGGTTTACAAAACCAGCTTGCTTTACTTACAAGGTTAGGTTTCCTTGTTTAATAATGGGCACCACACAGGTTTATTTCGGGAAAATCCCGTGTAAAACCCATTAATAGAATCAAATAATTATTAATTCTCTTCTTTAAAAAAAACTGAAATTGTATTTATTGCCCTTATGGCAATTCAAATTCAACAACGTATGATTTCTACTAAAAGTTACTTTGATTATTCTGTATTAATTATTTATTTACTTTTCGAAATAAATTAAGTCAAAGTTATGCTGCTAATAACTCGGTTTTATTTGTACCCTTGATAATGAATTCAAACAAACATAAGCAAGAAAATACATTGGTATACAATTGAAATTACTTCGTTCACTTACCCTACTACACTAGCTCAGAGCATAAACAACTTTTCTGGTTATTTCCAGAGAAACTTTAATTTAAACATTAATTTTATTTATATCTCGGGCGTAAATTCTTTTAAACACAAGAAAGAATGTTCATGCCTACACAGAAGTCAATTATTTCATAAAACAATATTTACTAATACGGCCTTGTTGTTTACTAACAAAAAATCAAACCTATTTATAGGTTAGGCGTTCGTCACGCTTGCTTAATTATTCACAAAAGTTATATATACCACTTAAGACTAAAATCAATCTTAAATAGGATTGACAAATCCACTAAATAAATTCAGTCACTGTGTAACATATAAAAAGTTTTGGTGTTATGCATCAGTACAAATTTTGTTTAAAAAATATATCAGTGCACTCAGATTAATGGAATAAATTGTCATGATGTTACCTCTTTATTTTAATCTTTTAGATTAAAATTTAATTGAACACTCCAGCGGTCGGATTATAGTGACCCTGGTTTATTACACTGCACACGCACTTTGAACAAAGAATAATTGTCCGCTTCTGACTAAATTGGACTATTTGTAATACTGGTTAATTATTTTCTCTTGTTCGATTTATCCCGCACTAAATAAAATAAATACTTCACATCGATGCACTGATTCTAGGTAGACTGTATTGTAGCTACTTGGTGTTGCCGAAATGGTTGAATGGATGCACTATTACATGATACTATAAGTTAATAAAAATTTTGAGGTGACGAGCGACACCTTCTCGCTCGAGATGATTGTCAAAAAGTGTTAACGGAATTACTCGCATTCCCGTTATATACCCCCTGTTTTGATGAGGCTTAGGCGATCGTTTCATTTAGTAAGCTATTTTTTGATTGGCTCAACCAGACGTTACGAAAATGACGCATTGTTTTCCAACTGTCATTAACCGTCTTTTGGCTAAGATGATTGACAGTTGACGTTGTTGTTAGTGTTGACAACCAAATTTCTTACTTTCTATTTACAAATGATGCTAACGCATGTCACGCACTTATTATAGTTGCGATCGTGGTTGTATCGCTATCAAATTAAAGGATATTTTTTACGCTTTAATTTGATATAGTTTGACACTGGTTTTATTTGCACTTTCACTGACATTTCTTAATAAATAATGTTCAGATATATGGCTTCGCGCTGTCGTCTGCTAGTGAAGCCAGCCACGATTCTTTCTTATCAATAAATTATTTGTGTTTCACATCGCGTTTTCACTTAAACGTCTGTGTCGGAACACTAATATATCCGTCTTTATACTTATTTAGTGAACATAATTATTAAATCTTAACTAACTAGGGTAATACATTGCTATGAACTATCCTTACTTCCAAATTACATTTTGTCTATACTATTTCGCTCTATGCTACCCATTAATAATTGAGTTGTTATATCTATAATATCTTAATAATAGTCACTGTTACACTAGGTATAATGATTGTTCAGTGTATGTTATTTACATTAGTAGTCCTTTCTACTTATCACATTACTGACAATCGTTTGTTTTAGGCGTAGCCTAGGCATACCTTTCACATCGGGTTTATGCCTTAATAATGTTCATTAGTTACATTTGGGTACATTGATGAGATAACTTATTTATATAAGGTTACCTCTTACAATTATCCTTACTTCTTATGATACATTTGTGGTTGTAATACAAGTTTCAATTTTATATTGTGGCCATAGCTAATCTTAGTCATAGGCATTGATAGTTACTGGTCATTGTTTATTTATTCTCAGCCAAATACTGTTGCTGATATTATATTATTCGGGTCATTACTTAATTATTTTTATTAACATGTGAAATTACATTCAAGTCATTCACTGGCTCGCTTGACAGCTTATAGTGAACTGGGCTTGTCCATTAGTTTGTGTCAGTTATAGTATTGGTTGTAGTGTCAAGCAGTGTCTTGTTTACTGCTTCTTGTGGCACTTCTTCTTCTTTCTTCTTCGCTGGTCCTTCTCTTCTTCGCTACTTTCATCATCATATTATTCATTTACATTACCTTCGTGTATTTATTAATTCTATTGGTATATGACTAGGTTATGTAACATTTGGTCATGTTACATATACTCCCCTCTCAAAATTGATAATTTGAGAGAAATTTTACATTTGAAAAAATTATCATTTCAGTTTAGTTTTAATATACTTGTACTGCTTTTTCTTTCTGCATTGAATTCAACATTCTGTTAGTGTGTTGCACTAGATTGAGTTCTTGGCTAGTGATATAAGTTTTAGCTTACTAGTATTTCTCAAGTTTCTTATATTCTAAGTCATTTAGTTACAATAGGCTTCATTTCTTAAACTAACAATTTCCTGTCTTACAATAATACATTTTTCTTTCTCATTACATATCTTTATTTTCGTGATAAATTCTATGGTTTTTTCATTTTTTACCTCACAGATTTTTTATTAATAATCCTTGATATATTATCATTTAATTCCCTAACATTTGTAGTGGGTTCGGAGTCAGAGGGGCTCTATTTGGCATCCATTCTCCGCCGTTCCTCAACTACACGTCCTCAGAATCAGAGGAATCCTCATCTCTGTCTGGGACAAAATAAAAATTGCACTTAGCAACAGTTGCACTATCATAACACATAAAATATAACATATCATTCATTTTTCAATAATATAACATATTCAATATAACATTCAAGGTATTAGAGGTTTCATTTGTATCACATTTCATTCTTTTATACTTTAGCTAACATACTTCTTTTCACAGGTAATTATTCCTTTTCAGACTTGACATATTGGCTATGTTCTTTGTTAGCCTTGTTGTTACTTTTCTATACTAGTTGGTAATTTGTTTTGGCTCATTTGCATATTCTTAAATTTACACACTTATATTGATCATCATACAATTATGCAGCTGTTTCTTAAATATTGAGTTGACAATACTTCACTCTTATAATAGTTTATAAGTTTTACTCTTATCAATAGTTTACAATTATCCTGAATTATCAGGGTTTACAGTGTTTATATACTAAACATTTTGGTTAGATATCCTCTGACATATCTTGTTGGTAAATACAATTAGATACTTTCTTCATCGTTTAATTACTAGTTTTTATATTCCTCGATAACAGTAGTATTTTGACAATTATCTTTGTTATTCATTCATAGACATTTTTCTCTATTATATTAGATAATAATCATTCAACAATATTTGAACGATATTTGATAATTAAGATACAATATAATAATATTATTCTAACATATTAATAGATAATATTTGTTTTTCTCTCCCTTCATTCCATAATAATAATAGCCATCTTTCTAATTAACTCTCTTTGGTATTCTTCCTCTCTACTCCTTCAAGTGTTGGAATCTTTAACACTTATTCTGGACGATTTTATATAATTTCTTTGTTTAGATTAATATAGGAGTATTAGGGTAACATTATATCACTATTTTCTGTACATTTGTGTTATATGATACTCTTTTGTTCTATACAATATAATAGATATCCTTCTTATCATTAAATTATTTGGTTTATAATATTCATTTTTTCTATCATCTAATATGATAAATCTGGTTCTCATTTAATATATAACAGATAGTTTTGGTACACATACTTATAATACACACTCTTTTTTATAACACAATATGGTAAACAGGCTGGCTATAGGCGATTAGACACCTTCAATACATTGGGTATAATAAATGATCCTCCTGATCACTAGTTTAATCTTTTTACGGTAGACACTTTTAAAATTTCTTATACACTAGATACTCTTGTGGTAATCGTCGTACAACAATATAATTCGTCCCTTTATAATAACAATTACATTTATAGTTTATACGTTGGGGTTCTATTGGGCTTCTCCATTCTATTGGGTTCATTGGTTGGGACAATTACGTTTCACAGGTACCCTTTTTTATAGCTGTCTCTAGTACAACATGTTTATGATATTTGGCACCCTATAATAACATCTCATAACAAATTTCCTTACACATAGTATTTCTTTAACGATGCTTGGTTATAGGTACCTTTGACCTTTTTATTTATTGCATCTGTAAGTTCATACGTATTATTTTTATGGTCCTTTGTTATGGTATAAGGGCCTATGTACAGTACTAGTAGTTTTTTGGTGATGCCCTCCATTGTACTGGGCAACTCCCTATTCTTCAGTAGTACCTGATCTCCTACGTTATATTGTATTACTCGGGTTGGCACTTGTTGTTTATATTTTCTTTTTCGTTGTTCTAATTTTTCCATAATCTTGTTATGGTAGTGGATCCTGTTAAATTGATACTCTTGACTCTGGGGAAATTGAATTATGTCACTAATCTCTCTAGGTGGAGGCTTCTCGAACATTGCATTATAAGGGGTTGTTTCAATCGACTGGTGGTGTGCTAAATTAATAAAGTCTTCAGTAGCTGGGATGTATTCACTCCATGTCCTTTGTTGACTGGAACAATAGGTTCTGAGAATCCTTCCAACTTCCCTCAATACTCTTTCGGATGGATTACTGCTGGGATGGTACACTGAGGTTTATAGGTTTTTACCCCATGTTCCAGCAGTGTGTCTCTCCATCTCCGTCCTTTGAACTGGGTACCATGGTCTGTTATTATTGTCTTCGAACAGCCCACTTCAGGTATATAATTGAGTGTGATTATGTTGAGTATTTTGTTGGTAGTTGCACGATTCATCGGATACAGCTTTATAAACTTAGTATAATGATCGAACATGATTAGTAAATACTTATACTGTCGTCGACCTCCACTTCTGGGAAATGGACCACAGATGTCCACAAAAAATTTCTCTAATTTGGCTGATGAGGTTATGGGAATCATCTGCCCCTCCTTCCTTTCGTTGGTGCACTTCACCATTTGACATATTCGACAAGTTTTAATATAATTTCTCACCCTTCTGTTGATGTCTTTGATGTACATGTGCTCCTCCAGTGATTTTATTACTTTAACTGCCCCCATGTGTCCATAACGAATATGGTAGTCCGTTATGATGTCCTTCTCTAGTGTCTTGGGTATGACTAATTTCCAGGTATTATAGTGACATTTAGTTTTGACAAATAATACATTATTAAATACACAGTAATACGGGGTTATTCTATCATCTTGATCATTCAGTCTTTGGAAAATTTGTACTAACTTCCTGTCTTGTTTTTGGTGTTGTTCTACCTCCTTGACTACATCTTCCAATTCTGTCCGATTCTTTAAGATGTTGTAAACCTTTGCTATTGTCTCTTTCTCTCCTTCATAAGTCTGGTTGGTAATATTAACTCGTGATAGTATATCAGCTGCTATGTTCTTTTTCCCTGGGACATATTCCCAACTGATGTTGTATTCCTGTAAGACTAAGGTCCATCTTGCTAAACGGCCATGACTTAGCTTACAGTTTTTTAAGAAGGATATGGACTTGTGATCCGTCCGAACAGTAATGGAATATCCTAGTATATAGGTTCGGAATTTTCTGCATGCAAATACTACACTTAAAAGCTCCTTCTCTGTTACATTGTAATTCCTTTCGCATTTATTTAGGGTTCGGCTAGCGAAACTTACAACAAGATGGTTTCCGTCTTCATCCTCTTGGTATAGAGTAGAGCCTAGACTGAGGTCACTTGCATCACAGTTGAGATAGAAAGGTTTGTTGAAGTCGGGGTGATGTAGTATCACTGTCTCTAAGAATTTTGTCTTGATTTGTCGAAATATAGTTTCTTGCGTTGGTCCCCATGTCCATTTGTCTTTTGAGGATAACTGTGGAGATAATTTGGTTGTTAACTCTGAGTAATTATTCTGAAATTTACGGTAATAATTACATAACCCTAAAAATGACTGCAGTTGTTTTTTATTTCTGGGTGTGGGAAACTTTTGTATGGCCTCAATCTTTTCTTTGGATGGTGTTATTCCCAATTCTGTCAGTTGGAATCCTAGAAATTGCACTTCTTTAGCAATGAGTTGGGACTTTTCTAGTTTTAGTGTAATATGGTTTTCGGACAGTTTGTTCAGTACATGGTCTACTCTCTGACAATGCTCCTCCCAGTTCGTAGATGTAATCAATAGGTCGTCCACGTAAACAGTAGTGAACTTAAGTGCTTCCTGACCCAATACTTGGTCCATACATTGTATAAATATCGCTACAGAATTTATTAATCCGAAGGGCAACTGTTTGAAGTGGTAGTTGCATCCCTCGAATATAAATGCGACGTATTTCCGGCTGTTGGGGTGCAGCTCCACCTGCCAGTAGCCGCAGACAGTGTCCCATGAACTGATGAACTGTACTCCATGGAACTTTTTCAAAATCTCTTCGTTTTCAACCGGAGATGTCCGGTTATTAATTAAATGTTTATTTATTTCTCTTGCGTCTAAACAGAGTCTCACCTTCCCATTCTTCTTTTTGATTGCAACAATGGGGCTGGTATAAGGTGATTGGCTATACTCTATGATATCGTCTTTTAACAACTGGTTAATTTCAGTGTGAACTGCTTCTTTCAGAGAGTATGCAATTGGATAAGACTTGCGATTGAAGTTGACAGGTTCCTTAAAATTTAACACACACCGATAGTTCTTTACCTTTCCAGGAAGGTCTGAAAATACGTGTCTGTATTGGTAATATATGTTTACTAGCATTTCGAGTTGCTCTGGACTTTGTGAGTGGGTTCGGTTGGTTGACTGGAATTGTCGTATCTCCCTGATCTTCTCCTCCCACAAGCTGTCGTTAGTGGTCGGGTACTCAATTTCATGACTGGGCATTTGATACCTTGGATTGTTTATTTCTTGGATGTGGTAAACAACAAATCTGTTCTTGAGGAGATTCCATGCTTCCAACAATATCTGCCGTCCACTCTGTACCTGACATATTTAAAGTTAACTTTTCTCTACTTAGATCAATTACAGCTGAGTATTTTCATAAGATGTCGCAGCCGATTAAACTGCGAAATGGCAATCCTGTTGCTATCAAGAATATCATTGGTATTTTAACTCCCCGGCTGGTTACTTCCAGACTCACTTGTTTCTTTACAGTCTTATTCTGGCGTCCAGTAGCTCCCATCAGGATAATATTGGTAATAGGTAAGGTTGGTATCCTTGCTCTGCTTTCCTCCTGAATGCGGTTGAGCTCTGTGCTGTCCATTAAGGAAACGTTCGCTCCCATGTCAATCATCAAGGTTGCGGTTACTCCATTAATTTGCGCCGTCACGTACACGATATCATGAGTGCACTGACGGTGATCAGTTCCTTCCTCTTCTAATAACTCTTGTCTTATATTCTTAAGGTAGTGATTGTGTAATATTGTAATTTTGTTCGAATTTGTGCCGTAATTGTACCCAATAGAATGGATTAGCGAGGGGTCTATGTAGTTTCTCACTGCCGCGAGGCGTTTAAAGAGATGGCATTCTCTTCGTGGCGCCTGTCTTGAGTATCTACTTGATTCCTTTCGTCGGTTTCCGGCCGTCCTCCATGATGGTTCTGTTCATGGTCTGGAGCGAAGTGCACTTGCGGTCGATAGTCATTGTTGCAGCTGTCGCCCTCAATACTATTACTCCTCCACCGTCCTCCTCTGGCATTTCTTCTGTCCCCACTGAAACTATCTCGTCGCTGGTAGTACCACCTTCTACCTGGTTCGTAGTTGGCCTGAACATAATTAGCCCTGCGATACTGTTGCGGTGGGTTATTTCCGCCTTGGTTCTGGGGTCGGTTTGGATTATTGTTGTAATTCTGTCGTCTATTATTATTATTATTGTAGTTACCCGTATTATTATTATGATTATTATATTGGTTATTAGGTCTATTGTTATTGTCATTATTATTATTATTATTGGCGTGATTTTGATTTGAGTTGTTACTATTGTTATTAAAATTGCCTCTGTAATTTCTGAAATTTGGATTATTGTTATTTGGATTACCGCCCCTGTCCTGGAAGTTTTCGTTCCTCCGGCGACTTCTTCTGTAATACCCTTCGTGCTCCTGGTCTTCGAGTAAGGCTGACATGGCTTGTATTGTCTTAACTTGTCCCCACTGGCGTGCTTTGGCGACTCCCTCCTCGAAGTGGTAAGAAAGCTTGGTAACGAGGCACTCCTCTGGTATTTTTGGTTCTAGGTTACGTGCTAAACACACCTTACCTAAGAAATAAGATGTCATCGTAGCTCCTCTGCCTGCGTCATATTTACCATGGCATATGTTGTCACGCACTATGGTCTGTGTGGCCTCCGACCAATACTTCGCACGGAATTGTGTTTTGAACTCTTCATAATTGTTGACTTCATGGCGCGTGGCAGTCCACCAATTGTCATAAATCTCCTTAAAATATTCATCGATTAGACTTCTTATTACATTCCACCTGGTTTCTCGGATCCTGGCCAAGTTTTCGTCGATGCGTGCTAAAAATTCAATTGGATTCTTCCGGTAGTTTTTGAAGTTGATGGCGTCACGGTTGTCAGTCGGTTGTATGTACTGACCTCGTACAGGACGGTTACGGATGACTTCAATTTCCTCTCTCATTTGCACGATTTCACGTTGTCGTAGCTCTTCTATTTTTTCCCGGTTTGCGACCGTCAAAGTTCTTACCGTGTCCACCGACGCACTTATCTCTTCACATCGCTCACCCACGTCGGTTCTCACCCGCTTGATTTCATCTTGGCTCATCCTTTTCAGCGATTCGATCCAGGCTTCAGTTATCTCCTCTATGTTGTCGATCCTCCCGTCGACCTCTTCTCTCGTCCGTTTTAAATCCTGGCCATGCTGTTCACATTTTTCGTTTACTTCTGTAATTTCTCTTCTCACGACTGCTATCTCCATGTCTACCCTGGTATTAATTTTTTCATTACCTTCCTCCATCTTCCGGCTAATCTCATTTAAGGTGGTATTCAGCTCTTCCTTCAACGCTCTGTTGCTGTCGTCGATTTTATTGTTCAACGCGTCCATGGATCTATTGGTATCGTCTATCTTTTTGTTCAAGTCTTCTTTCAATAATTCGAAGTTCTTATTATTGTCGTCTAACCTTTTATGTAGGTCTTCTTTCAGCGACTTCATATTTTTACTAATAGATTCCATCTTTTTCTGGCTGTCGTCCATCTTCCGGTTGATTGACTCCATATTTCTGACACTATCTTCTTTCAACGATTCCATATTTTTATTTAAATCTTCCTTCAGCGACTCGTTATTTTTGAGACTATTTTCTTTTTAAAGTTCGGTTGTCCTCCTTTAATGATTCCATCATTCTTCTCATCCATTCTTGGAACTCTGCCGTCCCCGTCTGTGTGGTCTTCTCAGGTTGTTTAGGTTGATCGTCGACCCTCACTTCTACTTCCGGTTCTGCATGGGGTGTTTCTTCTGGTCGAGTTTCTATGTTGTTAATTGTAATGACTTCCATCTCGGGTGTTGGTTGTGTCTCATGTGTCTCTGTATTTGGTTGTACCTCTTCTACTCGGCTATCCTTGTATCTTGTGTCGTATTGATGTGTGTGTGGCATGTTTGTTCTTTTGTGTTTGCCGGGCTGATTATAAATATAAAAAATATTTTTATTTAATATTTTTTCAGCCTCACGTTGCTGGTCGCCAATTTGTAATAAAACTAGATTCTCTCAATTAAAAGGTTTATAAAATATTTAAAATATAGTATTTGAAGTTAAAAGTGTGTTATAAGTTTACAATTGAAAGTTAAAGTTACAAGTTATGATGAATCGAAAAAATTATAATTATCTTAAAAGAACTCCTTTGAATAAAAATAAAAATAATTGCCGTAATGTTGTTTGAACAATAACGTTGCTTAATTCAATAAATAAAGCGTACTAGCTGGTCGCTTGATGAAGGTAGCCGTCGCGTCGATTCTGGCAGCGAAACTCCTCCTCCAGGTTGACCATCGTCTAAGTATGTAAAGTCAAGTCACGTCTGGATAATAAAATTAATAAAATACACTTCCACGTACCTGGTCGTGATTCTGGAAGTTCGGAAGTTCACTTTTGATAAATTAATAAGCTGCCAAGACGGTTTACAAAACCAGCTTGCTTTACTTACAAGGTTAGGTTTCCTTGTTTAATAATGGGCGCCACACAGGTTTATTTCGGGAAAATCCCGTGTAAAACCCATTAATAGAATCAAATAATTATTAATTCTCTTCTTTAAAAAAAACTGAAATTGTATTTATTGCCCTTATGGCAATTTAACTTCAACAACGTATGATTTCTACTAAAGGTTACTTTGATTATTCTGTATTAATTATTTATTTACTTTTCGAAATAAATTAAGTCAAAGTTATGCTGCTAATAACTCGGTTTTATTTGTACCCTTGATAATGAATTCAAACAAACATAAGCAAGAAAATACATTGGTATACAATTGAAATTATTTCGTTCACTTACCCTACTACACTAGCTCAGAGCATAAACAACTTTTCTGGTTATTTCCAGAGAAACTTTAATTTAAACATTAATTTTATTTATATCTCGGGCGTAAATTCTTTTAAACACAAGAAAGAATGTTCATGCCTACACAGAAGTTAATTATTTCATAAAACAATATTTACTAATACGGCCTTGTTGTTTACTAACAAAAAATCAAACCTATTTATAGGTTAGGCATTCGTCACGCTTGCTTAATTATTCACAAAAGTTATATATACCACTTAAGACTAAAATCAATCTTAAATAGGATTGACAAATCCACTAAATAAATTCAGTCACTGTGTAACATATAAAAAGTTTTGGTGTTATGCGTCAGTACAAATTTTGTTTAAAAAATATATCAGTGCACTCAGATTAATGGAATAAATTGTCACGATGTTACCTCTTTATTTTAATCTTTTAGATTAAAATTTAATTGAACACTCCAGCGGTCGGATTATAGTGACCCTGGTTTATTACACTGCACACACACTTTGAACAAAGAATAATTGTCCGCTTCTGATTAAATTGGACTATTTGTAATACTGGTTAATTATTTTCTCTTGTTCGATTTATCCCGCACTAAATAAAATAAATACTTCACATCGATGCACTGATTCTAGGTAGACTGTATTGTAGCTACTTGGTGTTGCCGAAATGGTTGAATGGATGCACTATTACATGATACTATAAGTTAATAAAAATTTTGAGGTGACGAGCGACACCTTCTCGCTCGAGATGATTGTCAAAAAGTGTTAACGGAATTACTCGCATTCCCGTTATATACCCCCTGTTTTGATGAGGCTTAGGCGATTGTTTCATTTAGTAAGCTATTTTTTGATTGGCTCAACCAGACGTTACGAAAATGACGCATTGTTTTCCAACCGTCATTAACCGTCTTTTGGCTAAGATGATTGACAGTTGACGTTGTTGTTAGTGTTGACAACCAAATTTCTTACTTTCTATTTACAAATGATGGTAACGCATGTCACGCACTTATTATAGTTGCGATCGTGGTTGTATTGCTATCAAATTAAAGGATATTTTTTACGCTTTAATTTGATATAGTTTGACACTGGTTTTATTTGCACTTTCACTGACATTTCTTAATAAATAATGTTCAGATATATGGCTTCGCGCTGTCGTCTGCTAGTGAAGCCAGCCACGATTCTTTCTTATCAATAAATTATTTGTGTTTCACATCGCGTTTTCACTTAAACGTCTGTGTCGGAACACTAATATATCCGTCTTTATACTTATTTAGTGAACATAATTATTAAATCTTAACTAACTAGGGTAATACATTGCTATGAACTATCCTTACTTCCAAATTACATTTTGTCTATACTATTTCGCTCTATGCTACCCATTAATAATTGAGCTGTTATATCTATAATATCTTAATAATAGTCACTGTTACACTAGGTATAATGATTGTTCAGTGTATGTTATTTACATTAGTAGTCCTTTCTACTTATCACATTACTGACAATCGTTTGTTTTAGGCGTAGCCTAGGCATACCTTTCACATCGGGTTTATGCCTTAATAATGTTCATTAGTTACATTTGGGTACATTGATGAGATAACTTATTTATATAAGGTTACCTCTTACAATTATCCTTACTTCTTATGATACATTTGTGGTTGTAATACAAGTTTCAATTTTATATTGTGGCCATAGCTAATCTTAGTCATAGGCATTGATAGTTACTGGTCATTGTTTATTTATTCTCAGCCAAATACTGTTGCTGATATTATATTATTCGGGTCATTACTTAATTATTTTTATTAACATGTGAAATTACATTCAAGTCATTCACTGGCTCGCTTGATAGCTTATAGTGAACTGGGCTTGTCCATTAGTTTGTGTCAGTTATAGTATTGGTTGTAGTGTCAAGCAGTGTCTTGTTTACTGCTTCTTGTGGCACTTCTTCTTCTTTCTTCTTCGCTGGTCCTTCTCTTCTTCGCTACTTTCATCATCATATTATTCACTTACATTACCTTCGTGTATTTATTAATTCTATTGGTATATATTATAGTAGGAACAAATCTGTTTTTAGTACCAAGCCACGTTTCCGTTAAATATATGAAAAATATATTATACTAACCGTCTGTGACTCCTCTTTTGATGTCCCTTCTTATTACGACATGTTTCAAGACTCTTGTCCCATTGTCAAGCATAAAATTTGTAGCACATTATCAGATATGTTTGTCAAACATTAAAAACCATGTCATAATGACCACAAATAACGGATTATTAAAATAACGAACTATACTAATTTGTAACTTGAATACGCGCATCGGGCGAACAGTGTACACTGCACAGCGACCCACCGCGCATTAACCGCAACTGATTCTAGTTATCTCAATATCTCAACGCGGTGTCATACAATACATTATACTTGAATAGTAACTGGTCGTTCAAAATGTGTGGCTTGGTATTAGTGTCCCTGAACGCTTTGTACACCTCAAATTCAATGACATTATCAATGACTGCACGGGAGAAAAAGCCGAACATTTTAAAATCTCTCATAAACAAAAACACTGATATCATAGTCACTTACAAGACTACAAATAATATCTTAAATAATCTTCGTACCCACGAATCTACTTGTATTGAGAATAAAACGGGCATTTATAAATTGTCATGCAATGATTGTGACGCTTTCTATGTGGGCCAGACGGGCCGTGGTTTTCTCAAAAGATTCAATGAACACAAACCACCCACTATCCGTCGTAACTATGATACTATCAAATCAAGTTTCGCCAAACATCTTATTAATGAAAATCATAGTTATACTGATTTCAGAACTAATTTAAAACCCCTCCACTTTTGCAGTAAAGGACGTTATATGAACACACTCGAGGAATTTGAGGTGTACAAAGCGTTCAGGGACACTAATACCAAGCCACACATTTTGAACGACCAGTTACTATTCAAGTATAATGTATTGTATGACACCGCGTTGAGATATTGAGATAACTAGAATCAGTTGCGGTTAATGCGCGGTGGGTCGCTGTGCAGTGTACACTATTCGCCCGATGCGCGTATTCAAGTTACAAATTAGTATAGTTCGTTATTTTAATAATCCGTTATTTGTGGTCATTATGACATGGTTTTTAACGTTTGACAAACATATCTGATAATGTGCTACAAATTTTATGCTTGACAATGGGACAAGAGTCTTGAAACATGTCGTAATAAGAAGGGACATCAAAAGAGAAGTCACAGATGGTTAGTATAATATATTTTTCTATTGGTATATGACTAGGTTATGTAACATTTGGTCATGTTACAATGCACATCCCATCAGATAATAAAAACAACACAAACATAACAACAAAAATACTTAAATAATTTAACACATATTAAAACCGAGACAAAACAGAACGAAAACACAATACACGCAGCCGACGCGGACGTGCGCAGGAACACGTTATACAGTAAAATTAATCGATACCGATTTTATGACACTTAATGTGTCGAAACTCGAGTAATCCTGTTTTCGGATTTCAAAAAGCGTGACGGAAGGTAATTAACCTGTTTTATAGTCTTAAAATCGGTATCGATTGATTTTACTGTATAACGTGTTCCTGCGCAGGTCCGCATCGGCCGCGTGTATTGTGTTTTCGTTCTGTTTTGTCTCGGTTTTAATATGTGTTAAATTATTTAAGTATTTTTGTTGTTATGTTTGTGTTGTTTTTATTATCTGACGGGATGTGCATACATCAACAACTGTATTTTTAACCTATATTCATCGAGGATCTGAAGATGACACTTAATGTGTCGAAACTCGAATATTCCTGTTTTCGGATTTCAAAAAGCGTGACGGAAGGTAATTAACCTGTTTTATAGTCAATGAGTTTTGTTCAGTCCAATGACACTTCGCATATATCAAAGCTTTTGTTGATAGTTTGTATACAAAAGGTGACTTGCTCATGAACTGAGATGTTGCACATCTTATTAACCATGACAGAAAATGACTTGCAGTTCTTGATTTAATCACCAAATCACAAACCTTTTGTATTTTTAAGAATATTGTAACAGTACATATCTTCACCATAAAGTTAACAACAAAAGATAAAGAATGAAGCACTCATAAACTAACACCAGAACAACTAAGAAAGGAATTATGAATAAAGAACTGTGTACAAAGTATTATACAAGGTTCAAGAACTAACTAAAACAAATAATATAATTAACTCAGTAAACGAAAAAGAATAAATAGTGATAAAGAAGAAAATATAGAAGACAACATAATAATGTGATTAACCAAATGACCCAATAGATATGGTTAGTGAGAGGACAAAACGAAAGTACAAGGACATTCAGCGTTAACAGGAGACTGAAGAATATAAATAAACGTAAGCGAGGTAACAAACACAGAAGAATTAACCAATATGTCAGATAATGTGCCTATAAAATGTATTGATAGAGAATGGAACTAATAAAACAAGGAATCTACAGAAATAAGAAACAGGTAAGAGACACAGACATAAACAGACATTACCAAAGACAAACCACGACAAAAACTCTTTATTCTAATAAAAGAATAGAATTAATTAAATAAATCAAAACCATGAAAGAAAATAATGAATGACAAGAATAGATTAATAACCTTACTAAGAACAGTGTACCATGCATGCTTTTAATACTGGGAAATTCAAGTAAATTAACTAAAAGAGAACCTAGTAATCACCTGTAGGCAGGTAGAAATAATAAAGAAATAATAAATACTAATTAACAAGAGTAAAAGTGTCAAATAATAACCTGTAAAACATTGAAACCAGATAGCCAAAACATAGACCATTGTTGTCTAACAAGGGGGTCCCAGGTAACCTCAACTCGGTTACAAATCAGCTTGTAATTAGCATAAAATAAGACCAAAACGATGTAAACTAGTGTAAGTTATAAAATAATGAACGTAGACATTGTAAAGACGAACCTAGTGATACAATTTTATTAATTGAAAGTGGTATGTGTGGTGTTTAATGCAAATACACAGACTGAAATTGGACAGAAAGATGTACACATTAAACACATTCAGAATTTCTATTATAATATAAACCAGTAAAGAACAAGGACATAGAAGTGCAATATAATATGTATTACCACTATTATAGTATACAATGATTATAATGAAAAACTATTTTAACCAGAATTAAAGAAAATTGAGGTCATTGTCTGACCACACTAGATGCAAGAAGTATTAGTGAAGTATTATCAATATCACATATAATTATAAGAGAACAACACTGCAAAACAACCTTTAAACTGTAAAGACAATTTAGACCTAAAAGGACCACATAAAGTTGGGTATATAATTAATTCAGAATTAAATCATAATGACACATGGCATACTAAGACTGTGAACAATAAATGTTACATTAAAAACCAGCAAATAATTGTATTCTAATGAAAACTAAGCTGTCCAGAAGTTGTAATGGACATCTTAGAATATCAGTATCACTGTAAAAAAAGTGGACAGGACAAAATATGTCAATAAAAGTAAATCAAAATAACCATGCTCTATGCTATAGAAAGCATGAGTCAAATATAGTAATTTTATTAATTTTAGACAATCATTGTACTAGATATTATCATAAATGAACATCAAATGAACCATATGATGAAGTGTAATCATCATTTGGTCAATTTTAGTAATTAATCATGTAAAACTAAGAAATATGTAATAGTCATAAGTAAGGAATTAACTTTCTTATTATTAAACTCACACATGTCTTGTGAGGACTTATTTTAAAGAACAGATTAATCGTGATAACATAATGTGGTCATATTAACTAATAATCATGTAACAAGGACGTTAAACCAATTTTAAAGGAATTATATTTATTTTGGGAAAAAACGAGAAGGCAACAAACGGAACTCTCCAACCCAAAGCCATTAACAATTTTCTGTAAAATTAATTAATTCACGAGGGGGTGACCTCACTGGATGGAATGTTTATAGAATCTTTTTAACCAATGGAATCGATCAAAATCGACCAGGGGGTTGTAACGTTATTGTGGAACGTTATAAATTAATTCAATATATGTACAATATAAATATAAATAAAACCTCAATTATTAATAGTAATTATAGAGATATGATAGTATAAGAATTTTTAATACACATATATGTAAGTAATATGTAGAATAAGAATGAACAGGGTGAGGCCAGTGCGCCGACAGTCTGTCGCCAGCCGAAATAAATATACAATAGAAGACTGTACCTAGTATGTCATAAACGCATAAAATGTTTTGTGTATCAGAAACAGCAAAATACGAGCAAGTACCGTTATGAAAGCCGGTCGGTGTCCTTCAGAAGACAAAAGATGACACCCCAATATTTATTGTGATTTTAGAAAGTAGCGTCGTTTTTAACAGCATAGCGCCCACATGGTAAAATACTACGTGCCCGAACTGACTGACCAATAAGCAATAGCGTCAGTCCAGCGCGTGAGAAAATAACGATACAGGAATGGAGAATTTCAAATTCACCGGGGAATATTTCAAACCCTGGCCAATGAAAGTATCACCAACCAGAACGGTGGTGATGGAATCAGGAGGCAAACTATAAAAAGAGAGAAGCAAGTGAAAAAGAGGGAAGTTTTAAAGTTTAAATTTCAAGACAAGCACGGGAAATCTGCGTTACTCTGTACAAGCATTCAATAATATAATTATAACGGAACCTTATACTAGTTTGTTTAAAATGTATAGATTAGCTCACTAAATAAAAGTCGAGAAGGAACAAGTTAAAGTATAAAGAAGAATATTTCATAAGTGCGCGTAAAGTACGTATTATGAAGATATTTCATATGCGCGCGTAAAGTTGAATTGAGAAAGTATATTTATTTTATGTGCGTGATGTTAAGTACAACACGAGCGTGTGATTCAAGTTTAAGAAGTGGTAATCAATTATGTTTAGTGGAAGTGAAGTGAAATGAGCAACGCAGAACAACTAATCAGAGTCTGGAATCCGGCAAACAAGTAACATATATTATCTTAACAATTCACAATTCTACCATAAGTATAACTCATCTCATTCTCAAAAGACCCACACTTGTTCAGATACTAACGAGTCAGTTTATGTGATATGACATACTAGAAAGGGTATTTAGTAGAATCATTGTATAATTAAGGGAATGAAACGAAATATCATAAGACCAGCATTCTAGTACGAGTCGAGTACTGCAGATAATAATTATTAAGAAGATTCACGTTAGTTAAGAAACTATTATGCTATATGTTAATTAAAGTATTGAATATATATATATATTACTTTAATATTTATACTAAATTTACCTCAAGATGTTGTTTCTATGTGGAACATGTTTCGAGAGTTCCTGTTCTCTCATCTTCAGCCTTCGCCATTTTGTTTCTGGTGAAGTATTTGTGTGTTGGCTGCTGGATGTAATTAAGGTTGTTTGTTGGTCTTTGGTCTTTTAAAGTTGTATTATTGTGTGTGGTTGTGGTATATGTTTTTGTATTTTGTGTATTTTCGATGTTGAGTGCAATACACAAAATACAAAAACATATACCACAACCACACACAATAATACAACTTGAAAAGACCAAAGACCAACAAACAACCTTAATTACATCCAGCAGCCAACACACAAATACTTCATCAGAAACAAAATGGCAAAGGCTGAAGATGAGAGAACAGGAACTCTCGAAACATGTTCCACATAGAAACAACATCTTGAGGTAAATTTAGTATAAATATTAAAGTATTATATACATCAAGAAACGGACTGTAGCAGAAAGTAATGAAATATATATATATATATATATATATATATATATATATATATTGTAACATGACATAAGGTAGTGAAGATCCAATGATAATTAATTATAAAACAAAGAAGCTGAAGACAAGAATAAAAAGCAAGAACTTATAAACTCAGAGATTAATAACCCAATAACCAAATAACAAATGACTGATAAACTGACAATGACTTGACACAATAGATCGGATAAATACAAAAAGAACAACGGAACAAGGAAGAAGGAATCAAGAACTAAATGTAATCAAGAATTCGACAACGAACATTGTAAATCCCTAATAATGACCATTAAAATGTATGTTAACAAATGCACTACTGTAATTAGAGTATAGATGAAGTGTACCTAGGGTAATAATGACAAATAAGAAAGATAGTAATGTTATGTATATTTTATTAATGAAGGAATGTACTCATAAATATAAGATAGGGAATTAATAATACACACACCCTAATAAATAGTGATAAATATAATCAAAATTAGTAAACAATACCCTAAGGCAAATAAAGGCCACAGTTAATTACCAAAAGTGATCATTAGTGAAGGGAAAATAAAATAAACACTTATAACCAGTAACCCTATGATGATATTAACATAAATAAACAACCCAGTGAATAATCAAGTGAGTGGAAGGAGGAATATATTAATACAAAAGTGATGACATGTAGTGATAGCCTGTGGCATATAATAAGTGAAGGTGAATAAATCAAAAACCTTCTGTGAAGGAAAAAGTGTAGTGTGTGAACTTAAAAGGTATTTTAGTTAGTAAACTGTATTAGAATAACTGGAAGACCTGTGATAAACTATGTACTAGCAAGTAAGAGGAACTCATTATAATATGATTAAATTAAGCAATAGTTAATAAGAAGTATAAAATAAGTTAGAAATTAAGTCATTAGAATGGAAGGCAAACAAGAAAAATAGACACTGTTTTATAGTGAAGGAATGAGGGAATAGAACATATTGTGTAAAGTATAGTAGTATAGTAAAAGTGTTGTTATTGTTTAAAAAACCAGTATAATATAATGAATCATCAATTGAACCAGATAGTAGTAAGGAATAGAAAAGGTAGTTAGAAGTTTTACTTCAGGCTTGAACCTGTCAAGAAATTCTTTATTATTATAATAAGAGGTGTAGTTAGAAACACCAATGTTTATTACTTGTTTCTGTTTAAAAGTTATTTTAAAGTACCAAATATAAAGGTAAGAAGTTACAAAGAAATGTTAGATAGTAGTATTGGAAAATCTAGGCTCTAGGCCTAACTGTTTATGATGAATTTTGTAAATTAAAGAACAAACAATAGCCCAATATCGAAACAGAATATACCAAATGTTTAAACAAGTTAAGTGGGTATTCCTGATATCAAAATGTATAGATAATATCCAATTTTGGATAAAATATATATAAAATATAAATAAGGAAAATAACAAAAATGTGATTAGCTACCCAAAAGTAACCATGAGGGGTATCAAAATGATCCTTATCAAAAATTATGAACAATGGTATTCATGTAATAAACCTAGCTATTAATATAAGAAAGAAATCTTCATTTGAAGATATTTTGTAGATTTAAACTAAAATAAGACGTTAGAATATAACAATGACATAAATTAACGACCAATGAGAATTAGCATAATTTATTAGGTAACCATAGCAACCGAAATTTATTGCCAAAAAACCGTTGAATTTTCGTTAGTCCATTATTGACCGACGCCGAGGGCGGATGAATGTAGCTCTCAACTCGAATATTATAATAAATAAGTACATTTTGACGGAGATCGAAAGAAAAGAAGATAGTAATAGCAGTCCAGGGAACACCTGATAAAATATTTATTATTAAAATTTTCACCAACCAAAATTATCCGTGGAAATCAAGAAGACTTCTGGAATAATAGCCGACGACTCATCCCGAAGGAAGACTAGAGTGACCTACTTCAACCCAAGAAGACGGACGATTGCAGAACGAGTACGAAGCCGAGCTTAATGGAAAAAAAACGTCTGAACGAGATTGATGAATATCCGAAGAATAGAAGACGACCAGATCCATCCGGAAGAAGCAGATGGCATCGCGGAAGCCCCATCGAGAGTTGATGAGTATAAACTATAATCTCACTAAAAACGAATTCCCAATTTTTCAATCCATAATAACTAATCACAATTTTCACTTCACTGATCACTATTCTGAACTAGAACTGAAAGTATCTATAATATCACTTTTGTTGAACTTTAATCAATTGATAATTATTTAAACTGAGCTATATTAAATAATTAATAAACATAACTCATTAACAAAATCCTAACCAAAAATTTTGACTAAATCTCATTGTTGGTTACTTACTTGAATGTATTAAAATATAAAATATTGTGTACCTAGTTTTAAGAATTATTATAAATTTGTGCATTTTAGCCGTAATCCAATACTTCTGTAGCCAAAAGGACTTATTAACACCCCCTGGGTAAAACATTTTATTGTAAACAAACGGTATCCGCCAAGCGGCGTGTACAAGACACATTTAAAACTGAGCATGCCAACTGAGCAACTGTAAAAGCCGGTGCTAAGATAAAATAATGTACCACTAACTAACTGAAAACTATTGAAGGGTTAATAAATATTGTTATTCTGCAACGCTGTATGTTTGATTCGTACAAATTAAGATAATACATAGAAAATTATTGAAGTGAAAACAACAAAACAAGACGTTAGCGAAGTCGACACTGAAAGACAGCATGCGCCAATCAGGTGGCGAGGCGGCAATATTCAAACCAAACGCCGAGAGATACGGTTTGCCCGTAAATGGTAAGAAAAGGTACAACTCGACTCGCTACACGCAAATAACATTGACAGAAATTATTTAAATAATTAATAACATCAATTATACACCCATACTATACCACGAACCCAACGAGCGAGTTAAAAAACGCTCGTCAAGCACACATTTACTATACGAGTAATAGAACGACTTACAGAAACACTAATTATAAATAAATACACCCCATATAAAAAGTTTTATTACAATATATATACCTAGATGATAAAATGTTACCCAAAGATTTCAATCAAAGTGATATATATATATATATATATACATTTTTCTAACATTTTGGCGTCTTTTCAAAATGTATACGTTTTGGCGTCTACTCGAAAACGAAGAGTATATTGAAATTTTATTATAACATTACGTTCTTGTGATTATGTTATTTGTGTTTTGCGTTTTATATTTCAATATACTCTTAATACAAGAAAATAATTTTTGTTGTACAAAACGCTGTCATTATGGCATCTTTTTATAATTACAACAGTAGGGCGTCTTTTCAGTTTCCCGACAATGAAGCGTCTGAAATGTATACTTTTTTCGAATTGTAGCGGTTTTTGCTTCCAGCGAAGTTGCCAGATTTCAACCCCGGGTATTGCACAGTTTACGTTGACGCTTATTTGTTTGTATGAAAGAATGACTAACTGCAGGCGAATGACCATTATTCTTTTCCGTTGTTCACGCGCCAACTTTACATCATAATTTTAACTAAATATTTATAAACTGTCAAATATTTATCAACAATTCTTAAACTTCACTATCCAATTCTACTAACCGTGATAATATAATTATTGTGTTTTACGAAGCATGCCAAAGTAGCGTACTGGCCTTTCGAATTATGTAAAGATTGACCACTTGTCGTCGGATTAACTAACGGAATTAACGGGCATGTTAATATTTTCTCACATGCATTGATACCGGGTGATAACGTAACTTTGATCTCATTTACTAGAGAAATTTCTTATGCATATTGGCAGTCAAAAATAATAAATGTAATACCAAACGTTATGAACTTATACTCATAATATAAAAAATATAATCAGTTATATTTTTGGTCAGTGTTCATTATTATGCATATAGTATTTTGAAGTAATGCTATTAAACATTTATTTGTATCAATTTTGTGGGTAACAAAATTTTATAACTATAGTTTATAGTTCTGTAGTTCTTAATTTTCTATAGTTCTGTTAGGGATTGAGATTGATAAATAGATAGACAGATAGAGAGAGGGGGGGGAGTGATCACAACTCTGCATATATGTACATAATAATAATTACTTCTTGTGTTAGAGATAAAAGAAAAATTTTTAGACACCGTCATGCTACACCATCCGGATTTCCAAAAGCCATTTTTCATGAATTGTGATGCGAGCGACGTGAGTGTCGGCGCTGTCTTGTATCAAGAAGATGATAAGGGGCAACATATGGTCATAAGCTTTGCAAGTAGAACCTTAAATGCATGTGAAAGGAACTACCACGTCACGGAAAAGGAGTTACTTAGTGTTGTATTCGCCTGTGACAAATTCAGGACATACATTTTAGGGTACAACGTAACCGTGAGAAGTGACCATCGATCCATATCTTTCCTTAAACAATGCAAGCTTAGTCATGGAAGACTAACCCGATGGATATTACTACTGCAGGAATACCATATTAACTGGGAATACATACCAGGAAAGAAAAATACTGCTGCTGACATATTATCACGTATCAACATCCAGCAACAAACATTCGAGGGAGAGAAAGAACTGCTAGTCAAGGTATATAACATCATCAAGGATAGAGCAGATCTGGAAAAGATAACGCTGGAAATAAGCAAACAGCAAAATGTGGACCCAAATATAGTGAGTATCAGAGAAAGAATACTGAAGGAAGAAGAACCCATTGTACAGTATTATCAAGTACACGACAACTTATTATTCATCAAAAATAACCCTAGCGTTGGAGAATGGAAACTAGTAATCCCATCTATAATAGGACAAATAATCATGGACTACCACATCCGGTACGGCCATATGGGTGCCATGAAAGTAGTAAAGGCACTAGAGGAGCAAGTGTATATCAAGAGTATCTATCGAAAGGTAAGCAAAACCATACAAAAATGTCACATCTGTCAAATGGTGAAATGCAACAATGCTAAAAAGGAGGGTATGATGATACCCATAATATCAAGCCAAAAATTAGAGAGAGTATTTCTTGATATCTGTGGTCCGTTTCCTCGCAGTGGAGGAAGACACCAATTTAAATTCATAATCATCATATTCGATCACTTCACCAAATATACCAAATTATATTCCATCAACCGTGCTACTACCAAGAAAATTATTGAAATTATATTGAACAACTTTGTACCAGAAGTGGGAAAATCTATGGCCATAATAACCGATCATGTGACCCAATTTAAAGGAAATTTGTGGAAAAATAAACTCTGGGAACATGGTATTAAAACATAAAAAACATCTGTTTATCATCCCAGCAGTAACCCAGCTGAGAGAGTGCTTAGAGAAGTGGGTCGAATTCTGAGGACCTACTGCCATAACAAACAAAAGGAGTGGCACAATTACCTGAAGTCCACCGAAGAATTTATAAATCTGGCTTACCACAACTTCACTGAAACCACACCATACTCAATGATGTTTGAACGACCACCACCTAGAGAGATAAGCGATTTAATTAAATTTCCCACCAATACCGAATACCAATTTGAAAAGAGAAGAATTTATAACAAAATTGCTGAGAAAGTAGAGCAGCAGAAAAATAAATACTCTAAGAACCATCCACGTACGATCAAGTACCAGATAGGAGAGAGTGTATTAATAAAGAACAGGGAATTACCCAGCTCCATAGAAGGCATTACGAAAAAGTTACTATTGCTATATGTAGGGCCGTACACTATCACACAAGACAAGGGCAATAACACATATGAAATCACCAACCCCACCACTCAGAAAATAAAGGGGGTATATAATCAAGCACCGATTAAAAAATACTATGACAGTCAAACTTAACTGAAAAGAATTCAAATTGAAAAAGCCAACCAAGTTAGTTGGAATAAAAAGAAAGAATAATACAAACAAGTAAGTTTGCTGATAAATAATAAATAAGAAATATATATAAAAAATGAATTTCAAAATTCAAAAAAGTTATGTAAGGACAGCTTACACAGATATTTCGAGAATATTTTAGACCAATCATAAAATGGAGAAATAAAATTACCAAGAATCCACATAAAGTAAGAAACACTAACTTACCATAATCTTTGAATAAAAATTAATAATAAGGGAGTGAAATTACAAAACATTCCTAAACAAAATAAGATTAAGTTACAATAATCTTTAGCCAAAATATGAGGCACAAAAAAGCAAAACATACTATAATGGAATAAGCTACAAAAATTCCTAACTAGTAAGAAACACTAACTTACTATGATATTTAAAAAGTTATGAAAAAAAGGTATCAATCAAAATGATCAACTTCCACTACTATTTAGAAAGAAATAGGAAGTAAGATTAAACCAACCAGTGATCAAAAAACGAGATAAATAAAATAAACATTCTAAGAGTTATAATATAAATTGAGATGAAACTAAGAGTAATTAAAAATGAATACAAATATGAATTGTATCAATAAAAAGTAATGCTTCAAATATTATCAAGTAGTATCTATAAAGAAAGATGAAAAAATATATGACTCGAACTGAGCAATAATGAAATACAAAAGTAAAAGTTTCCCAACAAATATTATGATTATTATTATTATGTTGAGTCATGAGATGACTGTATTTAAGATTCATTAATTGAGATTGACTGTTGAATAAGTCCAGCAATCATTTTACTGAGCAGGGATGATGTTCCCCTGTTCTCAGAATAAGAGTAGTTTTGAACGACGGAGTTAGGTAAGCCAATAGAGCCCATCTGAATCGATTGCAACTACAAAGTAAAGATAGTTAGGGAAAATAAGATTTATAGGGAATAATTTATAATAAAAAATCAATAAGCCAGTTCTTAATAAGAAAAAATGATGAAGAAAAGAATCAGAAGTAAATAAAAGATACAGAATTAAGCATAAAAAATTGAGTGAGAAGCAGGAGGGTTTAAGAAGGAAACGATACAATACGATTGATAATTTCATCAAACTCAGAATCACGTTTTATAAAATGATCAATTTTGGTGGGAGGGCATTATATAACATCGCCAAATTCAGATCAATTTTGATAACAATAAGTATGTATAAAAAAATGCTAAATAATACTATATTTGAATAAATAAATAATGTGGAGAGAAAAATATAAATAAAAGGTAATTAACATGGGAGAAGGAGCAATAAACCAAAAGTGATTAATAAAGAAACTCAAATAACAGACTGACAGACAAACGACATTGACCCAACCACAGAGATTGGCCAGTTAAGAAACCTAAATAAAGAAAACAAGACGGACGAAGGAGAAGAAGAATGAAAACCAAGAGAGAACAAACCCACGAGGAAGAAAACAAAATGAAACACGTCAAGAAAACCAAACAAGGAATAAAAAATAGAGAAGGGAGAAATAATGGAATCCAAAATATAAAGAAAATGAAATTGGTTAAGAACCAAAACTATTAATGAATGTTAATAGTGATTGAATGACAATTATAAATAATCCGTAATATGAAACAATAGATAAAAGTACACTAACCAAAGAGTTAGATATATATGTAATTTGTTAACAAAGAAAGACATAATATTAATAATTTTATATAGATAGTGTGTAGAGAAAGAGAATAAAATGATGAGAAATAAATGGAAGTTGAACTAGTGAAAGTGATTTATTCTAGAGTGATATAATACAAAAGAAACACTAAGTAAATTATAATGAACACTAAATAATTTAAGAAAGTGCAAGTGAATAATAAATAAAAATATTGTCTATGATAAAAATAGTAAGAGGAGAGTAGGCTAAGATAAAGACTTAGTAAAATAACCTATGTTTAAGTTGTAAGAGTGAACAATAACATTTAACAAAGTTACAATGAATAATATTTAGAATAGAACGTTGATTCAGTAAATAATGAACACTAAGTAGTGATATTCACTGTGATGACTAGGAAATAGTATTGTTATAACTGAAGAATGTATTGTAAAAGTTTACAGATGTGTTTCACAAGAAAAAGTAATAAGAGGGTGTTAACATGGAAGGGAGAGAAAAAAGCATTAGAAAATAAGTCTGTATTAACTATAAGTAAACATCCATGTTATGAGGGGAGTTTAATGAAAAAAGTTCAATAGAGGTGAGATTGTTTAGCACCAGAACAACGAATAAGAAATAATGAATTGTATAAACTATTGTTTATGAATTGGATATGGCTGTAAGAGTCATACAGACCATAGACCTAGATGTTATATGTTATATTGGAAATGAACAGCAAATAATTAGCAAGTAATATTGAATAACACAGTTGTTACAAACAAAGATCACAAAAAGACTAAATTAAAACACATCCAGACATTAAACCTAATTATAAATGCAAAATAACAATTTGGGACTAAATGAAATATATTATGTATGAAGCCATAGAAATCCAGTAATGGTTACTTAAATGTGAAACAGGCCTAACGGTCAAACATAAGCAATTACTGATAGTATAAAAATCACCATGTAATGGACAAATCCAAGGTGACTAATTCACCAAGGATGAATGGTAGTTATTATTAAAAACCAAATATTAAATTAAGGAATTATATAAACAGAGAAATGTAATTAGTAAGTATGAAATTAATTGTAAACTTAGAAAACCGTGGGGTGCGTTCCTGTACAGGTTCGTTTGCGGCCGCGTTGTTTTTATATTCTTTTATTAATGTTATTTTATTGTGATATAGTTTATTTATTGTTTTATATAATGTTATGTGTTGTTTTTAATCTTTTAAATATCTGACGAGATGCTAATGCATCGAAATGTTTTAACCTAATTCACCAATCTGATGATGACACCAAATGGTGTTGAAACTCTAGTCATCCTAAAAGGATTTTAAGAAACGTCGACAGAAGGTAAATAACCTATTTTATAGTAATTATTGGACCTTGTCGAGGACACTTGAACGAGATTTTAGCTAATATTAACCTATATAGCAGACAAATATGGCGATCGGTCTGTAAGCCTAGTCTACAGTGAAAAATCGTAAAGTACTAAATTTTGAACTTAAACCTTAAACTCAGTGAGAACATTTAATACCACAATTAAACTAAAATAATACGGAACAGTAAATGAGTGAAATAATAAATTAAACCTATACAATAAATAATTCTTAATAACGAGACGAGAAGTGCAAGTTTCGACCTTATTGAACAAAGTAAATTAAACATTATCACACATATTTAATCGAAGTGAATCACAAAACACTGAACCAGAACCATTCTACTAACACCAGAAGGAATAATCACAACTGCGGAGACGAGGAAACATTGAAAAGGCACCATTTATTGGAAGAAATTTTCATCGAGCCGACTACGGTTTAACATAAGCAGTCCGGGAGCCGCCATCTTGACTCCCACAATTCAAAGCGAGCTTTACCAACATAATCATACAGTCTTCAATGGTTCGATTTTTTTATTTAATAAACATTATATATTAACTAATAACTTGTAATTTTTAATTCTTAAGCTGTTTACTTGTAAGTGTTATACTTTCCTGACCTTACCCTTCTCTGACTATATATAAAATAACCGTTCAAAGAACCTAATAATTAATAGAAAATACAGATGTAAAAAATTAATCGACAGCCCTGAGAACGAGTCGATACTACTGTTGAATAATCGATTAACACTCGATACATTATACAATTGTTAATAAATCTAAAATTTCTGCAATTTGGTTTCTATTTATTTATAAATTTAATAAATAGAATTAAAAATAAGATAAATTGAGATCACGGACTATCCGAAAGGCGGCCTTTACCAAAGAAGAAGGAGAATACTCAATTAAGAAGAAGAACCATGTATCGATTAGTGCTGGAGATAATAAAATTAACGCGGAAGTTAATTATAAAAACGCAAAGTGTGAAAACAGAAACAAAAGAGTTAAATTTTGACACGAAACAATTACAAAAATTAATTTACTAAATACAAACAACAAAAACCAATTAAACAATATTTTTCAAAAAACAAAACCACCAAAAATTTTTTAATTTTGGTAAACATAAATTTTTATTTTGTAAACAGAATTTTTTAGTCTGTTACAATATATATATATATATATATATATATTTCAATTACTTTCTGCTACAGTCCGTTTCTTGATGTATATAATACTATAATACTTATAACTATTTTACCTCAAGATATATTTTTTCCTTTAGGAACATGTTTCGGGAGATCCTGTTCTCCCATCTTCAGCCTTCGCCATCTTGCTTCTGGTGCAGTATTTGTGTGTTGGCTTCTGGATGTTATTAAGGTGGTTTGTTGGTCTTTGGTCCTTCAATGTTGCATTATTGTGTGTGGTTGTGGTATCTGTTTTTGTATTTTGTGTATTTTCGATGTTGAGTGCTTTGAATATTGTGTCATGTTTTGTATTGATTTGTATTTGTTCTGGTATTAATTTGTTTTGTGTTTTATGTTTGTAAATCTGTAAATTTTCCCAAATGTTCATTATGGTGCCTTTGTGTGGTATATGTTTTATTAGTGTTACATTGGTTATGTCTGGGAATTCATGTCCTGTGTTTATTGCATGTGTGGCTAAATTGGATTTATATATATTTGGTTTTTTGTATGCATTTAGGTGTTCAAAATAACGTTTTTTCAGCTGTTTTTTTGTTTGTCCTATATAACATTTATTGCAATCTTGGCATTCAATTTTGTATATACCGTTGGTTGTTGTATTATCTTTGTTGTGTGAGCTATTTAGATTTTGTAATTTATTTTTATTAGTTTTGTATGCTATTTTTATATCTGTGTTTTTAAATAGTTTTGTTAGTTTTGACATTTTATTATTTATATATGTGAATGTGGCCCATTTTTTGTTGTTGTTATTATTTATGTGTTGTTCAGTTTGATTAATTCTTAATTGTTCAGTTTTTATTTTGTATTTGATTTTATTTTCTATTTTGATCATAGTATTTTTATTGTATCCATTTGCATAACCAATTTGGTATATTTTGAACACCTAAATGCATACAAAAAACCAAATATATATAAATCCAATTTAGCCACACATGCAATAAACACAGGACATGAATTCCCAGACATAACCAATGTAACACTAATAAAACATATACCACACAAAGGCACCATAATGAACATTTGGGAAAATTTACAGATTTACAAACATAAAACACAAAACAAATTAATACCAGAACAAATACAAATCAATACAAAACATGACACAATATTCAAAGCACTCAACATCGAAAATACACAAAATACAAAAACAGATACCACAACCACACACAATAATGCAACATTGAAGGACCAAAGACCAACAAACCACCTTAATAACATCCAGAAGCCAACACACAAATACTGCACCAGAAGCAAGATGGCGAAGGCTGAAGATGGGAGAACAGGATCTCCCGAAACATGTTCCTAAAGGAAAAAATATATCTTGAGGTAAAATAGTTATAAGTATTATAGTAATATATATATATATATATATATATATATATATTCAAAACATAATACTAACATTCATATAGTGGATACTTAAGACATATACTGCGAGTATGAGTTCATACTATACACAAACTGAGTTCAACATACACCTGCTAGTTCTTAATAGTGTACTTATTCTAACTTCACTGAAACATGATTACCTCTTCTTACTGGCTCATCCTTTAACAGAGTTTTCAGCAACAAGCCATCAGCATTAACTTCCTTTTTAACTGGAACAACAAATATTTTATTCACTTACTCTTTTCTTTGCACAGCTGATTTTTTTTTAAATTACAAATTCATTTTTCTATATTTAGGAATAAGTGAACTAGCCAAATAACTTAAGAACCCATACAATACAAAGTGAAACTGAACTTTTAAAATATTTAATTTGCTAATACATCATCACCATAATAGTCAAGTATATGTACAAGTACATGGAAACTTGATAATATATTTATCAAATTATTATTATTAGCCTATGCTTTTTTTAATTTCACTTCAAATTGCTTGTTACAATTTATATAAACTTACAATCTAATTACAATCTTAAACTTTTGACTGGATGCTGAAACTTAAATAACTTACAAATCAAAACAACTGTCACTCTCAAGATTACAGAATCAAATCACTTAAACTTAGCCAAGAAAAGAATCAGTTGCAGGATTTTGTACAATTAAAGTCATGATCTCCTTGCCTAGATGCACCGCCTCTTACTATATTGTAACAATACATATATTTGCATATTTATCCAGGGCAGTGTTTTGTAAATAATTGATACAGAGAAAGTATAATAAATAGTTTTAAAAAATTAGTGCTTGTAAGTACAGGCGAGTGACATGCTGAAGCTTGTCAAAAGTGACCACCTGGACCAATTGGGTTGTTAGAATGTTTACAGTGTAAGTCGTATATATGTGTGCATGTGTGTGTGAGCCAGCACAGACCTTCATTATACTATGATATGGGAGATGTCTTAGAGTACAAACAAATTATTGGTTTGTTTTTTAAAATCAGGTATTGACATGAATAATGAAAATAAATAAATATGTTTTTTACCTGTTACAAAAGACATATCATAATTCTAAAAATGCCATTAGAATAAGTACATTTAAACATGTATGGTGATGCAAAATTATTGCAGAAAAGTGTAATAATAAGAACGTTACACAAATTAAAGTTAATTATTACCACAATTAACAAATAATTAAACAACTGTGTTGTATGTAAATGACGAGTGGAAAAAAATGACAAAGACAATGCAACCACTCGCCTAAAGATCAAGTTTACCATTATCATGAAACAGACAAAAAAAGTGATCAGTTAAAAGGACGCTATGCAGGAACTGACAAAACTGAACATGTCAGAAATAGCATCTGACATGTCGAAATCGCTGTCTACTATAAATACCTCTGGCAATATTGAACGAGACACAGACACTCAGAAGTTACACACGGGGACACTATGTCCGTTTGCTAATCAACATACACAGACACTAAGAAATTTATCACAGGGACACTATGTCCGTTTGCTAATCAACATACACAGACACTAAGAAGTTTATCACAGGGACACTATGTCCAGTTTAATCAGCGACCTAAACTCATCATCACCACCATCATCTTCAACACACCACGATTGATGGAGAAGCTCAGGACCACCATCAACATCAGGCTATAGCACACTGACAGCTAACAATCCATAGAGGAATCATCATCATACTCATTGTCATTGTCAACATTCAGGAGACGCACACTAGGGTGGGCCGAATTTTTATAATATTTTTATTTTGAAACGCTATACTGCAGAAAACTTGCCTCTAGGGCACCTAAGTAAAACGCAGATGAAATAAAAAAAAAAATATCACATCTATCGGTAGCGCATTGTGCTTAAATATTTGAAATTTATTGAAAAATACAAGGTTATCTTGGACCTATAAAAATACAAGATAAAAAATTGCTATATTGAAAAAGCTTTAAAAGTAATGCAAAAAAACACGGATTAAGATAACTATAAAAATTACTTTATTCTGGGTAGCGCAAAGCATTACAAATCTGTAATTTAACGTATTTTTTATGAACCGTACGCGACGCGCAACGGTGTCTATTGCAGCCCGTCACCACTTCTAAGAGTTCCGGTTGTCGCTCTGCACCTGTACTGCACCCCCCCACACCATTGCTATGGAATTTACCCACAATGCAATGCAAAGCGCGCGCGCCTCCCGCCATTTGTGAGCTCCGTGACACAACAGTATCTGTCAGTGTTGAGCCAGGCAATGACCGTGACAGTGTGTTTCAGTAGTGTTTGCTTCAATAATGTTAGTTTATAACTGATAAGTGTGTTTGTTTTAGTAGTGTTTGTTTATAACATTATTTTATTACTGTGTCCTAATGGCTGTGTCTAAGAAAATTACTCGCAGCGAGTTTAATTGTCCATTATTCGGTCACCCAAAGGAGTTATCTGCGAGTAAACTTCCGACGTATGAAGACGTTCTCAAGTGTTTTTTCAATGAAAATTACAATTTGGCATTGAAAGCAAACAACAGGTCAGTAAGTTTTTCTCAAGTTTCGAATATTGTGGCACCACAAGTTAAAGCCGTGTTTGATAAAGCTTCAATACCAACAGTTACACTTTACAGAATTGTTCAGTTAATTAATGCATACCACAACAGTTATCGTAATCTTATGAAGTCTTTAAGCGGGATAAGGAAAAGGAAAAGTTCAAAAAGAGAGTTGAGGAATTCAAGCAGAAATCTTTGTTACTATTTGATATCTCTGCTTGTAAGTGCAAAATAACTTTAGACTGCAATTGCCAAAAGGCCACTGAAGTTTGTGAGTGCCCTGTGTCTATTACCTGTACGTGTGAAAAAGCAAAACAAATACCAGTCATTGAACTAAAATTCATGTACTTGCAAAGAAAACATGGTATAGGAATAATTGGAAGTGTGGACGTAAAGGAAACAAAAACAATTACTCAAAGACTTGAAAGAAAGGTTATCGAACATAAAACAACTCATTCCACAATTGACGCGATAGCACAGCCATCTTGCTCAAAACAAACAGATACAGAAACTTGCCTGCCAAAAGAGGTAGTAAGTAATTCGTCTGAAGACAATGAAAATGACAGCGATGAAGATTTTAAATTACCAAAGTCTGAAATTAAGTCACCATGGCAGATGCGCGTTAAATTGAAAAATACTGCACTGACTAGTGATCGCTTTGGATTGTCAGATAGAGCAACGGCAGCTGTGGCTTCAAGTCTGTTGCGGGATTTTGGTATTGTAACTGATGAAGACAACACCTATGTTGTTGACAAAAATAAACTTAGACGGGAAAAAAGTGTTAACCGTTCAGTACTTCAAATGCAAAATGAGAAAAAGCATAACCCACTTCAAGGACTGTATTTTGATGGAAGGAAGGATAACACTCTCGTGATTGAAAAAGTTAACTCAAAGCAGTTTCGAAGAACAATAAAAGAGGAGCATTACAAGATTTTAAAAGAACCAGGTTCTGTTTACATCGGCCATGTTTCATCCTCTTCTGGTTCTGCTGAAGATATTGCTAACAGCATTATCTCTTATTTAACTGAAACTGGATTTTCACTTCAGTAACTGGACGTAGTTGGATGTGATGGCACTGTTACTAATACGGGTTGGAAAACAGGTATCATTCGTAAAATCGAAGAACACATTAAAAGACCACTACAGTGGGGGGTGTGTCTCTTACACTTTAATGAATTGCCATTCCGGCATTTGTTTCAAGCTTTAGATGGTGGAACAACGGGACCAAAATCATTTAGTGGTCCGATTGGCACACAACTCAGTAAATGTGAAAAACTCCCGGTGGTAAATTTTGACAGTACTGAGTGTGAGATTCCAGATATTGACCGAAAAATACTAAGCAGAGATCAACAGTACCTGCTGGACATTAGTTGTGCTATAAAAGCAGGTAACTGCCCTGAAGATTTATCTGCTCGTGAACCTGGCCAAGGACCAAGCTAAGGACCACATCGAAATGATTCTCTGGGGCACTACTACACTTTCACCACCACCTTTGCTGCGAAGAGTCACCGATCAAGAGATTTGGTCTAAGGTCAAATCAAGTGGAACAGCAGCTGAATGGAACTTTAACAAATTCCCATGTCATACCCAAGCAGTAGAACGATGCGTCAAGCTTGTCACCGAGGCATCTCAAAAGGTGGTTGGATTTAGTTGAAGAGATGGTTTTATAAGAACGACACTTCTTTCAAGATCATCAATGCCAAGTTTTTCAAGCAAATCTAAATTCAAACTACCTGAATAAGACAAGTAAAAGACTACATTGCCTTACAAACTAAACATTCCAAGTGACAGAAAATAAACTTTTATTTGTTTCTTTAAAATATGTCAATTTTGGTTTTTTATGTTGTTTTTGAAGTTTAATGTACTAATAAAATAAAGTAAAATGTATTATTTTTCAATTTATTTATCCTTACTACATGTTGTCCTACTAAAATGAGCCGATAATTGATTGTACCAGGAGTTCTTATCTCTACTTTTTTTTTGGAAAAAGTACGAAATTTGTATATTTTCTCAAAGTTTCAGGCTAATGCGCTACCACCAGATGTAAGATAATATAATTTATCTTTTTTATTTACACATAACTGTTCTAGAGGCAAGTTTTTCGTGGTATAGCACTACAAAATATTATTTTTTTATTTTTTGGCCCACCCTAACCTGGAGTTGATACACTTTTTGGTTGTCCACCACTGGGATCATCTTCTGTGCTCGTACGACCACGTCGAAACTCGAGTACCCGCTTACAGACTATTGTTTTTGAAGGCACAGCATCTCCTAACACATTTACCTTCTCGGCTGTATATTTCCATTGGTGGAATACGAAATTGTAAAAGTAGTAAATAACACAGTTGAAAGGAAACTTAGGGAGGAGTTAGAAATATTGAAAGAAAGAGAAAAAGGGTTAGACAATTTAATTAATAATAAAATTAAATTTGATAATGAAGAAATATTTTATAACATAATTAAGAAGTAAATGATAGAGGACAGATAGATAAGATTAAGAATTAAAGTGCAGAGGACTAATTGGATATTTTTAAATAAGGGTGCGTGACTGGCCCAGATGTGGGGGAGAAAGACGGTAGGTTTAAAAGGAACGCGCGCGCGCGCGCATGCACACACACACACACTGAAACACAAGGAATTTGCTAGAAAAATATTTAACTGTCCAGATGGAGGGACAGGGCTCAGAGGGGAGGAAGGGACATTGAATTATAGCTTGTTGTGTGTGAGCAGGGTGTGGTTTGGTGGGGGTGAAGGGTTTATTTTTAAGTTATTTGTTCATTTCCGATCTGACGATGAGCTGTGAAGCTTGAAAGGCTAATCGGAATATTTTTATATAGTGGTGTGCAACAGTGATAATTCTGCTTGTGTTGATTGATTCTTTTCCAGTGTTTTAATTAATTATTTCATGTCATCAACATCTCACTCCTCTATTTACAAATAAGTTTATTATGTAACCACATATACTTAACGCAACGAACACACAAAAATCCTACGACCTAGCCGGTGATTAACACTATACAGTTGCATTGGATGGACAGAAGTGTGTTCATTTTGTAATACTTGTAACGCTGCAATATATTTTGTACAATAACTATAATACTTTCATGGAATGAGTGTATAAATAAACTTAAAAATAACATACTTTCATATTAATGAAACTTGGTTTTAAAGTCCCAGTTATGTATAGAAAAAATATAATGTTAATACAGTTAGATTGTAAATAAAAATGTAATCAGGCAATGAAAATGCAGTATTAGATTTTGTGATGGATTCCTACTGCCTGCATATACTGAACTCTGCCCAAATGAATTACAAATGCACATACATATGGGTATCTTGCAATGTGACAAACGTTCTACACTATGCTCCAGTGACAAATGATGATTATCCATGACAAGCATGCAGATATGTCAAGACCAAAATCATTAGTTTTAACAACTTAGGTTTAAAGGTAGTATTACAAAATTTGTAGTAAGGAAATACCAGTGTTGTGTGTGTGCATGTGTGCACAAAAATATTTATAAACATCAATAAAAATCATGTGTGTCAAGTTAATGACCATATCTATTCATGGACACAGTATTAACTTACACTAGTGAGTAGAATGGCTATACGAGGTCTGTAAAACAGAATTTTCAGTTTTGTCACACATTTTAAAGGCGTAGAAAAAATAGACAAACATCCGCAATGTCTCACTGCTTGGCTGTACAGAACTAGTAGAAAGTTCAATGGCACAGTGGCAGTGTTGATGTGGGTCCTGCATTCTCCACCAAGGTCTGGACAACCATTGTACAAACCATTTTTCATCTTTTGGATTCAATATACACTTCTGAATCTTCACATAATCATCTCTTCAGTTATCCATCATAATTGTTTTACTAATAACACTTTCCTAAATGAATTAATCTGTAAATAGTTTTACGGGAGCAGAGCGTGCTATATGAATGGTGTTGTCCCTCCTACTGTTACTGCTATATGGTTATGTATATTTTCATTATTGTATCAGCTTGCAGTTGATGATATGAAATGTGGTCAAGAGCATTCAAATCTGATACAATAAGCTACTGTTACTAATGATAATGTGATGTATTTATAATATACACACACTTATTGTTTACTAATGGTACCTAAATCTCAATTTTCTATTGTAGTGTATTCACTGTTCATATTCTAAAGGTACCCTAAATGTACTATTCATACATATAATTTGCAATAAAGTTTTAATTATTACCATTCTTAAATTCGACCAATTTCAGTCATAGACCATCATCAGGTCATATACACTGCGCACTTGCGGCCACAATATTGTAAAACAGCCACTATTTACAAATACGAATTCGTAGACATTGATTAATGAACGTGAAACGTATGTTGGTGTCCAAAGTTTCTCAAGAACTCTTTAAAATAGAAAATTGAAGCTACTGTTAGTTATGAGATTATATTAAATCACATGATGTTGAGTCCATTACGTTTAATTTAATTATATTTTGCATTCTACAAAAGACAATTAAAATTTGTCTTCTAAAACGTCTTCATACAATTTTTCCTATAGTAAATTGTACTAAAGATGGCTCAATTACTGTTGCATTCAATCAGATTGGAGAATGAGTCTTTAAAGAATACAATAATATAAAAGAGATAAGAGAGAATAAAGATTACAAGATTTAAAAATTAAAGAAAATGAAAACTAGCCATCAATTCTAAGCCATCCTGATGAATGCAAATGCACTTACCCAAAAGAGTCATCTCACTGGTGCCAAAGATCTTAACACAAACAACATTCTGAGTCTCAAAGGTGCCTGAGACGAGGGGCTGCTTTAATTTAAAACTAACTAGTCAATTTGTTTAAAGCTTAATTTCATTAATTGACTGTAATTTTCTATAATAAATCAACACCATATGTGGGTTAGAGTCTTGTCTTATTTAGTGCACACAAAAGAAGGCTTAAAGGTGCTAGCTAAAGAGACCTCTGAAAATAACTACAACGTAGTTACAAAAAGTAGCTCTGAAGTAAGAGTATAACGATCTCCACAGCCCCTCATCTATTTATGACATTTTTATGGTGTTCTTGTCATTTAACTGCAAAATGTTGTTGATTTTTAGTTGTCCCCCAAACTGCACCACTTTGGGGCTACTACACCACTACTTTTATATTATAAATGGACAAGTCACACAACCCTCCTAAATCCTGAACATTCAAAACATCATATACATACGAGGTGGTCTTCCTCTTGTTGGAGTCCTTGAATACGTTTTAATAGGAGTTTTTTTTTGTGCCGGTAATTGTACAAGTTCATCTTCTGTCTTCATAATGCATCAAAATGAATCTGAAAAATAAAATGTATGAAACTACAATTAAAATACATTAAACTTAAATTATTATAGAGCTTAGCTGATATTTAACTACATTATAACAATAGGAAATTTCCACTGTTACCAATGGTAGCCATTGTTTTTGCCAGTTATCTACTGAAAATAAGTAGGGTGGTAGCTATTATTTTGTGTCAGTTATATAAAGAAAATAATTCGGGTACGTCTTATCAGACGCGCGCGCGTGTGTGTGTGTTTTACAAGAATCCTTAAGTCTCTTCTGTAAGTAAACAACTGTACTGCTTGAAGAAATTTTTATTTCTCATCAAAGGGTAAAATTATCAATGAATATTAATTTGTAAATAAGTCAACTGTTATATTTGTTTTCATAATTAGCTCCTTTATTTTTACCTAGTAGTACAGTCGATGAAGGTTTTGATTCTAAAATAATTTTGAAAAGAATAAACTTTGTTTTTTTAGGAAGATGAAAGCATATATTTTACAGTAAAAAAAAGTTTTGGGTACTACCTGGTGTGCGTCATTAAGAAAAATGCGGCTAATGGAAAAAAATTCGATTTTTTTTAAGTAGCTCCCATAATATTAAATAAAGACAAGTTTTTTATTCAAGCAATCGAAGAGGATGAAATTCTACGTAAAAAAGGTATATTGCATTTTTTTTGTAACATCAGCCGTTAATAAGTAATGAACGTTTAAAGTTTACTCAATTTGTCAGTATGCGATAAGCGTGGGAAACGATAATTTAAAAAAAAATCATAGTATGTATCATACTTAAGACTTAATAACTTTACAACCATCTAAGATATTTTGATTTTGTAAGAACCATTCGAAAGAGGATAAATATTACTTTCAAGTTAATAAAATAATATATGTTTATCTTTTAATTAATATTAATAAACAAAAGCATTAAAAAAAGAGTTTTGTGGTTATGAACAATGTAGTTTATTTACGGTTGTATTGTAAAAAAAAGGATTAAATAAAAAAAATAAACATGAAGAAATACTGTCTAGGGTTCATACTTTAACATGATATGAATGAATTTCCATTAATCATTTGGGACATAAAATGAGATCAATTTAACGTTTCATAAAATTATGTCAAATCTACATTTTCCAATTTTTTCTCTTTAACTTGCAATGAAATAACGAATAATTATTGAAATGACATATATACAATAATGAAATTAAAGGTGAATGTGTATTCTTTAAATAGGTGTAAATAGTTATAACATTGACTTAAAACTTTTTAAATAATAAAATATATACAAAAAATGTCACAAATATGGCTCTTTTTTGTTACATTTACTTATACATTATACTTATTAACCCAACATAATATTAAAGTACGTGTACGGACAGAGTATTTCTTGTTCTTTACGACTATACCAATGAGATTCTGCCAGAGGGTAGGGGCATAAAATAGGAACCTTTCAAAGAGCATGAAGGGCACGCTTCTCCACTCGCTTCCCTTGTATACTTTCTCCAAGCTACGGCCCACACCCGCGACGCCGGAGCAGCTGTGGTGTATATACGTAAACAAACGTGTGCAACAATCAGCTTGAAAGCCATCTGTTTTGTTTACGTTCTTCAGTGCATTTTTTTACTGTTTTTTATACAACTTTTAACAAATAACACTATGGATAATGACAAAAGGTGCGTAAACATTTAATATTTTAATAACAAAACATTCGTTTACATTTAGAAATGCAAGTTTATATGTGATTTTAGTGTTGTACTTTATTGGTTAGGTATCCAAAAGCAGAGTGTTTTTTTATCTTCATAAAGTTATTTATCTGTATAAAAAAGTTATTTGTTTTGTCGAAAAAGAAATTGTATTTAGCGGTTTTAATGGTGTGGATAATTTATTTCCAAATGTCAGACATAAATACTACAACCAGCATAACACACACTTGCCTGCACTGCACCAGTCCACGCCTCAACTTTTCAGACTTACATTTATAAACAAACTATATACATCATTAAAATCATTGTAATCATTAATATGAGTTATTTTATAAGAAAACATTATTAATACAATAATAACAAGCATTACTGTCACACAGTACAAGTGCCATTACACATTTCCTTGTGACATCCCTGTGTACGCCTTAACTTTTTACATTAAATTTTTGAAAAATATTACTTACATTATTGAAGTAATTAATTATTTAGTATTTTTATGCATTACGTGGTATTTTCTGTTTATTTTTCACATTTGTTACTTATTGTTTAAAATGAAGAGTTAACAAACAAAAAATTAAATTGTTTTTTCCAGCATTTGTGAAGATGTGTGTTTTATCTGTAATATGGATATATCTACTTCGCAATCAGTTAATGTTACTAGAGGTATTGAAACTTTAAAGAGTGTTAGCATCAAGAGGAATGATGGACATTACAAAAGATTAAAAGAT
Organism: Magicicada septendecula; assembly: GCA_034769895.1. NCBI lineage: Eukaryota > Metazoa > Arthropoda > Insecta > Hemiptera > Cicadidae > Magicicada > Magicicada septendecula. Next base: position 949,302,411 of record CM068367.1, read on the forward strand.
TTGTCTTCAGTTATGGTGCATGCTAAATGTCGGCGAAAATATATTCTGCAATCTGAGGATAAACTTCAATATACACTATAATTAGTAAAATAGTTTACCTTTTTATTGTCCGTCTGGTGGCCTTTTCTCTATATTTCAATCGACGCGTTTCAGGGCATATGCCCCATCATCAGGATATCCCTTGTTAAAGGTCGTCAATGGTTAAAATATTAAAAACACTGCACACACAATTCTACACACAACAATAAATATAATACAAACATAAAAACACATAAAATGCCCAGATTTTTGACACACACGATATCGACTATAGTCGACTATATAGCATGTCGTGGTGCGCACCATCGATATCGTGTGTGTCAAAAATCTGGGCATTTTATGTGTTTTTATGTTTGTATTATATTTATTGTTGTGTGTAGAATTGTGTGTGCAGTGTTTTTAATATTTTAACCATTGACGACCTTTAACAAGGGATATCCTGATGATGGGGCATATGCCCTGAAACGCGTCGATTGAAATATAGAGAAAAGGCCACCAGACGGACAATAAAAAGGTAAACTATTTTACTAATTATATACTATAAGTGGCTTGGATACCGAAAAACATGGATCTTCAATATACACATTTGGGACCGCAATCTTCTGCATGCTCAAGTAATTATTCTCCAGCAGAAAGCAAGGTCTGCAAATCTTTATCATCTTTTGATTTTGATAATAATTGCTTTGTTTGTGGACTCAAAGCAAATATTAATAAAGAAACGAAGAAAAGTATTACAAGAAGACAAAAAATTCACTTGGTTACTAGCAAAGAATTTCAAGAAAATCTTGAGAATATGCTTAAACATAATAATGATACTGTTGCTAAAGAGGTGCAGAGAAGAATTGCATGCACTGATTTGCTAGCCAGCAATGCAAGATATTATGGAACTTGTTATCGCAAGGACATTTTACATGTTTACTTAAAGGAAAGTACTCATAGCTCTGTCGGACGCCTGTCTGACGAGGACATATCAGCTGATATGGAAGTTATATTTCAGTACATATAAAACAGTAATGATGTTCAATTTTCATTGCAAGAATTGGCTAATCTACTAGGTAATAATTCAATAATTTTTTTTATATAATATTGTAACACTATATTCACCAGTTGCATTGCATGTTTATTTTATTTTATGTTTCAGCGGATAATGTTCCTACTCTTTTAACTGTAAAAGCCAGATTAATAAAAAGATATGGTGAAGGAAATATTAAATTTTCCTCTAAGAGTGGATCTGGTACCATAATAACATTTCGGGACAGCGAGTATATCGCATTGAAACAATCATGGCTTGAAAAAAACAAGGACAAAAATGAAGAAAGATTAAAAATACTAAAAGCAGCTGCAAGTATAATCAGAAATGATATAAACTCAAAAGAATGTGACACGACTTTTTATCCTGCAAGTGATACTTTTTTAAACGATGTTAAAACTAACATTCCAGAGTCTTTGCAATTTCTCATTAATGAAATAATTTTAAAAGGAAAAAAGGAAACATGAAATCATATAGCACGAAGTGTACAACGATTTACCATAGTATTATGTCAGCTGTGAGACCTAAATCTTTTTTGTCTCCATTACAAATTTCGTTGGCTGTAATGTTGCATCGAAAGTTCGCTTCAAAACGAATAATTGATATTTTTTATAACTTGGGTGTTTGTTGTTCATACGACGAAACAAATTTATATGAAGAATGCCTGCTACTGCAACCTCGGCCAGAATTAAAGAGTGGATGATTTGCACAATTTATTTTTGATAATGCAGATTTTAATACCAATACGATTGATGGAAACAATACATTTCACAGTACGGGTGGCATTAAAGTAATTACACCATATAGTTGCTACATGAAAAAGAAAAATATTTATCATGAAAAGGTTAAGTCTTGGGCAAACAATATTGATAACTTTGAAAATATCCCCTTTTGCATTTAGAAAGTGTACATGAAAATCGATTTGGTTACAACAAGATTTTAGCCGAAGAAATGGAACAAGCCGATTAGAATTGTAACAGCACAAAAGCTCTCGAACGTCAACGTAGATCCTACAAGAATATATGCAACAAAATATTTTTCGATTTAAATATGAATATACCAACAACACAACAAAAATTCCTTTCCAATTTAAAAAATAAAAAGAGATTAATTGAATATTTAAAAGTGGCATTTGAAGAGAAGAACGTAGTCGTAAAACAAGCTGAGGATGATGCTGACATACTAATAGTTAGAACATGTCTGGAGCAAGTTCATAAGATATCAGTCATTGTATCTGACGATATAGATGCATTGGTTCTTTTCACAGCTCTGTCTTCGGGAAGTACTACACATTATTTTATGAAATTACATAAAGGAAAACAACATAAAAAAATATCCCTTTTGCAGAGAAAACATTTTAATTTTATTCTTCGTATTGTTTAAATTTTTGTTGTTTAAGACCTGAAGATGTCAGTAATGACGAAAAGCTTAGTCGAACAATAAAAAATTATAGCAGTTAGCAAATTCATAAAAGAAATTTTAATTTTACATGCGCTTACTGGCTGTGACACTACATCGTGCTTTTATAATAAAGGAAAAAAAAAGTATTTGTAATTTGTTTGAGATGAAGGCAAAATATGATGTATTCAAAGAGTCTGTGGAGTGTTTTAAAATCCCCGATAACATTCATGAAATTGTTTTTGAAAATGGGTTGAAATGTGTGCTGGCTCTCTATAATGCACCAAAAAATGTATCGTGTATTGACAAATACAGATATATTTGTTTTTCAAAAGCTGTATTAAAAAAGAAATCCGTTAATTTAGCGAGCCTGCCACCAACAGCTGACGCAGCCCGGCAACATTTATTCAGAGTGTACTTGCAAGTACAGAAATGGCTGTCAAATGACCTTGTAACCGAAGATTGGGGTTGGTTCAAAGAAGACATCCTTTTACCAGTACAAATGAATAAGTTACCTGCTCCAAAGCATCTTTTAGAGATGATTTTTTGCAAGTGCAAAAAAGGTTGTACAAAAATGTGTAGTTGCAGAAAAGCTGGTCTTTACTGCTCTGCGGTGTGTGCTTCCTGTCAGGCAGAACAGTGTAATAATTTGCCTCCTACTTTCAATGAAGATGACGATGACGTCGATGAACATTTGGATGCTAATGATGACGTCGAAGAAAATTTGGATCCAAACGATGACATCGATGAACATTTAGATGAGTAATTATATGAGTAAATTGTATACTGTAATTTGTTAATTAAAACATTTTTTCTTTTTAAAACAGCGGAAAAGTTATTATGAAACAATACCCGCATGTAAAGTGTTCGAAGATAGTATATTTTAGTTCATTAATATGTAATTTTTATGATATAATGATTTTTATGGTAAAACAGTATTTTTCTCCGAAAAACACGATAGAAAAACAAAGTTTTGGCCATTACCCGCACTTTTGTACATGTTAGGTTATGTTCGAAGACCGTATATTTTAATTAATTAGTATGTCATTTTTATGATATAACGATATTTTTTACTAAAACAGTGTTGTTTCTTTAAAAAACGTGCAAAACGAATTTTTGGACATTACCCGCACTTACGGGTTAAGCACAAGGCCTGGAACCCAAAACTTTTTTTAAATCTCTTTTTTATGCTTCAAATGTATTGTATACAAAGTTTCAGCCTTTTCGGAAAAATTTTAAGGTTTCAGGGCATTTTCGGATTCGTCGACTGTACTATAGGTGATGTTGTTTTGATTTGATGCATCCCTACTACCCTCTTCGTAATAATAACTTCCCATGTATATGACAATAAGAAGAATTTAAGCTGAGAGATGATAAACTGACCTGATATCAGTAATCTGATATTCCTGATAACCACTTAGTGAAGCCAAACCTCCTATGGCTACAATGCCTGAGTAACAACAACAAAAAAACCAAGTGTTTATACAACGATGCGTACAAAACAACTTTAAAATATACTTATTACCACCACATAAGGTTTACAAAAATAATATGCTGGTTTTACAATCTAGTTCACACTCAGTTAGTTATGATGTCATGGTCCACATGTTACGGTCATAATAAAAAGCCATTGTTTGAAAGTATGAAGATGACAGGTGTATCCTGTATGGCTTAATTATTAATTCAATACTATCTATAATACTGTGTAGACACAATAATTTAAATACCAGTCTGGCAACAAAGCTTCATTTAATTTTTGTATAATAATAAAACATAAATGAATACCGTTCCAGTATCTTATTCTTTATAATATTTTTATAGTTGTTTACAATAGTGAGATCGAGCAGGTGGGATACCTTCAAATATTTATTGTGTGTCCAAGCAGCCATACGCCCTGAAGGATTAAGCGACCCTCACACCCCCACTCACTCACACACACACACACACACACGTGCAGCCCGGTCTACCTGCCGCTCAGTGTTTAGTAGAGCTCTGTGTCGGTCAGTATATTGCGGGATATAGTGTATTTCTGTGTTTCTATATTAAGTCCTATTTTCTTGTTTAAAAGTATAGTGAGTTCCTTATGTGTATGTTTGAATTCTTTAATGATGTCTTCTGGCAAGTCAAAAGAAACTTTACATTCACAAGCAAGAACAATAGTTGCTTCTGTGATTCAATACTTTTGTTTGGAGAAAAATAATTTAGGCCCTTTAAAAGACGTCAAAAAGGTTTTGAAAGAGTGTCTGACGCTTGCGGTGTTTCATATGGGACAGTAAAATGAATAAATACTCAACTAAAGGACGAAATTACAGTAAAAAGTAATGAGACAGAACAAGGCTCTTGCGAAGATGACACCGAAACAGTGGCGGCAGAGTCATCGACACAAGATGGTGGAAATGTCACCAACTCTCTACAAAAGAAGAGACGTATATTAATTAGTACTCCCAGGAAGAAGAATCCTCAAACACCTCGGAACCGACCTGTTACGGAAGTGGATGACTTCGGAAAGTCAGCCATACGTCGCCACATCATGGGATACTACGAAAGAAAAGAAGTGCCCACCTTAAGAAGACTGCAGGTTTCTCTGAAGGAAGCTGGACTTTTTAATGGTGGTAAGTCTTCCTTAGCCACCGTGTTGAAGGACTTGGGATTCGCATATAAGAAGTTCAATACTAGAAAGGTGTTAATGGAGAAACCATCCATCGCTCTGAAAAGATGCCAGTTTCTTCGGAAAACAAACAATATAGACCTAAAAACCACTGTGTTCCTGGACGAAACCTGGGTTAATGAAAATATAAGTCACAATATGGGTTGGACTGATGGAAGTGTGAAGGGAACTTTGAGCGCCCCACTTGGAAAAGGTAAACGTCTGATAGTTTGTCACGCGGGGAGTCAAGATGGATGGATCAAAGCGCCACCACTTATTTTTCAGTCTTGTAAGACCGGTGATTACTACAAAGAAATGGACTCGAAAGTGTTCAAAAATTGGTTTTTCAACATTTTAATCCCGGTGTTATCGCCTGGCACTACTATAATTATGGATAATGCCCCTTGTCATTCGAGAGTGGAAAATAAGGCACCGACATTGAATTCTACCAAAGATGAAATGATAAGGTGGCTGAATGACAGAGGAGTGTGCTTTCTGCCTGACCTGAAGAAGCCGGAACTTTATAACGTTGTGAAAATGCACAAACCCCCGCATCCCACCTACATCATTGATTCCAAAGCAGCAGAATTGGGATTCAAAGTGATCCGCCTTCCACCTTATCATTGCCAGTACAACGCAATCGAGATGGTCTGGGGATATTTAAAACATTACGTGAAAGAGAGAAACAAAACTTTTAAGTTAAAAGACGTAAAAGAACTCTTTTTGAAAGCTGTAGCTGCTGTGATGCCAGAATTGTGGGAGAAATATGTAAAAAACGTGAAGAAGCTGATGGACGAAGACTGGAAAAGTGAAGGACTTAACGATCTCAGTGTTCGAGACTTAATTATAAACTTGTGTCCTGGAGATAGTGAGTCTGAAAGTGATAGTGACACTGAAGACGACGATGTTGGATGCGCAGTTTTACAGTAAGTTAGTGGGGTTTTCTTCTCATAGCATCTTTTGTAATATTTATCGTTATTAATTTTTTTTTTAATTTAATAGACCAATTCAAAACAATTCCGTCCATTTATTTACTTGTTGCTTCGTTAATTTTGTAGAGATGAATATTATGTTTTTGACACGTTTGAAGAAGCCACCCTCCTATAACTGTTATTGTACCTGTAAATTGTAATATGTCGTCAGCATAAATTTATTTAAACTTTCCTTTTAAGATATTATTATAAATGAATTTTTGCCATATAAATTGTAACGCAATTTGTTATCGTTTCTTAATTATTGTACTTGACTTTGAATTTTGCATACACTGTTTATCACACATAGAGTTATTGTAAATTTGTATGATGTTACAACTGATTCAAATAAAGTCTAAAGAACCACTTTCAAATAGTCAAGTTTATAATCTAACCCAATGACCTTTAAACTGCTTCGGAGTGTCACAATGATACCGGTTTGGACTCATTTTTTAAGGAATAATATGTAGAATTTAAAAATTACAATATTAATTGGATAAAGATAAATATTTAAAAATTCGTAGTTTTGCAGTCCAGTGCCTAGTAGGTGACTCATAAAAGAACCATTAGCGGGTGGTGGGCCGAGTTGTGCATGCATGCGTGTGTGTGTGTGTGTGTGTGTGTGTGTGTGTGTGTGCGCACGCGCGTGGGGGTGCAAGGGTCGCCTAATCCTAATCCTTCAGGGCACATGGCTGCTTGGACACACAATAAGTGAGAATGGCAAGAGTGAAACAGAGTTAGACCCCTGTATTTCAGCAGCCAGCAGACTGTATGGAGCCATAAAATAAAAGTTTCTTGGAAAAAGGGAAATCTTGAAGCAGACAAAACTGGCAGTCTACAAATCTGTATACGTATATCCCAACAAGATCTATGGCTGTGAGTCATGAACCTTGAATGGAAGACATAAAAGCAAAATTCAAGCAATGGAGATAAGATTTCATCAAAGTTTAGAAAACAAAACAGGGTGAGATAGAATACAAAGCCTCACTATCCACAGGAAACATGTGGGTGATCCCTCTAATCAATATGATAGAAAGCTCACAGCTGAGACAGGTTGGCGATGTCTGTAAAATGGAGAACTAAAGGTACCCTAGGAGAGCATGAACCCAGAAGGTAGAATCACAAGAGTAAGACCCAGACTGAAGAGGGATGACAGTTTTAAAGAAAGTGTAGAAAGGAAAGAGCAGTGTGGGCTGGGCTACAGAACTGACCTAGAATATGACAAGATGGTGTGCAAACCTCAACACTTAATGAATAGAAAAAGATGATTAAGTAAGTTAGACAGTCAGTATTACGTTCACCCTCATACCAGATTAAATCCAAATAAGACATAAGGTGTTTGGTGAAAAATGGTAGCGATGCGTAACACTACTTTTAAAATTGAAGATGTGCATGTTCTCTGTGAAACAAAAGTTTGGACAAACAAGACATGTGGATTTCTTCCATAATCATGTAGTGAAAATGGAAGCAAACAAATAGCAGTGATGAATTAAAGATTCACACTATTAAGTGTTCAGGCAAAATTAACAACCTTGTGACACACAGTGAATTCGAAGGTTGGTTGCCCATTTCAATTTTTCAAATTCTGTCACTGTTATCTCCATCAATTAAATTGTTCTAATATCTTGAAGTATCTGAATGGATTAATCATTTTAGGTACTTACAATTAAATTCAAAATATAAAATACAAAACAATTTTGACTTTCAGTTAGCCTATAATTACAAGAATACAATTTCAGTTATAATTTCAGAATACAAAAAATAAATCATACGCAAACAAAAACTTAAAAAGTAAGCAAGTAAACTGTAATATAAAGTATCTTTTAAATTCACTATAACATGATATTTTCAGATAAAAACATTTTAGAACAATGTGACAGTGTACATTTATAAGCATGTGACAGCGTACGTTTATAAGCAATATCAAGAAATTGTCATGTCAACATTAACATTAACATGCACATTAACAATAATTTTTTTTTTAAGCTTTGAGATGTTCCTGAACACACTGCCACACATAATAGCAGAAATTGGTGAGTCAGGAAGAACTTTTTGCATACTGATATCACACATACCAGAGTAATATTTAGTAGAATTACAAAACAAGTGGTAATATTTTCAATTTGATACATTCCTTTTTCAGCTATGATGTTACAAGATCGCAAAAGTTTCTGTATTCTCAGTATACTAGTTCCAGTAAAAAAATAAACAAATATGCATGTGCTACAGAAACGCAAGTTCATAAACAAATATTAATTTTATTATAAACATAACATTAAAAAACATATGGTAATTCTGACAAAATATTTTCTCTATTTTTTTCATATTTTTGTACAGTCAAAGCTACTACATAAGGCTACAAAATAATATAGTAAAATGTTCAGTTAAACTTTTTAATTTGAAAAAGAAACTTACAACAGTAGTCATCACTATCATCATGAGTCTCAATGGTGGCTGACACTATAATTTTCACAGTTGTACACTTAACAACAGATGGATTATAGCTAATAGTGTATATTTCTATATACACTAAGGTATAAACAAGGTACAATCACAAAAAACTTTACTTTTTACTTGCATATTGTAAAAACATTTCACAACAAATTTTGAAAAACTGACAAAACATGTTTCATATATTTTTATTCGGAATTGTATTTTTTGTAAAATTCCATTTCTGACTAACAACTCCAAACTGTATAATAACTACCTAACTTTGTTGTTTTTGTGGACATATTACTTTTCTAGGGTAACAATAGAGAAAAAACTAGGCACTTTCTCCTTATCTGTGCTAACACTGTATTTCCAATATCTCAGACAGCACTGCATAAACTCATATAAAAATACCTAATATTTTAGTGGATGGTTAGTGAGGATCGGTCAATAATACAAATTTTAGCTATTTTGCGTCGACGTTTCGACAATATTTATTGTCATCTTCAGGACCTGTGTATGAAATACAATAGAAATATCAAACATAATGAAACAATTAAATATTAAATGGGTGAACGTGTTGGTGTATGTGAGTGTGTGCGTGCATATGTATGTATGTATGTATCATTTTATATGTGAAGACTTATGATAGTTTGTTTACATCTTCAAATTTATTAATTATTAACTCCTAAAGGCAATGCCTTGTCGCTGTAGCCACGTCACTCTATCCCTTGCGATATTCTTCATTTCTTTATAGGACCCACTATTCACGACACTCATTGTGCTGCGGAAATATGCAGTTCTTGGTCTTCCTTTGGGCTTCTTCCCCACTACTTTGCCCTCAAAGATGTTAGTTAAAAAAGCACTATGTCTGATCACATGCCCTATCAACTTAATCTTCCTCACCTCTATACTCCTAAGCAGTGTTCTATTCTCATTTATTTCCTCTAAGATCTGTTCATTCGTCTTCCTATCTGTCCAACTAGTTTTTGTCATTCTCCACCAAATCCACATCTCCATTGCCTGAAGTCTGTCACTCTCCACCTTCCCTAATGTCCACGATTCACACCCGTAAGTTAAAACACTCTATACAAATACCTTAACAAACTTTTTCCTTGTTTCAATACTAATATGGTTGCTTGTTAATAAGTTCCTTTTGCTCTGGAATGCTTGTTTTTCCAGAGCTACTCTCCTCTTAATCTCTGCCAGACACTTATTCCCACTTGTAACTATGCTACCCAGGTAACAAAATTCAGTAACGTGCTCCAATATTGTGTTGTTCAACATAATGGTTGATTTAATGTCTTCTCTTTTTTTACTTACAACCATTATTTTAGTTTTCTTAACATTTATCCTCAATCTCCAAGCGTGAAGAATCTTGTTAAACGTACCTAACATTCGGGTCATATCTTCAAATTATCTTTAAGAAAACGAGCAAATTATAGTATGAGAGAACTTAATTTGTACAGTATTACAATTTAAATTACTAAATGTAATGATATTTTAATTAATTAAACAAACAGTAACTGTAGACAGTTTGTTTCTAAACTATGATTGTTTGTTAACACCAGTAGGGAGTGAAACATGGTAAAATTAACTTTTAATAATTACGTAGTGAACATCCCCTAATCTGTTTTAGTTATAGGTAATATACTACTTTGCTATATGTTGACTGCTGTAGGTATAAACAGTTTATGTACCAATCAATATCCAATTGTTTCGTTATGTTTGATATTTCTATCGTATTTCATACACAGGTCCTGAAGATGACAATAAATATTGTCAAAACGTCGACGCAAAATAGCTAAAATTTGTATTATTGACCGATCCTCACTAACCATCCACTAAAACATTCATTGATTGACGGTCACTAAAAATTTAAGGATTTAAAAATACCTAATGTTTTCATGCATAAGGCTAGAAAAGATTGTTTTCATTTTAGTACATTTTGTTTAAAAAACAATACTCACCTCATGATGGTTTAAAATATTTAATAATTAAATATAATAGTTTTAACACAAAAGTACCGTACCGTTACTTAAATGGTTACTGTAAAACTTAATTGTAAAGTTAGCTGATAATATGTTTTATGTTATATATAGTATAAAAGTATAATGCGAGAGTGATTATTAATGTTATCTACAAATAAACCGAGTTATGTAAATACAATTTTATATATATATATATATATAATTAAAGTAAAAAGTAGTGAATAATTTAAAGTTTAAAGCGTTGTTACACAATAGGACTCTAGCATAGTAACCCGCATGTAACCTGCCGCACTTTGAGTTGTGAATTTTTTGTGTATTGTAAATAGGAGTGGATATTATTTTTTTATTTACACTGGTTTTGTATGTTTGCTCTTATTTGTGTAACTTCCTGCCTAATGGCATCATTCTTGGTCACCAGTAATGGCAGTTAAACTTATAATATGATAATATTACTTCACATAATAATTAAATGACAATAAAAAATGATAAACATAAAAAGAAACACTTATTTTATTAGGATACTTTTAAATTATTATGTTAAACATATACACAATGTGAATCAATACTGTTGCACAGCCAAAATATTGAAAATAAAGCGTGAGTACAGCTAATGGAAAAGTACCGACCACTGAATATTAAGCGTTAAAATAAAGTAATGATTACATTGTGCTTAATAAAACAATCTTTATTCAGCATACATTTGGCAATGTTGTTCACATCAATTTTGTACATCGATTATGGATGTGTATGTTGTATGTGCATTCAATTTATTCTGAAAGGTAGTTTAGGTACAATGTAATGTTTTACTACTATGTCTACTAATTCAATTCTTTTGATTTCTCGAACAATACTGTACTCAGAACCTATCACATCAATGCCTTTTTTTTTTTTTTTTATTGTTTATGACTCCTTTAGTTATTATATTTCTCTTTTCAAAATAGTAGGAACACACAAATATCTGAAAAGAATCAAGAATAAAAGGCTCATCAGTTAGAATTAACTGAAAATATTAAACTCTGAAAGTTAAATTTGAACTTCTTGAATGTTACCATTAAAATTACTTTTTTATTGGTAAAAAAATTACTTTTTTAATGGTAAAAATAAAATTAATTTTTTGTAAAAAATGAAAAACTGGGTACAGTTTGCTTACAGGTTAGTCAAGATCTTACAGCTTGAAACTGTAAACCATGCTGGTACCATGCTCCATGACCAGTAAACCTCATGAACATAATAACCGATGTCCCATTATTCCTTGATACAAATACATTTCAAATATATACTTAATACTTATATAGTTAATAGATTAAGAAACTTTCTCCACAACACTTAAATTCGATTTTAACATAAGAATTTCATAATTTTAATTTTTCACCTAAAAGATCAAGTTGCAATAAACTTAAATCATGTTTTTTTTGTACGCATATTCAGAAGTTTTCTATGAATTTTATACAAAAAAAAATGTTTAAGCAGATCAAAAACTGTACGTACATACAGGCACATAAAAAGTATGAACAATTTCATTCCTTCTTACGTATTACTAATTCAACAAAAAATTATAATTCTTGTCATCGGCTCCTGCTACCTATATGTAGCTATATCGCTAACTGAAAATTAATTGTCATCCAATTACAATCATTCAGCCTACGAGAAAACCTAACCTGGTTCCATCTCATACCTAACCTTCACACACTAATTTTGTTTAACTTTGTGGAATTTTGTCATTCGCATAATGACTACAACTTTTCGGATTAGTCACTCCCGATAAGAAAATTATGCGATGATTGAAAAATAATATGAATTTGTTTGATAACTGTAACTATTTTACACAAACTACATTAATAAACTGAACTTACTTGTAAATTTAAAAAAAACACAAACGCCCCTTAAAAGCTGTCAACCTACGCGTCACTTGTACAATATGGCGGACTAATTTCAAGGGGCACAAATGAAGGATGCCAACAGGAAAAAAAATGTAGATTCATAATAACACGAAACTTTGGAAACAGATATATTAAATGTACATAACGAAATAAACCACAATTAATAAACAAACTAATTATATACAAATATATCATATAGTTACTTCAAATAATCATTCATCCATTAAGAAATATGAAAATAGTTGGTAATCCTGGAACTGTAAACTACAAATGTAACAAAAATAGCAAAGTTACATGTTTGAGAAATATTAAATAACATCGCAATACATTATATGTAAATATACATTTATCAAAAATAAAATTTAATTATTTACCCAATTATAATATTATATGTACAGCTTTCCACAGTCCTTATAGATCCACAGTTTTTATTTGGGGTCTGTCACTGTTTCCTGCGGACAAAGCAACTTCCGTCTCCACGTTTGTATTTTTTTTCCGTTTTCGATGTGTACTAGAACTGTTTTCTTCACAAGTAACTAATGCCAGTTTATGGAGGTTATGTAGACAATGTAACTTAAATAAAATTTACTTTGTTAGTGTACAATAAAACGGTGTATTTACTGGAAGTACAGAAATAATTTTCCATTTATCGCACATAATTACGTTACACAGACGATTTTTGGAGGTTGTGTCTACGTTTAACAATGCAACTTAACCTTTTAGATTTTTAAAATTAATTAGATTTAACAAAAATTTCCTTTGTTAGTGTACATTAAATTATTGTATGGATACAAGGCTGCTGTACATAACATTAAAGGCTGTATTTATTCGAAGTACCGGAATTAAAACCTAGTTCCAATTTAGAACGTAGACCTATAACCTATTTGCATAGTTTATTGGGGTTTATTGGCACATATTTTATTAAAAGGGTGTATTTATTGGAAGTACAGAAATTATTTTCCATTTATCGCACATAACTACGGTACACAGACGATTTTTGGAGGTTGTGTCTACGTTTAACAATGCAACTTAACCTTTTAGATTTTTAAAATTAATTAGATTTAACAAAAATTTCCTTTGTTAGTGTACATTCAAAGGGTGTATTTATTGTATGGATAAAAGGCTGTATATACATTAAAGGCTGTATTTATTCGAATTAAAACCTATCGGTACTTCCAATTTAGAACGTATAACCTAGTAGGCTACGTTATTCGTACATACAGTATTTTATTGGAGTTTATTGGTACATATTTTATTAAAAGGGTGTATTTATTGGAAGTACAGAAATTAGTTTCCATTTATCGCACATAATTACGGTACAGAGACGATTTTGGGAGGTTGTGTATACGTTTAATTATCTAACTTAACCTTTTAGATTTTAAAATTAATTAGACTTGTAGGGGTGTGCATGGCAGAACTACTTGTGCACCCACTTTATAATCATATGTTTGGTAACACTGAGAACTTTAAGCCTTCTTTTATGCTTAAACAAATTATATATACACTTAATTATAGAAAAGCAAAAAGCAAATATGTAATTCAAAAGACTAATTTGCTCTAATAAACACATGCTGAAGTTAAAAACAAAAGAGTTTTTACTTGCCTAACTAATCATTAGTTACTAATGTGACAGTTGGAGCTGCTTTTTCTGCAAAAGCTGGGGTATGTTGGATTCAAGAGTGGTTAAATTAAGTCATAAATCTGAGTGTGCGTCAAGTCTATTTCTGTGCTTGCTTTTCACTTGAGATGAAAATCCCATTTCACTCAAGAATGAGGTGGTGAATGGGATGAGCAACTCCGAAAGTTCAGGATATTCATCTCTTAAAGATATCCAGAACTTTGTTAAGTCAGAATCTAAAAGTTTATGGATTTTGTTGTCCATGACATGTCTCATGTTATCACTAACTATACAAAATAATTTACTAAAAATTTAGTTTTAATCCCAGCATCACAGATGATATCACACAATTGCTCATTTAGTTTTACTGACAACATGTTAGAACTTTCAAAATACAAGAATGGGTCTTGAATCCAATTGAATTCACTGTATCCCTCTGGGAAGCAACTTTCAATCTGGTTATAGAGAGTTAAACATCAGAGCTGGTAAAAAACAATGGTAGAGCATGAATAACAAAAATGTACAGTTTAGACTATGTACAAAACAGGTTGAATTTAAATTGTTAAAATGATATATCTTAGTTATTTACATGTAGTAGCTTTTTAAGACACAGTAAATAAATTTCTGAACCTGACTTTGCAACCCACCAAATGCCCTCTCGGGACCCTGCAGTGGCTCATGCCCAATAGGTTAAGAAATGCTGAACTAAAGGCATGTTTGTGGAGTGAAACATAAAAGATAACCCAGACTTCTAAAATGCTCTTAGTGAAATGGGATTTTCAGGAGTAACAACACACTATTTGGTTAACAAGCACATTTTACTAATATTCTAATACCAAGTCAATTAGATAGCTTAAATGTGTAGTACTCTATGTGATGCTGATCACATACTGTTAATCAGCAGCACTGCAGAATATTCTAGAGCCACACTCTTGGCATTCATCTGGAACTTTATCACATTAGCCTGATAATTAGGATGTTGCCTATCAAATCATCACCGGAATCTACACTGTTGACTGTAAACAAATACAATAAATTCCTTTTGTGATCACTTTGGGCCAATATGAATTTAATAGCACTAGCCGAATAATAACAATAACTGATAACAAGATTATGCAAGATTTGCCATTACTTTCCTATACCTGTGATTACAGGCATATTGATATACCTGTTACTATGTATAGAGGTGTTACTATACATATTGTATGTTAAAACTGTGAGGTGTATTTTATAATCTGGAACATTTTATACCAAATGATTTAATCAGAAAAGATTATGTAAAACACAAAATTAGAACAAACACACCAAAAGTATCTATAGAAATTTAAAAAAAAAACAAAATTATGTAAATGACAAATTATTCAATAAATGATTAAATATGTACCATAATTTATTAGATACTGCAATTATTTTTTATAGAAACAAACATCCACTAGCAACTACAAAACCAATTTTCCCTATAATGTACTTAGCAAGATCCTGATCTTTTAGATACATTGTTGGATTGTTAATGCTAGCATTTTTTTATTCTTTTCCCTAAACATTTTGAAACCATAATTTCAAAGTGATACTACCTGAGATGCCTTTCCATTGTGTTTCCTTTTGCTCCAAAAAAAATATTTTGTTGTGTTGATGTCTTTATTCTTTAAAATTTTGTGTGAGGGAGATTGCAAAATTTTTAACTGAACTGTAGCATTTCATTGTCTCAGTTTTTTGTCATTTTTTGTGCTACTGTAAAGTGTTCACTTTTTATTTACACCTAAGTCATGCCGTTTTTATTTTACATTTTTACACTTTCTGTCAAGCTACTGTAAAGCTACATTAAAATATACAATTTTATTTTTAAAAAATTATCAAATCAAGCACTTGTCTGTAATAACTGAAATATATGAGAGTTTTATTTAAGGTTATTGCTGGCTCTCACATCCTACCTTCCAGTATTTGCGTATCATCCGTCAGAAATGTGAATAACTCAACAGGATACTAAGTCATTCTTACTACTGTTCAGATGCATTTAGCATGTACACCAGAGGCAGATTTATGCATAGGCAAAGTAGGCTACTGCCTACGGGCGGCAAATTTTGTAAAGGTCATTATGTTGTTTTTATACCTAAGAGATGTTTCAAATGCCGCTCCATTTCATCTCAATATGATAAGAAGCTTTTAAAAATACAGTATATGTTGTTTAGTAACAAGGCTTATTACATAAAGAGAATAGTTCATCATTTACTTCTGATCTGTATATGAAGTAGGCCCTACATCGTTTTTTCACAATTACATTTACATACATTATATATGTGATACTTCCATTATATTAATTATTTAACTATTAATTTGTTTACATTCAAATTTCGAACATCCTTTACCGACTCTGTAATTTGACATGAGTGAATGTCAATAGATGCCACTAGCTGCTAACAGACAGACTATGAGCATAGTATAATTTCATACCCAACTCTAGTGCCAGTTGAGCTTCAACCTGCCGAGGAGGGAAATAAGAGGTCTACACATAGTACGTGTCCGTTAAACACCTGTTGTATTTTACATAAATCGTTAAATATATATTCATCAAATAAATTGATAAGCAAAAAGTGATAAGTGAAAGGATGATTATGTCAAAAGATGTGCATATAATGTATTTTCATTTATTATGTTAGGGTAATATTAGTGGAATGATAATATTCTACCACTACTGTATTACAGTATACAAATGTAGTGATATATCTTGGCACAATACTATGTAATAAATTTGGATAAAAGGATCATTTCAAATAGAAAGGATAGCTGGTGTGATCAGTCATAACAAATTTGTATTAGTTTTTTGAGAATTTGTTCCTATCAAACTGCAATAAGCATATTTTCAAACCTTTATGGATGTGTGTCAAGGAATTTACAGATTGCACCAAAAGAAACAGTTAAAATATATCTTTTCAATTAAACAAAAATTGGTCTTGTAATATCAGTCAGTAATACAGCAGGAACTAATCAGTTAATTCTTTGTATTGTTTAAATTAGCAGCCATCCTTACTATTTCTTTTATGAATTTGCTCACTGCTATAATTTTTATTGTTCGAACAATAAAAATTATAGCAGTGAGCAAATTCATAAAAGAAATAATCAGTTAATTGCTATTACAAAATGCCTTATTCCTTTTTCATGACGATCAGATTTTGCTATACGCCTGCATAAATAAAAATTATTAAATTGCTTAACTCTCAACACAAAGTATTTAAACTATTTAACATGAAAAGTTCATCATGTCACATATTCTAGTAACAAGGTAAGTTTTTGGAATACTGTTTTAGCTGAATTTATACACTAGGAGGACACTCAGCATTTAGTTTGTGTGTGTAACTCTGGTTAATCAAAGAGAATTATTTGTGTAAATTCAAATTTAGTAATACAAATCTACTACCATAAAGGCCTGGAATGCTATGCGTTAAAGAATTTTAATTAACTTTATATGGGGAAATCTGGTTTACATAACATTATTTCTGAAAATAATAATCCTGAAATGTAATCAGTACTTATATCAAGTTAAGTGCAATAATTAAATAGATTCTTCAACTTGCACGTTGCAAAATTCAGGTGCTAATCCTTTACTTTATTTTTAATTCAACATCAATTTATGTTCAGCAACGTTAAAAAAAAAAAAACATGTTATGGCCTCTGAGAAAGAACACAGTGAGTGGAAGCTGGCTTAAATGAAGGTAAACATTTTATCTAATAATTAGTGTCCCGAGTTAGAAAACATGTGCAATACATATTATAAAAAGAAGGATATTGTTTTTACTTCCATGTTCCATAAGGAAATGGATGGCGAAAAAAATCGTGTTCGAGATAAGGGCTGATTCTGATTGTACTACCCTCAATACATAAAGAAGTAATTTTTTGAAAGATGTCTGTGTATAGAATTTTGTCTATGGCGAATGATAATTGCCGCAAATTCAAATAATTTTTTGCATATTGTAGAGGACTCAAGGTCTGTTGATTTTGGTGAAGATCGGTTAAGGAGAAGGGGTAGTTTACCTGCAACGTTTTATGTTTTAACAAGTGTAAAGTACTTAATTTTGATAAATTAAGTATCCTGAAAAGGTCATAATAATCTACTCTAGAAAGGTAGATGAAATATCGATAAATGAAAAGGGGTAGGGGGAGTTGAAGGGGGAGGGGATAATTTTCTATAATTTAAAATGATAGGTGAAGGGGAGGGGATAATTTTTTATATGTGTACTACATTATCGGCAACGATGAAGTAGTTTGTTGATAAAATTCCTTTCCAGGCTGTTTGGCCGTGGTCCAATGTATTCTGCAAAACCAGACGTTTCGGAAGTGCCATCGACTGCCATCATCAGTGAAAATCAAGTGCGCTAATGTGAGGTGGTAGATGTTAGTGACCACAATTCTGTGGTTGAGGCTGAAGATAGAAGTAGTTTCTGTAGAAATATTTCATTTCTAAAACGATTTTAAATATAAATCTTAAAACATGGAAGTCATGTATGGTTCTCCACACATTAGATTGTACTGGGTTCTAAATTGGAAGTAGAATTCTTGAAAAGAACGAATCCATAATATTTTTACCATGTGGGGCGCATTCCTTGAAACATGTGGGTGTTAATGCTGCAAAACTCAATGCAGATGTGATGACATTTTTCGGGCATGTTGCAAGTCTTTACTCATTTTTCTCTAGCAGCCCTAGAGAAAAATGTTGGGAAGTTTTGAAAAAGCACATTCCTTTATCACTGCAGAGCTTCCCTGAAACAAGATGAAGTGAGAGGATCCAAGCTGTCAAACCGATAGTTAAGCACTACCCAGGAGTACTTAAATTGTTGGATATACTTTAGAAGAGATGTCTTCTAGTCTAACTCCCTCTGCCTACAACATCATATTAGGGTTTAAGAAATATTTCAATTCCACAAAGAGCTTAATGTTGGCATCGTTTTGGTTCAAAGTGCTTTCATATATTGACTAAAAAAATGTTGTTATTCAAAGCAAAGGAATCACACTCGTTGAAATAACTCTAGTGGAAGATTTGCTGACAGAATTGAAATTGTTGCGTGATAACCCAGACAGCATAATTGAAGAACCAAACTTAATTGCAAAAGAACTAATAAAAGTTCCTCCTGAATCTCCCAAAAGGTGGAAAAAAGTACAGATCAATCCAATAGTGATTTTTCAGTAAACAAAGATCAAGAAAATAAATTTAAAACCTCAGTCATGTACCCAGTATTAGAGTTTGTAATGGGCAACATAAAAACACGATTCACTGCAATTAGTTCAATTCGAGACTTGTTTCCACCAGTATTGAACTTTACGGACATGGAAAATGATGAATTAGAATTGAAAGTAAAAGTTCTCATTAGCAAGTTTAAAAAGGAATTGGCAATGGATCTATTTGAAGAAATATTACACTTGAAGAACATTTATAAAACAGAGTTTGAATCAGAAAAGAATCCACTAAGCCTACTCCAAAAACCTTCAAACTGTATTTGTGAACTTCTGTCTTGCCTATAGGCTTTTCTGTACTATTCCAGTTACAGTTTCGTCTCCTGAAAAATCTTTGAGCAGTATAGCGAATTCACTGAAAACTTGGCAGAGAAGCACTACCTACCAAGAAAGGCTTAATAATTTGGCAATTTTAGCTATTACAAATGAATTGGCTAACAGTATTCCACTCTAACCCATTATTAATACTTAATCATTTGGGTGTTAACAGAAACTGCACATTGCTTTTTATTGCATTATGTTGAAAAAAGGATTTTAATGTACTTGTTTAGTTATAGGCCTACGTTAGATTGTACTGTGTTCTAAATTGGAAGTAGGTTTTAATTCCGGTACTTCGAATAAATACAGCCTTTTATCCATACAATAAATACAGCCTTTGAATGTACACTAAGTAAGGAAATGTTTGTTAAGTCTAATTAATTTTAAAAATCTAAAAGGTTAAGTTAGATAATTAAACGTTGACACACCCTCCCAAAATCGTCTCTGTACCGTAATTATGTGCGATAAATGGAAACTAATTTCTGTACTTCCAATAAATACACCCTTTTAATAAAATATGTGCCAGTAAACCCCAATAAAATATGCACCAATAACGAAGCCTACTATCTAAGTTAGATAATTAAACGTAGACACAACCTCCCAAAAACGTCTCTGTACCGTAATTATGTGCGATAAATGGAAACTAATTTCTGTACTTCCAATAAATACATCCTTTTAATAAAATATGTACCAATAAACTCCAATAAAATATGTACGAATAACGTAGCCTACTAGGTTATACGTTCTAAATTGGAAGTACGGATAGGTTTTAATTCGAATAAATACAGCCTTTAATGTATATACAGCCTTTTATCCATACAATAAATACAGCCTTTGAATGTACACTAACAAGGAAATTTTTGTTAAATCTAATTAATTTTAAAAATCTAAAAGGTTAAGTTACATTGTTAAACGTAGACACAACCTCCAAAAATCGTCTGTGTACCGTAATTATGTGCAATAATTGGAAACTAATTTCTGTACTTCCAATAAATACACCCTTTTAATAAAATATGTGCCAATACTCTGAATTCAAATTAAATAAAGAAAAAAGGAATTGTGTGTGTGTGTGTGTGTGTGTGTGTGTGTGTGTGTGTGTTTTCTGTGGTTGAGGCTGAAGATAGAAGTAGTTTCTGTAGAAATATTTCATTTCTAAAACGATTTTAAATATAAATCTTAAAACATGGAAGTCATGTATAGTTCTCCACACGGATATTTTCATTATTTGCATCAAATAGTATTATTGTTTAATACACGTTCTATCCAGATCAAATGATGTGTATACAGTTCTGGAAAAATTAGAAATACAATTTTTTTTGTTTATTTTAAACTGTATTATGTTTGGAAGTATCCCAAAGTAAATTTAACATTAATCATGTCAATCAATGAGGCCAGTCTAGTTTTTTAAGGCTAGGAGAATCCTTGAAATGTTTGGAGCATCAGTAGGTCATCATGATGGATCTAATAATCAAACTTCAGTTTCTGTGAAAAGCTGGCAGATTTGAGTAGCCACTTGATAAAGGATGGTATTGTAAAAGCAACAATTCTTTCAAAATTATTTTATAACCCTGTCAGTCTGCAAATAACTATCACTCCTTTAGATCATCAGCA
This sequence comes from Magicicada septendecula, assembly GCA_034769895.1. Classification (NCBI taxonomy): domain Eukaryota; kingdom Metazoa; phylum Arthropoda; class Insecta; order Hemiptera; family Cicadidae; genus Magicicada; species Magicicada septendecula. The sequence goes on from CM068367.1 coordinate 949,323,570, forward strand.
GATTTAAACTTTTCTTATTTGTGCTAGGAATGTATCATGTAAAACTGCTGGAAGCATGGTATACAAAGTTTCTATTATCCTTTTCAAGGTTGATGACCAAAACAAAAAGTAATACTTATAATTCATCATTGTAGCAGTTACACAGCAGTATACTAAACATCTCTTGGTTAATACCTGTACTCTGGTCAGGTAGGACACAATGAATCATTCAAAACAAGTACAATTCAGTGTCAATGTCTAGTGTTTATGTGTCACTGCTACCCATAGTGAATCATTTGTATTGTACATAACAAATAGTATTCTGACTGTACACGTTTTTCATCTGACAAGAATTTTATACTTAGGCAAACTCATTTAATGGTGTAACCTTCTGTAATATGTGCCAAACAAGTATTCATAAAATTAATATTTGTGTCAAATTGTGTTTTATTTATTTCAAACAAAATCAGTTTTGTGGACATAACTTTATGTCCAATACAATTATTATGTTATTTCTTTCTAGTATCCCTTATAGATTTGCGTGATCAAAACTTTTAATACTAAAACTTTTTTTCAGCTGATAACCATGCTTTGTTGAGATTATTAAAGAAAAGTTTTGCTCATTCAGTGATGTGGCATCTTCAGTGATAAAGTTGAGTCTCATCGTGGTAAAACTACTGAAGACTTCATAGAATTGGAAAATTAATGAGAATAATATTCTTACAACCAGTGACAAGAATTATGAACTTAAAACAGTGGAATGAATTACTGAATACCAGATACTCTCAATTGCTAAAACAAACACACTTATATTACAACAGTTCTCTTTATATAATTATCCAGGACACACTGTATAGCCTACAAACAGTAATAAAAAAATCACAATAGTTTACAACACAAGTAAACAATTGATCATTTGTCACTTTTATTAAAAACTGCTGTCTAATATCATCCTATATGAATGCACAACCTACTACACCAACTTTCTAAAACTCAGCTGGTGGCAACATCCTAATTATCAGGCTAATGTGATAAAGTTCCAGATGAATGCCAAGAGTGTGGCTCTAGAATATTCTGCAGTGCTGCTGATTAACAGTATGTGATCAGCATCACATAGAGTACTACACATTTAAGCTATCTAATTGACTTGGTATTAGAATATTAGTAAAATGTGCTTGTTAACCAAATAGTGTGTTGTTACTCCTGAAAATCCCATTTCACTAAGAGCATTTTAGAAGTCTGGGTTATCTTTTATGTTTCACTCCACAAACATGCCTTTAGTTCAGCATTTCTTAACCTATTGGGCATGAGCCACTGCAGGGTCCCGAGAGGGCATTTGGTGGGTTGCAAAGTCAGGTTCAGAAATTTATTTACTGTGTCTTAAAAAGCTACTACATGTAAATAACTAAGATATATCATTTTAACAATTTAAATTCAACCTGTTTTGTACATAGTCTAAACTGTACATTTTTGTTATTCATGCTCTACCATTGTTTTTTACCAGCTCTGATGTTTAACTCTCTATAACCAGATTGAAAGTTGCTTCCCAGAGGGATACAGTGAATTCAATTGGATTCAAGACCCATTCTTGTATTTTGAAAGTTCTAACATGTTGTCAGTAAAACTAAATGAGCAATTGTGTGATATCATCTGTGATGCTGGGATTAAAACTAAATTTTTAGTAAATTATTTTGTATAGTTAGTGATAACATGAGACATGTCATGGACAACAAAATCCATAAACTTTTAGATTCTGACTTAACAAAGTTCTGGATATCTTTAAGAGATGAATATCCTGAACTTTCGGAGTTGCTCATCCCATTCACCACCTCATTCTTGAGTGAAATGGGATTTTCATCTCAAGTGAAAAGCAAGCACAGAAATAGACTTGACGCACACTCAGATTTATGACTTAATTTAACCACTCTTGAATCCAACATACCCCAGCTTTTGCAGAAAAAGCAGCTCCAACTGTCACATTAGTAACTAATGATTAGTTAGGCAAGTAAAAACTCTTTTGTTTTTAACTTCAGCATGTGTTTATTAGAGCAAATTAGTCTTTTGAATTACATATTTGCTTTTTGCTTTTCTATAATTAAGTGTATATATAATTTGTTTAAGCATAAAAGAAGGCTTAAAGTTCTCAGTGTTACCAAAAATATGATTATAAAGTGGGTGCACAAGTAGTTCTGCCATGCACACCCCTACAAGTCTAATTAATTTTAAAATCTAAAAGGTTAAGTTAGATAATTAAACGTAGACACAACCTCCCAAAATCGTCTCTGTACCGTAATTATGTGCAATAAATGGAAACTAATTTCTGTACTTCCAATAAATACACCCTTTTAATAAAATATGTACCAATAAACTCCAATAAAATACTGTATGTACGAATAACGTAGCCTACTAGGTTATACGTTCTAAATTGGAAGTACCGATAGGTTTTAATTCGAATAAATACAGCCTTTAATGTATATACAGCCTTTTATCCATACAATAAATACAGCCTTTGAATGTACACTAACAAAGGAAATTTTTGTTAAATCTAATTAATTTTAAAAATCTAAAAGGTTAAGTTGCATTGTTAAACGTAGACACAACCTCCAAAAATCGTCTGTGTACCGTAATTATGTGCGATAAATGGAAAATAATTTCTGTACTTCCAATAAATACACCCTTTTAATAAAATATGTGCCAATAAACCCCAATAAAATATGCAAATAGGTTATAGGTCTACGTTCTAAATTGGAACTAGGTTTTAATTCCGGTACTTCGAATAAATACAGCCTTTAATGTTATGTACAGCAGCCTTGTATGCATACAATAATTTAATGTACACTAACAAAGAAAATTTTTGTTAAATCTAATTAATTTTAAAAATCTAAAAGGTTAAGTTGCATTGTTAAACGTAGACACAACCTCCAAAAATCGTCTGTGTACCGTAATTATGTGCGATAAATGGAAAATTATTTCTGTACTTCCAGTAAATACACCGTTTTATTGTACACTAACAAAGTAAATTTTATTTAAGTTACATTGTCTACATAACCTCCATAAACTGGCATTAGTTACTTGTGAAGAAAACAGTTCTAGTACACATCGAACACGGAAAAATATACAAACGTGGAGACGGAAGTTGACTTTGGCCGCAGGAAACAGAGCCAGAATGGGTCTTTCACTGTTTCCTGCGGCCAAAGCTAACTTCCGTCTCCACGGTTGTATACATTTTCCGTGTTCGATGTGTACTAGAACTGTTTTCTTCACAAGTAACTAATGCCAGTTTATGGAGGTTATGTAGACAATGTAACTTAAATAAAATTTACTTTGTTAGTGTACAATAAAACGGTGTATTTACTGGAAGTACAGAAATAATTTTCCATTTATCGCACATAATTACGGTACACAGACGATTTTTGGAGGTTGTGTCTAGTTGTATTTGGCCGCAGGAAACAGTGAAAGACCCTTTATTTCTACTATTTTCTTATTCAGAAATAATTAATACTGTCGGAGAACCTTATCATTATACTAGTACAGACTGAGGCTCAAACACGCTACGTCTGGATTCAAATCAACTGCGTGCAAGATTGAAATACAGGAATTACTGTATGGGTGGATGAATGACTAAACGCGCCGAATTCAAATTTTTTCATATGAACAAATCCACATATGGCTTAAAAAATTGGTGTCGCTTTGATATACGTTGTCAATTTATCATGTGTGTATTCGAAATATATATATATATATATATATATATATATATGCAATTTATTATGGGAAATGAATACGTCAGAAGCAACATCAACGATTATGATAGAACAGTCGATTCAACGAGCGTTAGTAAAACACACGGAAAGAGCGTTAGTAAAACGACCATTAGGATAACAACCGTTAGAAACTGTAACGATAGTTAAAAACGGTCCATTTGGATGAAAATTAACACACATTCCTGAAACGGAGCATTATTTCGCCTATAGAAACTGTACAATATTGTTAAAGGTCTATATTATGTCTCCATTTTGCGTTTGAAATTCCAATAAGAATTGTTGTGAAGTAAATTTTAGATATGAAAATGATTCCAAAATTTCGTTTAGTTTTCAAAATTATATAAATTATCATTAATACTATATATATATTAATTATATATTAATTAACCCGAGTACCCCATATGCAAAACCTGCTATATGCATGAAAATTCGAAAATGATATTTTTGTATCCCTGGGTTCCAAATGGCGATATCTTTGCATTAAAATATATGTCAGGCTTCAAAACCAGTTATAAATCTTTTAAAATTGAAAAAGAAAAATCAATAATTTTGCAAAACCTGCTATGTGCAGGATTTGTACAGATGCAAACCCTGCTAAATTTACTTCTTGTTTACTGTTGCAAAACCAGCTAAATTTGTATCACCTTACATGGCCACATTTGACTTACAGTTGCAAAACCTGCTATTTTTATCTTCATAATTGAGTTCTTTCAAAAATTAATTTTTGTTTTATTAATATTAGTGCAGAAAGTAACTAAATAGTTAGGTTGGCTATTCTGCTTGTATAAAAACAGCTGAGACAGGTATTACATCAGTATAAACAATACTGTTCTAAACTTTTTTTGTGAGGTCTCTGGAGTTTTTACAAATCAGTCTTTAAAAATGAGTGAAATAAACATTGGAACTGATGGTATTTCATCAGAGAATATAGACGGAGTAGGGAATGAAAGTGATAGTGACACAGAAAGAATTGTTGAAGCTAAACCAGGGAAAGCTAGGAAGAGGAAGAAATGCCCTGATGTCTGGCAAAGAAATTTAGCCAGAAAAGCCAGGTAAGATATAATTTTTCTCTTAACTTATCTTTACGTTTCCTACATATGAATTGTATTTAGTTATTTTTGTTTAAGTCTGGTAGGAAGTTGTTATTTTTGTCAGGTTATCAGCCCAAAGGCCAGTGGAACCTTAGAGATTTTCCAGAGTATATTGAGGTGGGTTACCATTACCTTTCTCATTGGGTTGAAAATTATGATTTTATATCAATATGTACTTCATCTGTACCTTCATGCCTTAGTCATTTGTTGGTAATTCTATTGTAAGGCTATAAGCCTACAGTATGAGCTGGTTTAAATGTGATTGATCATGTTTGAATATACTACATCTAAGTTTTCTTCTCTTGGATACCCCATACTCGCCCCTTTTTTAACTCACTTAAAAAAGGAGGTTCTAAGTTCGATTCGTATATATATTATACTTTTAAAACATGTATTCGTGCATTACTTTTCACTAGTTACGATTTCGATGATTTTTTGTAATCGTTGATGTTTGGCCTGTTTCAGACACTGACCAAAAAGCTATCCAAAAATGCCAACTTGTGAACATGATAAAGGAGAGTTTCGATGCAAAGAACTTTCCTTGCAAGATGTGAGAAGAATACATCAGAAGTTCTACCAGCATCCAAGCCGTGATTGGCAGACCAATTTTATTCTGCAACATGTTTCCGTTTCAACTCCTAAAAGAAGCTGTACACCGGCAGGTATATCATCCAGACGTAACATAAGTACAACATTTTGTTTAGCAAAGCGAAGAGAAAATGTCAGTGAAAATATCAGAGTGTGTAGAGCAGCATTTCTCAATATCTTACAAGTACGTTGAGACCAAGTAAACAGACTGTATCAACAATTCCTGAATAGTGGTACAGCTCCATCTGATAACCAAGGTGGGTATAGAAGGTTACAAAAATATGAACAGAAGCGAGAGGCTGTGAAAAATCATGTAAAATCTTTTAAGCCTTTGCAAAGTCATTATTGCCATGGGAAGCATATAAAACGACAGTACTTAAGTAGTGAACTCAACGTTCACAAAATGTGGTCAGTGAATGTTGAAGAACATCCTAATGAGCTTCATGTAAAATATGATTATTACAGAACCATTTTTAATGACAATTTTAACATTGGGTTTGGAAGCCCTTATGTAGATAAATGTTCAACGTGTGCCTGTCTTGAAAATAAGGTCACTGCTGAGAAGAACAAAGTTGAGAGAAATAAACTGAAACTTCAGCTTCAAACTCACAAAAGACGACCTGATGTTTTTTATGAAAAACTGTGACAAGAAGTAGAGAATGAAATCACTTTTAGTTATGACTGTGAAAAAAATTTAGTGTTACCAAAAATCCCTGACCAAGCCGCATATTATGCATGCCAATTATACCTATACAACTTTACAATATGCCAAGGAGCATCTGTGTCATCACAAAATACCAGTAACACATTCTGTTATCTGTGAACTGAGAATGAATTCAAGAAAAGTTCTAACCAGATCGCATTTGCGGTTTACCACCGCTTGGTTAATACGAACTTTGGGGCGGCCACCACAGTAAGGCTGTTTTCAGATGGCTGTGGTGGCCAAAATAAGAATAAAACAATGATTGTAATGATTGCACTTTGGTTTATTCTTGAAGCTCCTCGTAATATTGAAAAAATTGAATTAGTGTTCCCTGTTGTGGGACACTCTTTTATTCCACCAGATCAGGTATTTGGAAACTTAGAAAGAGAGTTTCACCCTCACAGTGTTATTGAAAATCCAGACGAGTATTTTCAAATTGTCAGTAAATATGGTACCATGACTCAACTAGGAGAGAACAGCTGTCTTGTGAAGGACTGGAAAAGTTATTCTGAAAATACTTTAAAAAGTACAGGGCAGTGGCACTTCCAGTTTCAAAAATCACAAAAAATTGTCTTTACAAAAAGCAGAAGCATGAAATCTGTTTTGGTTCGAGGTGAACCATTTTATAATTTTGAAACTGGCGAACCTAAAAGTATGTGCAAGCGAGGAAAAAATTTTACAATGACAAACATTCCTGATATTCCAAAAGGTGTTATTATAAAGCCATCAAAGATCACAGATGTAAAACGACTTCTTGTCCTTCACTATGGGGAACAGTGGGATAGCAATCCAAAATTGAAATTTTATCATGATGTGTTTGTAGACCAGGAAACTGATCCTCAGAGCGTGGATGAGGAAATGGATGAAGCTGATCCAATGGACTTTGACCTAATAGAAGATGATGTCATGGAAATTGTTTGAGCTTACTTTTCCAGTAACTAGAATAAAACTGTTTTGGGGTGTAGGTTTTTTAAGAACAAAATAAACTGTGTACTTTTTACTTTCTAGTTTTATGTTGTAGTTTTTTTTAAATAAAGAACATAATAAAGTGCATTTTTTATTTTCTAGTTTTATGTTGTAGGGTTTTTTTTTATTAAAGAGCAAATTAAAGTATGTATTTTTGAATTAACGATAAAATAAAACTTGTTTTTTATCTTCAAATCAATGTGCACATTCAATTTTCATTACAAGAAAACCTTATGTTGAACATTAAATGGCAGGTTTTGCAAACTGAAAATAAATACAAATGGCTGTCACTAGATTTGCAAAACCTGCTATTTGAAGAATAAGGTTGCAAAACCTGCTATGTGAAAATTAAAAACTAAAATAACTTAATTTCTACATGCCCTACATTTCAGAGATTCTGTAAACTAAATACAGTATTTTTTTTTAATTTTTAAAACAAAAATTCAGGCTTCTGTCTTAAATGTGTAAGATTTTATAAGTTTTTCTTGATTTCCCAATATTTTTTATGATGCATATAGCAGGTTTTGCAAATCGGCTACTCAATTATATAAAAATATTGTAGTATATATATATATATATATACATATATACAAGTACTATTATACTTAAATATTATTTACATAGTACTGTATTTAAGTATAATAATAAATTAATAAATCTCTATATATATAAGCGGCTTTGTCCTGACTGACAGAGAATCAACGTAGAGCAAAAACTACTGAAGATAATGATCTCAAAATTTGAAGGTATATTCTTATGGGGTCGTAGATGCTCACTAAGAAACGGTTTTAAAAACTTTCACTCCTAAGGGGCAAACCCCCCCCATTGTATGTATGTATCTATGTATGTATGTTCCACATCTCCTCCTAAACCACTGGACCGATTTCAACCAAACTTGGCACAAATTTTTACACAACAGGAGAACCAACATAGGATAGGTGTTTTTTTCGATGGGGTTCTTTGGGGTCTTCCACATCTCCTCCTAAACCACTGGACCGATTTCAACCAAACTTGGCACAAATATTTTACGCAACGGGAGAACCAACATAGGATAGTTGTTTTTTCGATACGATCCTTCGGGGGGGGGGGGTCCTTTGGGGTCTTCCACATCTCCTCCTAAACCACTGGACCGATTTCAACCAAACTTGGCACAAATATTTTACGCAACGGGAGAACCAACATAGGACAAGTGTTTTATCAATACGATCCTTTGGGGGGTCCTTTGGGTCTTAAAAAACTATTAGATCTGGTTACTATGGCAACCCAATAGAATAGATTCTGGTTACCATAGCATCGGTGGAAGTCTCCCGCATAGGAAATAGCGCGGGAGTCGTCTGACGGGCCTTCCCTGGAGTTCATCCACGGAACCCGGGGAGTCTTAGGTCGGATCCCGCGAAAGACAGCGGGGCCAGAGTCCACGGTTCTTATAAATAAAGATATAGGTTATGATATCAAAGGTGGTGTATGCATCTTAAGAAACTTCTTAATAGTGTGTGAATTCAGAGTTGTTTCAGTTTGAATTTAAAAGTGGATAAGTTAAGATCGAAGTAAGTTATAAGTGAGTATAAAAAACAAAGTTTTGATAGCGAATGTATTCAGATCATAGTGTTCAGACAATATAAATGCACTTGCTTCAATTTGAATTTAAAAATTGATAAGCTGAAATCTATAGAGGTATTGTATTGTTAGAATAAGTTTAGGAGACACTAATTTAACAAATGCCTTATTTCAACATTAACACAATGAATTATAAAACGACAGTTAAATATGCAGCGCGTGCAAGTACTGTAGACATTTTATTGAAAACTAATTTAGCTGTTCGCCCTCTCCCAGAGTTAGAAATCGAGCAGGAGCATCACGCGCAACAGAATTCTTCTCCAGATATAAGAATACAGTTTATGACATGTTCTTAAACAGGTGCACTGCAGAGTATTCCTCCAGTGAGAATGCGAACGTAACAATATAAGGAAGATTATACAATATACAAGTAATATAACATTAGAACAAGAATAGGTGCCTATGAGCCTATGAATAAATTATGAACCCGAGCAACGCTGGTTAAATCGGCTAGATATAGATATCTATATAAGCCAAATACCACTGACTGACTCACTGATCACGATATCTCTGAAACCACTGAATGGATATCAATGAAACTTTGAACATAGCTTCATCATAGGTCTTAGGTGCTCACTAAGAAACGGTTTTAAAAACTTTCACTCCTAAGGGGCAAAAAACCAAATACTGAAATTTATCGCGGGAATTGCATACTTGGTAAATGAAGTGGTTGACATCTCAGTTTACTGGAAACACCGAATACATTTAGTCCTGAGTTTTGAATCATTGTTTTAAATTGAAAAAACTTCGTTGTTTGCAGGTTCTTATAGTCGAGAAAATTTCGAAGTTCAATTAATTAATAAATGTATGTTTTTTTTTCTCGGAAACGGCTCTAACGATTTTCTCGAAATAAATAATAAATAGCTGTTGCTATGAATGTAAATAAACAAACTAAGAGTTGAGAATTTGTACAATCTATCTAATCCTATACTATTAAGTGAGCAATAATTGTACAATTACATACAATGTGAAACTCCGTAGCGAAGCACGGGTATTTTGCTAGTATACTTATATAATATAATATTTATATATTATAATAATTATTTATATAATATAATATATATTTCTAAATGAACATAAATATTGTAACCAGACTCTGTATGCCAGTCGTTACAAAAGAATAAAAATAAAATGTATATGGAAAATTCAATAAAAATAGAATTTTCAAATAATAAAATAATTTTGTTGGACGCCACTTTGTAACCTAACCTCTGCTAGTGTTATCAAATCAAGCCCCACTGTTTGGGCTAGCCACTTGGTCACCAGACCTCTGTATGCCGGTCGTTACAAAAGAATGAAAATAAAATGTATATGGAAAATTCAATAAAAATAGAATTTTCAAATAATAAAATAATTTTTTTATGTTAATAAATGTGTTTAAATGAGAAATACATCTGTTTTAAAAAGGTTCTGTAAAATTTTAATAACAGGTAGGTACTTATTGACCGACGAACACTTCTTGAAGATTTAAACCAAGTCTGGAGTTAAATAGATTAACTCCAGGTAATAATCGATTGGTGACTTTTCTGACGGGTCCAATATCTTGTTCAGATAGAATATATTCTTCTTACTTAAGTCCTTCAGCCTTATAAATACCCTTAAATTACCCTGTGAAATAAGTAACAGATACGAAATAATGGAAATATAAAGATTTATTGACAATTTTAAATAAATAATCGATATTTTATCGATGGAGAGCAATTATCGACTCTGTCTCGGGAATTATCGATTGTGTCATACAGAACAAAATTTATGATATATTATATTAAAAGACAGGTTCTTTGAGCGATTAGAATTAATAGTCAGAGAAGGGTGACGAGAAAGTATAACATTAACAATTAAAAATAAATACAATAATTACTATTCAATAGTATTTAAATAATTCCAGTATATAATATTGTAATAAATGTTTTGTCAAACCAATGAAGACTGACGTCACTGTGATGTAGGAAGCAGACTCCATTTTCAAGATGGCCGCTACTCGAGTTGGACTAAGTTACAGCAAATGCGTCGTGTCAGAAAATCACTATAAAATTACCTTCATCAAGGTTTAAAATGTCCCCGCACTGGTGTAATATGTCTGTTAATCTGTTTGGTGTATTCTAGCGAAGTGTTCTGTGTAAACTGGTGTTAGTTAGTTTATTTTCTATGTGTTCAACTTCTGCAGTTAAGTTTTCAAGTTATGGTTAGGAATTGCAGAATAAATCAGTTGAAATATAGTGTTTTACTTGTTTCTATCACTCGTATTATGGAGTTAAGTGTTTGTTTTCACTATTGTCGTGAATGAATTAACAGCTTTAGCTTTAAAAAGTGTCTAATTCGACTAACTCTCGTTTCATATTTTAATGGCTAAACACTAGTACCATTTTTCTCGATTTAAAGAAACGTTCTTTACACAACTGTCCAGCTTGATATTCAACAAAAGACTAATTAACTTGGTCATAAATCTGGCCCAGTTAATCTTTGAAAAAGTATTGTTAACATTTTTCGACTTCCCATACACATGATAAAATATTACATTATAATTGGAATTTATCTATTTTATTCATGACTTTTATGAATTATGAACCTTATTAATGGTTTAATCATCTCATTCCCTTTAAATTGATGTATTATAGTCCATATCTGTAGACATTTTGTGGAAATTAACAAATTTTGTTCACATTTTGGAAATATAGGCTCAAAATTGGATTTCCGTCTTTATACGAATTCCCTCCATTTTAAATATTATTAATACTATTATAATAAATTTTAATTAGTCATATTCCTCTTCCTTTCCTTAAATACATATAAATTACACCTTTGAACTGGTTTTTTGTGTTAATCTGTAAATTTGACATTGCTCTTTAAAATTAATTAATTTATATATTTTGAAAATTTACAATGTTTTAAGGTATATTTCCTTATTATCATTTTAATTCATAGGATCATTCCCAGTAGTGTTTAACTGTGTTACCTTATCTAAATCTTGGTAGTTTACAGGATTTATAAGTGAATTATACTAGTTTATATTGGTTCTGTGAATTCACCAAATGGCCTAGATTTTAGAATTTTATATTTCTTTCTTTCTCTAATAAATTTAAACTTAATTCCTCCTCTGACTTTACATAATTACAATTATATGAAAATAACATGGTTTATAACTTATTGTGTGGTGTAGTAGTTAATTAACACTACAGTTATTAAAATAATTAATTATGAACATTGTTTAGCAATCTGCACAATTTAACATATTGCAGATATGGTTTGAACATATATCTTTTAACTATTCTTGAGCTAACATAGCATACCTATTAGAACATTATTACTGGTATGTAGGTTATTATTTATCAAACATAATTCTTTTTAAAACACATAACATAAATCTTATTTTCTAATAAACCTTACAAATACATTTATTAACACATTGATTTTAGGACTGTGAATAAACAGTCTATTTAAACATTTTACACTTATCAATACTATATTAATGCCAGTCCTTTCTGGTCTAAATCATGATTATTTGTGATCCCCAACATCAGTAAACATTAACTCCCATACTCTATTTATTATCATTTTTTACAAATGTCTTGTAAATAAAGATTTACATTAAAATAATAAAATACTGGATATCTTCCATTTTATTATTTTATTATGCTGTTTATTATTAGATATTAAAGTTGTGATATAGCATACTGACAAGTTATAGTATCACCAACTTTAAGTTTATTGCTTTTCTAAAAAACACTTACACAAATTCACCTTCACTGTTGGTTCTGATATTTTGAGTCTTATTATCTCAGACCAGACCTTTAGTAATCATGGACTGTTAAGACTAGTTTATTTTCTTTATTACACAATAGCTTTAGTCGGTTCACTTCTTATAACGCTATACAGCACTTTAGTTTTCTCAATAATTACATTTTATAGGATTTTGGGTATGTTATACTTTCTTTTGCATAGTTTTTGTGGGTTTGGGGTTGATAGTAGTTTATATAATAATAGGTTTTACTACGGTGTTTCTTTCATACTATTTCTTCCTCTCCTCCTGTCTTCTTTCTTGTCCTTCTTCGTATCTTCCTTCTGGTCTTCATTCTTGTCCCTCTTCTAATCTTCATTCTTGTCCCTCGTCTAGTCTTCACTCTTCTGGTCTTCCTTCCTCATTCTTGGGTAAACCAAGGTACTTGGTGTATCTCGACTGAGGTTTAGTTTGGAGTATTTAATTTATTCACTGAACTGACTTTATTCTTCTATACAGGTTTCAGGGTATTGTTTTCTTCCTGATCACAAACTTTATTCTTCCCTCTTATTGTTTTTGGGGTATTTTGGTATTCACCACTCTTTAATTGAATCTCTTTTTTCTTGATATGGTCTTATATAACTGGTTTACTGCTCTGAGCTTCCTGGGTAACTTACTGATATGATACTATGAGTTGCTTCGATACTTTCTTTGGTTTTGTAAACAGTGGTTTTATATATAATGTAATGAGGATTTTTATTTTATTGTGGTTCATTCCTCTGATTTATTTAAATGTCATTCAATATTATTATAACATTCGTTGGTGTAATTAAACTTTATGATTTCACATGACTTAAAATGTAGTGGATTTTCTGTCACGCTACAGAATGCCCTTCTCCAGAAGTAATTTTTTCAGACTATACTTGCTTTGTCTGAAACAATTGCTTATGATAATTATTCAAGTTTTGTTATTATTTTGGACTTCCTTCCATTTTAAAATTTTCTTATTCATATTTGAGTTTATATCATTCTCACTTGATCTTCCTTGATAGTAATAGTCTTCTGAGTTTCATATTTATTATTTCATTTTTATATTTCTTCTTAGTATTTTCTCCTTGGGATATTTCCTCCCTATCGTTCCCTACTTTGTGAGCTGGTTCAGTTCAGAGAGGCACTGTACGCTACTTTCCTCTGCTGTCCAATACTTCACACACGTTTGAGTACAGAGGCAAATCATCTCTGCTCAAAAAACATATTAATCCTGCTGGAATTATCATCAGACAGATTAAAAAAATTATTCAGAATAGTACACATTTGTTACTATTTAAAAAATATCTTTGGGATACTTCACTTATTACTTATTATATTTCTCAGAGATTTTAATATTCCTATCTTAGTTGTTCTTCTGACTCGTTAACTGGATGTTTCTTTCATTTGATATTATGGTAGGAAGCTCTTTTATTATTACATTTTTCAACTTTTCTTATCATATAAATTCTTTATTACCTTCTGGTTTTTTCATTATAATCTGCATTATTTATAGTAGCATATCTTTATGATATTTTTAGACTGTTTCTTTGTTCTTAAAATTCCACTTGTTCTATTTTCTAGAATTTTTATAACTGTCATTATCATAATTGTCATTTAATTCATAAATTATTTTATATTAATTCGTTTAATTACATATATATCTTTGACATTATTTTCACATTATTCCTGTCATTGTTATTATATTTTCGAATGATGGTTTTTTATTAATCTCATAATGAGGTCATAATTTCCCCTCATACCACTTCAAAGTTTCATTATCTCATAATTCCAAATAAGTTTTTGCACTTTATTATATTCAATCACTCAAATCGTATTAAAGAATTTTTTCTTTTTTATTTCCTTTAACATCATTTTATGGAAAAGTTTTTACTCTTCATATTGGACTTAGACATGATCATATTGTCCAGAATTATTTGTTTTAATTCTAAATCTGTTTCCTTTTACTCATCCCATTATGATCCTTTGTTACCATGGTAATTATATTCTATGCTTACCATAAATATGGTATGAAATCTCTTCTGTTTATTTCACCAAAGTGTTTTATTAATAATTGGTTGGTAAGTTGTATTTATACTTGGTTTGGAAACTTGGTTTATTCATAATTCAAAATTCACTCTTCTTATATTATTCCATAAAGTTTTCTCAAATAATTTGTATGTAAGGTGGGCTTACATGTGTTTTGGCTGGTTTTATTTTTCTAAATTCTCTTGGTATTATTGTCAAAATGTTTCTCTTCAAATAAATATTTAGTAAGCTGTCCTTACTTGTTTTTGACCTTAGATGGTTTTATTTCTAAATTCTCTCCTTCTTTATTATTATATTATAGCCATCAAGTTTTTCTTCAAATAATTATTTATGTAAGATTGGCTTACAAGTGTTTTAGAATTTTGAGGATTATTTCAAAATTCTTCTTGTTATTCTTCTTTCAAAATGTTCCTTCTCAAATAAATTGTATGTAATTGTCTTACATTGTTATTAGAATTTAGGGGATAAGTCCAAACTCTTATTATATTATTATTCTTTCCAAATAATTTCTTCTCAAATAAATTGTATGTAATTGTCTTACATTGTTATTAGAATTTAGGTAATTTATTCTAACTTCTTCTTATGTTATTATAGCCATAAAGTTTTTCACATTTTCCTGGTATGTAAGGTGAGCTTACATTTTTTTTTTTTTTTTTTTTTAGAATTTGGAAAATTTAGTCCAAACTCTTCTTATATTATTCTTCTTTTCAAATAATTTCTTTCAAATAATCTTTATGTAAGATTGGCTTACATGTATTTTAGAATTTTGAGGATTTACATTCAAAATTCTGTTTTATATATCTTCTTCCAAAATGTTTCTTCTCAAATAAATTGTATGTAATTGTCTTACATTGTTATTAGAATTTAGGGGATTTATTTTAACTTCTTCTTATGTTATTATAGCCATAAAGTTTTTTCACATTTTCCTGGTATGTAAGGTGAGCTTACATTTTTTTTTTTTTTAGAATTTGGAAAATTTAGTCCAAACTCTTCTTATATTATTCTTCTTTTCAAATAATTTCTTTCAAATAATCTTTATGTAAGATTGGCTTACATGTATTTTAGAATTTTGGGGATTTACATTCAAAATTCTGTTTTATATATCTTCTTCCAAAATGTTTCTTCTCAAATAAATTGTATGTAATTGTCTTACATTGTTATTAGAATTTAGAGGATTTATTTTAACTTCTTCTTATGTTATTATAGCCATAAAGTTTTTTCACATTTTCCTGGTATGTAAGGTGAGCTTACATTTTTTTTTTTTTTTTTAGAATTTGGAAAATTTAGTCCAAACTCTTCTTATATTATTCCATAAAGTTTTCTCAAATAATCTGTATGTAAGGTGGGCTTATATGTGTTTTGGCTGGTTTTATTTTTCTAAATTCTCTTGGTATTATTGTCAAAATGTTTCTCTTCAAATAAATATTTAGTAAGCTGTCCTCACTTGTTTTTGACTTTAGATGGTTTTATTTCTAAATTCTCTCCTTCTTTATTATTATATTATAGCCATAAAGTTTTTCACATTTTCCTGGTATGTAAGGTGAGCTTACATTTTTTAGAATTTTGGGGATTTTAAATTCAAAATTCTTCTTGTTATTCTTCTTTAAAAAATGTTTCTTCTCAAATAATTGTATGTAATTGTCTTACATTATGTTTAGAATTTAGGGGTTTTTAATCATAAAATTTCTTCATGGATGCCTGGTTAAAGACACCCTTGACTTCATTTGAACTCATTTCCTTGATTTCGTAGGTGTTGTTGTTATTGTCCTTTGAGACGATATAGGGACCAGTATAGAGGAGCAATAACTTTTTTGTTATCCCCTCTAAGGAACTGGGTAATTCCCTATTCTTCAACAACACCTTCTCTCCAACGGTATAATGAATAACCTTACCCATGCATTTAGTGTATTTATTCCGCCGTTTCTCCTGATCTTCGGCCACCTTATTACAAAATTGAATTTTATCAAATATATATTTATGTTCTCTGGGGAACTCCAAGATATCTTCAATCTCTCTAGGGGGTTGTCTCTCGTACATTGCGGAGTATGGGGTTATTCCTATGGCTGGATGGTAGGCCAGGTTGAGGAATTCTTCAGTGGCCTCCAAGTATTCTTGCCACCTTCTCTGCTGATTATGGCAATACGTTCTTAATAGGCGCCCCACCTCTCGCAAGACTCTTTCGGCCGGGTTACTGCTCGGGTGGTATACGGATGTCTTGTATGTATGAACCCCCATGGACAGCAGTGTATCCCACCATTTCCTCCCCTTGAATTGCGTTCCGTGGTCGGTTATGATCGATACCGGTTTTCCGACGGTTGGGAAGTACTGGTCGATCAGGATATTAAGAACTTTATTCGTAGTCGCCCGATTCGCTGGGTATAGCTTTACGAACTTGGTATAATGGTCCATAATGATGACGATATATTTGTATCGGTGGTGGCCTCCACTGCGGGGAAATGGCCCGCAGATATCCAGGAATACCTTCTCAAGTTTAGACTGCGATGTTATTGGAATCATCTGCCCTTCTCTTTTCTCGTTATTAGTTTTTACGAGTTGGCAAATGCGACAGTTTCTAATATACCTCCGTACCTTCCGATTGATGTCCTTGATATAGCAGCTTTCTTCCAGGGCCTTTACCACCTTTAAAGCGCCCATATGCCCATATCGAACATGATATTTGATCACTATCTCTTTCTCGATATGGGTCGGAATTATTACCTTCCATTCCTCCTTATTTAATGATGGTTTGGAAAACAGGATTCCCTTATGTATAGTGTAATATTGGGAGATTGTCTCATCCCCTGCTTCCAATCTTGAGATAATAGTAATTAATTTCGGGTCAGCTTGTTGGTGTGTGCTTAGTTGTTCCAGAACTGATTGTAAACCGGCGCTGCTGCTGAGAATATGGTACACTTTCAGAATACTCTCCTTCTCCCCCTCGAACGTCTGTTTGTCAATGTCAATTCTAGACAATACGTCCGCGACGACATTCTTCCTTCCGGGGATATACTCCCAATTAAGGTCGTATTCTTGCAGCAATAGTATCCACCGCGTTAACCTTCCATGGCTCAGCTTACATCTCTTAAGGAACGAGATAGATTTATGGTCTGTCCGGACGGTAACGGGATAACCAAGAATATATGTACGGAACTTTCCGCACGCGAACACGACACTCAATAACTCCTTTTCTGTCACATGATAGTTTTTCTCACTCTGGTTCAGAGCTCTGCTGGCAAAACAGATTACAAGATGCTCGCCCTCCTCATCCTCTTGATATAAAGTAGTGCCGAGGCTGATGTCACTGGCATCACAATTAAGAAAGAAAGGCTTCATAAAATCTGGATGGCGGAGTATAATGTGTTTAAGGAATTTTTGTTTTATAAGAGTCAATATATTTTGTTGTTCAATACCCCAGATCCATTTATTTTTAGATGACAGTTGCGGCTGAAATCTGGCAGTCAGTTCGGAGTACTTTTCCTGGAACTTGCGGTAATAATTACAGAGTCCCAGGAACGACTGTAACTGCCTTCGATTCTTTGGTGTAGGAAAGTTCTGAATCACTTCGACCTTTTCAGCCGACGGTGAGATTCCCTTATCATTTAATATGAAGCCTAAGAATTGTATCTCTTTAGCAATAAAATGAGATTTTGCTAACTTCAGCGTAATATTGTTTGCTGCTAGCTTCTGTAAGACGTGTTCCACACGGTAGCAGTGTTCCTCCCAAGTTTCTGAGGACACTAGCAAGTCATCGACGTATACGGTGGTGAATTTTAGTGCTTCTTGGCCAAGTATCTGATCCATGCAGTGCACAAAGACTGCGACTGAGTTTACCAGTCCGAAGGGCAACCTCTTAAACTGGTAGTTCCGCCCTTCGAATATAAAGGCCAGATACTGGCGACTCTGTGGATGTAATTCCACCTGCCAGTATCCGCACACCGTATCCCAGGTAGTGAAGTATTTGGTACCGTGGAACCGTTTTAAGATCTCCTCAATCTCACCGGGCGAAGTCCTGTCATTTATGATCATCTTATTTATTTCGCGCGCATCTAAACACAAACGGACTTGTCCGTTTTTCTTAGGAATAGCCACGATAGGACTTGTATAAGGGGAATGGCTACTCTCTATAATGTCACGGTTAATCATTTGCTCTATTTCAGCTCTTACTGCTTGCTTTCGTGATTGCGCTATGGGGTAAGACTTCCGGTTAAAGTCTACAGTGTCTCGGAATTGTAGAGTACACTGGAAATTCTTCACTTTACCGGGCTCATCAGAAAAGACTGATTTATATTTATTGTATATGTTATAACATTGCCAAACCCTGATCACATTTGATATAAAAAAGTATGTAAAAAATGCCAAGAAACCATATATTTTGATAGGTAAATGATAACGAGAATGAAAGTAGTAAATATAATCAATAGTGAAGGAGGAAGAATACAACCAAAGGTGGTCACAAAACAAGAAAATACGAACTAGACTGACAGACAACTGACATTGACCCAACCCCAGAGATTGGCCAGATATTAACCAAAGTAAAGCGAGACAAGAAGACAGTGAAGAAAAAAGAAGAAAATAAAAAATTACATGGCCATAACAATTAACTCACAAGATTGTTTTAAAAGAGCATAATTTTTTATTATTGTTAATAATTTATGTTTAAATTTTTATTAGTGGTAACTTGTAAATGACAGTATCTCAGCAATTGTTATACATAAAAAACCATGTGTAGATATGATTTTATGTATATCCTTATCTATAGGTGATGTGTCAGCTGTTATGTTTAAAATTACACTCATACAGACAGGGAATAGAAATGTGTGCGTGGTTCAATCAGAGAACAAATTGTATAGTATACTATATACTTTGGAACTTTTACTAAGATTATTTCAGCAGTATGTATATTATTTCAGCATTATGTGTTTGAAAGTATAAGGTTTTGGAGAGTTTATTTATTCGCTAATATTATGGCTGTTGCTACAGATGTAGTATGTTTCAATTAACACAATATATTTTAACATTATTAAATTGTTGTTATTATTACTAATTATGACATTTCAGACCAATTTTTATCACTTTAATGACAATATATACAAAGTTATGTTTTGTTTGAAAGATGTATTTACAGTACCATGTTGTTTGCATATTATAAAATGATATGTGACAGTCTGAAGTTAACAAAAGAGACATGAACTCATTAGATACAAAAACTTTGTAATAATAGTGAGATCGTGAGAAATATAAGGGTAATTAGAGATAGGTAGGGAGTGACAAAGTTGAACAGTGAAGTGATAAGTGTAATAAAATAAACAGCATATAATCTTAAGAAAAAAAGAGTGAAACAAGTGTGACAAACCCAAAATATAAGCACATGTTAAATGAGCAATTAAGTTAAGTATATTAGACTGAAAGACACAGAATAAGTGTGAATGTAAAAAACAGAAAAAATATTATCTCAGTATAAAAATCACCAGGGTGATTACTGTTATAAAAGAGATGATGTAGATATAACACTCACCAAATTTGTTCATTTGTTAATTTAAAGAAAGAAGTTATTGGCTTAATGTTTAAGGCAATAATTACCAGAAGAAATAGTTTTACAGTAATATGTTAGTATGTTTTAAGTAAGTAAGGAATTTATAAAGAAAATAATAGCAATACCTTTATAAGAAATAATAGGCAAATTATATTAATTGTGTGTAACGAAAGGGAACATGGCAGAATTATATTAAAACTTAGAAATAAGTAAATTATGTATTAGCATAGTATTATCCATTTTGGACTAAAACATTAATACATGACTTAGACCAATCTTGTAAGA
Organism: Magicicada septendecula; assembly: GCA_034769895.1. NCBI lineage: Eukaryota > Metazoa > Arthropoda > Insecta > Hemiptera > Cicadidae > Magicicada > Magicicada septendecula. The sequence goes on from CM068367.1 coordinate 949,343,890, forward strand.
TATCAAACTAATCTTTGAAAGAAAATAGAAACATCTACGTAAAGATTACAACCATTGAAATTATCCCCAAGTAAATATAGCCATTATAAAATATTTATTCAAATTAAACAAAAAATTCAAGGTTTGATAACAATGGGTTTATTTTGAGATCGACCAGGTAGAATAATTACGTTACCATGGAAACTGTGGAGTAACAAGCCAAAAATACCGTTAGATTTTTTACTGAATGTAGGACGCTTTAATGAGATAGACGCTAATTTTCGAGTGACCAAAATTGTCCATTAAAACATAGCAAATATCAGAAAAAGTTATTACTAAGTGTATACCAAGACATAAGATAAAGACTGGAGCCATATTATTGAAGTTGAGGCCAAATTAACGAAAAAAGAAAATAAATTACTACCAGTTAAACTGAAAAAGATGCCTGATGTCCTGAACCCAGCAAATTAAAGAAGATTATAGTATAACCCATGAATAACAGATCGTATGAATTCGCCATAACTACGGAAGTGATAAGTACCTCTTAAATTACCCGAAATATATAAATAAACTCACGTTAATTATCTCACTAAAGGTCGAAATCTCACTGAACTGAAATTCATTACTTTCAAAGATTAAAAAGAAATTTAAGTCACTGACAATTTATAAACTAACCAATATAAACTGTTGTTAATGATCCATAACTTGTAAACACTTTTACTACACTGCGCTAAACAAAATATACCTACACAATATGTTAGTTAAGTTTACTTGATGTAAAGGTGTGTATTTTTATTGTTTTTAAAACATTTGTAATCCTTTGAACGTAACCTCAAGAACCTATGACAAACGACATTAATAACTTGTATACAATTTTCAACAGACGCCATCATTAAACGTCTGGTATCAATTCAAATATCGATTGTCAAACCCTGTAATTGTCTCATATAAATAACCGGAGCATTTGTATTAGAATAATTTGTATTAAATGAATAATAATCACTAATAAAAAATGTGTAAGTATTGAGTGTAACCACAGTGTTATAATTTCATTAGGAGGTGCACAATATTTTATGTACATTTTAGCAGATGACTAACGATTTACACAGCCCACGCATCGAACGGCTGTGTGCTACAGTGGGCCTAGCTGGCGGAAATATTTGAATTATTCAAACCGCCTGAGCTGCGCTGGTCATACGCCTTTGAATTTTATTTTAATTGTTTTAAGAAAACAATTTGGCGCCACCGGGACTTTCTCACCCCTAGTGAACATCAAGACCTGGTTATTCGTACATTCGCAACGAACGAAATATACAGAAGTTGCACGCATTTGAACTACGGATCGAGAAGACACGTACACTCATTACACACAAATTATACATTATCCACATTTTGCAGAGTAAAACGGTAGCCGTACGCACGACGGATACATTACAAATTGGCGCCCAACGTGGGGCTTAATTAGAAAGGAAGCAGATCTGAGATTTAAGAATTTGTAACCACAACACAACAGAATTAAAGATCATAATACAAATTGGCGCGCCAACTAGTGGAGCTAGAATAATAAAGAAATTACACAATTAAACCCTATAAATTCTAGCGGCGATTACGAAAGATTACAAAATGCACACCAGAGGAGTATCGAAAAAATTGGCAAAGGAGAAGGAGATGGAAGAAAACGGAGGGGAAGAAGAGGAAGGAACTCCGATTGAAGAAGTGGAGACAGTAATAACAACAACAGAACCAAGCCAAGACGAAGAAATGGAACCACAGGCGGGTGACAAAGGAGAAGTTAGAGGAGACCCGAACATACTGAAATTAATGGAAATGATGAATAATATGATGAAAGAAACCAATCAAAATTTTAAGAAACAGGAGGAGAAATTCGACGGCATGAAGAAAGAAACCAGTGACAATTTGAAACAGATCAATGAAAAAATAGTAAGTACTAAGGAAGAATTGAGGAAAACAGTCAACCAAAATAATGAAACACTACAACGACGATTGCTGGAAGAAATTCAGCAAAGAAACGAAGAGTTAAAGGAAGAATTGAAGGAACAGCTGAAGAAGGACCACGAGAAAAATAAAGAAGAAATGAAACTGCAGATGGCACACCAATTAATGGAGTACCGAGAAGAAGCAAAACAGCAGATTACGGAAATCAATGACAAATTAGAGGAAACGTTGGAGAAGCTAGAGAAGACCAACGAAAATGTTTCTGGAGTCCGCAAGGAAGTACTCGATAAAATGAACCGTCTCGAAGGAGAAAATAAGAGAAGAATTGAGGAAGGTGATGAAGAAACAGTCAGAAAATGTACCCAGATAGACCAGGACATACACCAAGTCCGGGAAGAAAACCAGAAAGAGGTAGCAGCTGTACGAGCAGACTTGGGAGAACGAATGGAAGGAGTTTACAGTAACTTAAATAAAGTAGATAGCAAAGTAGACAAAAACCAACAGAGGATTGACGAAATGCGCAGAATAGAAGAGTCATTACGGGAAGAAGTGGATGCCTGGCGTGACCGACCATGTAATAATAATCATGTCATGAACACAGACAACAGAGATACCATCAATTTCCGTAATTATAAAAGAAACCCTATTGAATTCTTGAAGAGGGTAGAAGAGTTAATCCTCAAGAATCGAGAGACTCGATGGACTACAATAAGAGGGATGTTGGACGAAATGTTCAAGGAGACGTACGACAACTGGTGGACTGCCACTCGACCAGACATCCAAAACCTTCAAGACTTTAAGACTCAGTTCAAGGCTAAATACTGGTCTGAGTCAACTCAGAATATGGTCCACAATAACCTGAGCAATGGAAGGTATGAAAACCAGAATGGACAATCCCTTACCTCCTACTTCTTGGGAAAAATCTGCATGGCCAGGAATTTGGAGCCACGTATACCTGAAGAGTGTCTGGTAATACAGTTATCTTACCACTACGACGACGCCATCCAAAAGGCACGGATGTACAGCCAGGTAAAGACCATCCAAGATATGGCTAGCTTACTAGAAAGCCATGAACATGAGTGGCAGTACAGGAAAAATAGAGGGTACAGTTTCAGAAATAATCGAACCAATGAGGGACAATTGTCACAGAACCAACAGGGAGATAATAAACCACCGGTAAATAACCCTAACAATTACCAAGGGAACACACGGGGCAATAACGCGCCCAGAAATTTTAACAGAAGTGGAAACCATAATAATAACAACTTTAGGAACAACCACAGGGGTAATTTCCCGTCGAATGGTTACAACAACAATTATCGCCCTGGAAACAACAGTAATCAGAACAATAATCCAGGATACCGGCCACAGGTAAATTACATAAGGGGGCAAAGACAAAGGAGCCCAAGAAGAAACTATCCCTCATCTAACTATCGGCGAACGTACTATAACCAGGTACCCGATACGAGAAGTCACCCATTCGAAGAAGATCACAGGCACAGCGTGGATAACCGGAATAATCAACAGGAGCCGAACGCTAACCAACCATCAAACACTACTGATGTTGGGGGCAATGAGGTCAACCCTCATTTAAACGCTTAAGGCCAGTGAAAACTGCGGACAGCCCATCACTGGACCAATCTCTGGGTGAATATAAGACAACACATGACAAGAAGATCACAATAATATGTACTAATTATTTGAAAAATATAAGGGACGATTTGATCGAAGAAAATGATAACATGATGCCCATTAGAAACAATGAAATAGTGTATGTGAGTGCCCAAATAAATGGAATTCTATCAACCATAATGATCGATACAGGGTCTAATGTCTCCCTGATCGACCAAATAGAATTAAACAGACTACAGCAGGGAAGTAGTGTACCCATATCAACCCTGCCCATAAACAATATAACTATCATTGGTGCTACCGGCCGACAAAACAAAACCGTCCGGAAACAAGTATCCTTGGAACTTAATAGCAAAGGTATAATAGTAACTATGCCATTTCTTGTTGCCAGCGGCCTACCTTTCTCATTACTTGTTGGGTGTGACATACTCAGACAACACTCTGCCATAATTAACCTGCGGCAAGGAGAAGTGTCACTAACCACAGAACAAGGAATATGGTCAGCCGATATAGTGAATGGTGGCAACTTACCATTGATAACAAACCACTATAACATGATCCAAAGCAATTATTGCCGACAATCACCTGAAAGAATATTGACAGATTGGAAGAATGAAGAATTATGGTCAAGCAAGCTGGAGGAGATCAGAAACTTCCAACGAGAAGAACAAGATCCACAGATTAGTGTGCAACAGTCAGAGGAACTCATAAGTATATACAACAGATATAAACACATTTTTTCTGACGCTCCAGGCAAAGTAAAGAATTATCAATGCCGAATACGATTTAAAGAACCCGTTGACTTTAAGAAAAAGTCTTACCCCATTGCTTACTCACAAAGAAATGCAGTGAGGGCAGAAATCAATCAAATGATGGAAGACGATATCATTGAATTAAGTCAATCACCGTATACAAGTCCAATAGTGGCGATACCAAAAAAGGACGGAAAGGTGAGAATTTGCCTCGACGCCAGAGAAATTAATAAAATGATAGTGAACGATAGAACATCACCGGGTGAAGTAGAAGAAATCCTTAAGAAGTTCCACGGTATAAAATACATTAGCTCTTGGGATACGGTATGTGGCTACTGGCAGGTGGAGCTACATCCGAACAGTAGACAATACTTAGCATTCCTGTTCGATGGGAGGAACTATCAGTTCAAAAGACTGCCATTTGGACTGATAAATTCGGTTGCAGTATTTGTTAAATGTATGGACCAAATACTGGGACAAGATGTACTGAATTTTACCACCGTGTACGTAGATGATCTGTTAATAACATCATCAAATTGGCAAGAGCACTGTGCCAGAGTGGAAACCGTACTAAAAAAGCTATCAGATAATCACGTAACCCTTAAGCTGGACAAGTCAAAGTTTATAGCCCGAAAAATACAATTTCTAGGATTCAATCTAGCAGAGGAAGGCATATCTCCTTCGTCAGAAAAAGTTGAGGCGATACAACGATTCCCCACGCCAAAAAACAAAAAACAACTTCAATCCTTCCTGGGAATATGCAACTATTACCGTAAGTTTCAAGATAATTATTCCAAACTAACAGCAAAATTCAAATAACAATTATCAATCAAGGACAAGTGGACTTGGGGGTCCGAACAAGATGAAGTATTTAACCAAATAAAAGAAAAGTTCTTGAACACCGTGATCTTACATCATCCAGACTTCAAAAAGCCATTCTTCATGAACTGTGATGCGAGTGATGTCAGTGTAGGTGCGGTATTATACCAAGAAGATGAGAAGGGACAGCATATGGTTATTAGTTTTGCAAGCAGAATTTTAAATGGATGCGAACGAAATTATCACGTCACGGAGAAAGAACTACTTAGTGTCGTGTTCGCCTGCAACAAATTTAGGACTTATATTCTGGGATACGATATAACAGTGAGAAGTGACCATAGATCCATATCATTCCTTAAGCAGTGTAAACTCAGCCACGGAAGATTAACTCGATGGATATTGTTGCTACAGGAATATCACATAAACTGGGAGTACATCCCAGGGAAGCAAAACGTAGCTGCGGACATCTTATCCCGTATAAACGTCCAGCAACAAACTTTCGAGGGGGAAAAGAACAATTAGTTAAGGTGTATAACATTATCAAAAACAGAGTAGATCTAGAAAAAATAACCCAAGAAATAAGAAGATGTCAAACTGTGGATCCAAAAATAATGAGTATCCGGGAGAGAATGTTAAAAGATGAAGAAGCCATTCTACAATATTATAAAATACATGACAACTTGCTGTTTATTAAAAACAATCCTGCAATCGGAGAATGGAAACTTGTAATACCATCTACAGTGGAGGAACAATTAATACTAGACTACCACATTAGATACGGCCATATGGGGGCTGTAAAAGTGATAAAAGCTTTACAGGAACAAGTTTACATTAAAAATATTTATCGAAAAGTGAACAAAATCATCCAAAAATGTGATATTTGCCAAAAGGTAAAATGCAATAATTCAAAAAAGGAAGGTATGATGATACCTATCACATCAAGTCAGAAATTAGAAAGGGTATTCCTTGATATATGTGGTCCGTTTCCTATCAGTGGAGGAAGACACAGATACAAATTTATAATCATTATGTTTGACCACTTCACCAAGTATACAAAGTTGTACTCCATTAACCGTGCAACAACAAAGAAAATAATTGAAATTATATTAACCAAATTTATACCAGAAGTGGGAAGACCGACGGCCGTTATAACAGATCATGGAACCCAATTTAAGGGAAATCTTTGGAAAAATAAGCTCTGTGAACATAATATTAAAACTTACAAAACATCCGTTTATCACCCAAGCAGCAACCCAGCTGAAAGGGTACTCAGAGAAGTGGGTCGTATACTGAGAACCTACTGCCACGATAAACAAAGAGAATGGCACAATTATGTGAAATCCACTGAAGAATTTATAAACTTAGCTTACCACGACTTTACAGAAGCTGCCCCATACACAATGATGTTTGAGCGGCCACCGCCTAGAGAGATAACCGATATGATCCAATTCCCCACCAACACCGAATATCAATTCGAGAAAAAAAGATTCTATAACAGAATAGCCGAAAAGGTAGAGCAACAAAAGAATAAATACGCTAAAAACCAGAAAAAGACTATTAAGTACGAGGTAGGAGAAAGGGTACTGTTAAAAAACAGAGAATTACCCAGCTCCGTAGAAGGCATCACTAGAAAGTTACTATTATTATACGTGGGACCATACACTATAACAAAAGACAAGGGCAATAACACTTACGAGATCACTCACCCCGTCACCAAGAAAATAAAGGGGGTATACAATCAAGCCTCAATTAAGAAATATTATGACAACCAACAATAACTGTAAAAAACAATTTAAAGTAAAAAACCAACAAAAATACTTTAAATAAAGAAAAAAAATAAAGTGACAAACAAACAAGTCTGCCAATGTCATAAAGAAAAGATCTCTAAAGAATGTCAAAATTCCAAAACATTCGTAAGTACAGCTTACACTAAGCATTAGAGAAACCATTATGATGAATAAAAATTGTAAAAAATCAAAAAAGATGTAAGAAAAGCTTACCCAAATATCTCAATAATATTTTAGAACAAGTAAAAATGGAGAGATAAAAGTCACAAGGCATTCAGATAAAGTAAGAGCAACCAACTTACCACAATATTTAAATAAAAATTAACAATAGAGGAGTGTAGTTACAAAACATTCCTACAAAATAGGGTTAAATTACCATAATATTTAGCCAAAAAATGAGGCATAAAAAGCATAACATACTGTAAAGGAATAAGCTACAAAAAATTCCTAACTAGTAAGAAGCCATAACTTACTATGATATTTAAAAATTATGAAAAAAAAAAAAAAAATTATTAATCAAAATGATCAGCTTCCACAACTATTTAGAAAGAGGGGAAGTAAAATTACCCAAACCAATGATCACAAAACAATACAAATGAAATAAACGTTCTAAGAGTTATAATGTGAAATGAGATGAAACAAAGAGTAATTAAAAATGAATAAAAATGTGAATTGTGTCAATAAAAAACAATGCTTCAAATAGTATCTATAAAGAAAGATGAAACAATATATGACTCGAACTGAGCTATAATGAAGTATAAAAGTAAAAGATTCCCAACAAATATTATGATTATGATTATTATTATTGTAATTTTGAGTCACGAGTTGACTATATTTAAGAATTATTAATTGAGATTGTCTGTTGAATGAACCAGCAATCATTTTACTGAGCAGGGATGATGTTCCCCTGATATCAGTATAAGAGTAGTTTTGATGAAAAATAAGATTTATAGGGAATAAGTTATAATAAAAAGTCAATAAGCCAGTTCGCAATATGAGAAGATAATGAAGAAAAGACTGAGAAGAATGGAATTAAAGGATACAGAATTAATTATAAAAAATGAATGAGAAGCAGGAGAATTTGAAAAAAAAAAAAAATTTGATACGATACAATTGATAATTTCATCAAACTCAAATTCACGTTTTATAAAATGATCAATTTTGGTGGAAGGGCATTATATAACATTGCCAAACCCTGATCACATTTGATATAAAAAAGTATGTAAAAAATGCCAAGAAACCATATATTTTGATAGATAAATGATAACGAGAATGAAAGTAGTAAATATAATCAATAGTGAAGGAGGAAGAATACAACCAAAGGTGATCACAAAACAAGAAAATACGAACTAGACTGACAGACAACTGACATTGACCCAACCCCAGAGATTGGCCAGATATTAACCAAAGTAAAGCGAGACAAGAAGACAGTGAAGAAAAAAGAAGAAAATAAAAAATTACATGGCCATAACAATTAACTCACAAGATTGTTTTAAAAGAGCATAATTTTTTATTATTGTTAATAATTTATGTTTAAATTTTTATTAGTGGTAACTTGTAAATGACAGTATCTCAGCAATTGTTATACATAAAAAACCATGTGTAGATATGATTTTATGTATATCCTTATCTATAGGTGATGTGTCAGCTGTTATGTTTAAAATTACACTCATACAGACAGGGAATAGAAATGTGTGCGTGGTTCAATCAGAGAACAAATTGTATAGTATACTATATACTTTGGAACTTTTACTAAGATTATTTCAGCAGTATGTATATTATTTCAGCATTATGTGTTTGAAAGTATAAGGTTTTGGAGAGTTTATTTATTCGCTAATATTATGGCTGTTGCTACAGATGTAGTATGTTTCAATTAACACAATATATTTTAACATTATTAAATTGTTGTTATTATTACTAATTATGACATTTCAGACCAATTTTTATCACTTTAATGACAATATATACAAAGTTATGTTTTGTTTGAAAGATGTATTTACAATACCATGTTGTTTGCATATTATAAAATGATATGTGACAGTCTGAAGTTAACAAAAGAGACATGAACTCATTAGATACAAAAACTTTGTAATAATAGTGAGATCGTGAGAAATATAAGGGTAATTAGAGATAGGTAGGGAGTGACAAAGTTGAACAGTGAAGTGATAAGTGTAATAAAATAAACAGCATATAATCTTAAGAAAAAAAAGAGTGAAACAAGTGTGACAAACCCAAAATATAAGCACATGTTAAATGAGCAATTAAGTTAAGTATATTAGACTGAAAGACACAGAATAAGTGTGAATGTAAAAAACAGAAAAAATATTATCTCAGTATAAAAATCACCAGGGTGATTACTGTTATAAAAGAGATGATGTAGATATAACACTCACCAAATTTGTTCATTTGTTAATTTAAAGAAAGAAGTTATTGGCTTAATGTTTAAGGCAATAATTACCAGAAGAAATAGTTTTACAGTAATATGTTAGTATGTTTTAAGTAAGTAAGGAATTTATAAAGAAAATAATAGCAATACCTTTATAAGAAATAATAGGCAAATTATATTAATTGTGTGTAACGAAAGGGAACATGGCAGAATTATATTAAAACTTAGAAATAAGTAAATTATGTATTAGCATAGTATTATCCATTTTGGACTAAAACATTAATACATGACTTAGACCAATCTTGTAAGATATCAAACTAATCTTTGAAAGAAAATAGAAACATCTACGTAAAGATTACAACCATTGAAATTATCCCCAAGTAAATATAGCCATTATAAAATATTTATTCAAATTAAACAAAAAATTCAAGGTTTGATAACAATGGGTTTATTTTGAGATCGACCAGGTAGAATAATTACGTTACCATGGAAACTGTGGAGTAACAAGCCAAAAATACCGTTAGATTTTTTACTGAATGTATGACGCTTTAATGAGATAGACGCTAATTTTCGAGTGACCAAAATTGTCCATTAAAACATAGCAAATATCAGAAAAAGTTATTACTAAGTGTATACCAAGACATAAGATAAAGACTGGAGCCATATTATTGAAGTTGAGGCCAAATTAACGAAAAAAGAAAATAAATTACTACCAGTTAAACTGAAAAAGATGCCTGATGTCCTGAACCCAGCAAATTAAAGAAGATTATAGTATAACCCATGAATAACAGATCGTATGAATTCGCCATAACTACGGAAGTGATAAGTACCTCTTAAATTACCCGAAATATATAAATAAACTCACGTTAATTATCTCACTAAAGGTCGAAATCTCACTGAACTGAAATTCATTACTTTCAAAGAGTAAAAAGAAATTTAAGTCACTGACAATTTATAAACTAACCAATATAAACTGTTGTTAATGATCCATAACTTGTAAACACTTTTACTACACTGCGCTAAACAAAATATACCTACACAATATGTTAGTTAAGTTTACTTGATGTAAAGGTGTGTATTTTTATTGTTTTTAAAACATTTGTAATCCTTTGAACGTAACCTCAAGAACCTATGACAAACGACATTAATAACTTGTATACAATTTTCAACAGACGCCATCATTAAACGTCTGGTATCAATTCAAATATCGATTGTCAAACCCTGTAATTGTCTCATATAAATAACCGGAGCATTTGTATTAGAATAATTTGTATTAAATGAATAATAATCACTAATAAAAAATGTGTAAGTATTGAGTGTAACCACAGTGTTATAATTTCATTAGGAGGTGCACAATATTTTATGTACATTTTAGCAGATGACTAACGATTTACACAGCCCACGCATCGAACGGCTGTGTGCTACAGTGGGCCTAGCTGGCGGAAATATTTGAATTATTCAAACCGCCTGAGCTGCGCTGGTCATACGCCTTTGAATTTTATTTTAATTGTTTTAAGAAAACAATTTGGCGCCACCGGGACTTTCTCACCCCTAGTGAACATCAAGACCTGGTTATTCGTACGTTCGCAACGAACGAAATATACAGAAGTTGCACGCATTTGAACTACGGATCGAGAAGACACGTACACTCATTACACACAAATTATACATTATCCACATTTTGCAGAGTAAAACGGTAGCCGTACGCACGACGGATACATTACAATGTCTATTAATTTGTTCGCTTGGTTCGTTGTTAAACCTTCGCCAGTTATACCGCTCCGGAAATCCCTGATCTCCTGGATTTTTTGCGACCATAAATCTTCATTGGAGGTGTCGTCTATTCTCTGTTCAATTATGGATGTTGGTTGGATGTAATTAATTTTTCGGATTTGCTGATGGATACTATTGGGAACGACTTGGTCACTACCCACCAAGTTCGCCGTCCAAGTATGTCCGTTAGAAAACAGCGACAATGTTTCAGTTCTTAGATCAATGATGGCGGAATTCCTCCTAAGCACATCACACCCGACCAGTATATTAAATGGCAGACCGCTCGCCACCAAGAATTCCATGTCAATCGCTATACCACAGCTCATCACACTGGCGGAGACTTGTCTACGTATAGTTTTGTTTTGTCGGCCGGTTGCTCCCAACAAAACAATATTATTCAACGGCAATGTTGGTAAAGTTCTCCCGCACTCTTGCTGTATCCTCTCCAGTTCCGTCGTACTTATTATTGATACGTTTGACCCAGTATCGATCATTAACTTGGCTGGGATGCCTTCTACCTTGGCGTCAACATGTATAATTTCATTATTGAAGTTATTGGTGGGACTCCTGTTATCCTCTTCCAATAACTCCTGTCTGATGTCCTTCAGGTAGTTGCACCCGATGATTGTAATACGATTGTGATTATTTTCAAAATTGCACTCATTATCTTTATTATACCCAGTAGTCAGAAGCAGTAACGGGTTCTGGCGATTTATTACTGCCTGTGCCCGTTTAAAGGCTCGGCATCATTGTTCCTTTGAGCCATACTAGTCGATGCCTCATTCGGGATGCTCAGAGTGGTTACCTGCCGATCTGTCCTATGGTCTTCCGGTCGTTCATGGTGCGACCTTTGTTCAGTGTTGTCCAAACTATTGCTCCTACGCGCCGGATAGTACCTCGGTTGGTCCCGTTCTAGGCTCCTCCGCCTTTCTTCGTATCCGCGGTAACTGTTTCGTCGATTGTGGTTGAATCCTCGCTGTCTTCCATCTGTGGCTCGTATGAAGTTCACTCTAGGGCGAGGAAACCTATTATTATTAAAATTACTATTATTGGGACCCGTACGATTGGTATTATTATGGTAAGGACTATTACCATAATTGGGGCTTCTCTGACTATTTACGTTATTAGGGTAGGGATTGCGGTTACCCTGATAACCATTAGAGGGTCGATTCGGGTTTTGCTGGTTGGGACCCGTATTATTATTATCATTGTAATTAGTATTATTTACATTATTTCCATTATTAGAATTGTTATTTCGCGGGTATGCCCGACCTCCTTGGTACCCAGTATTTATGTGGTTCGTACCCTGGTTATTGTTCTGGTACGTCCTTGGTTCGGGCCCATCACTTCTTCTACGACTCTGCCGGTAGTAATCTTCATTTTCATAATTTTCTAGGAGTTCTGTCATTGCCTGGATGGTTTTTATCTGGCTGCCCCTCCTAGCACGAATCACCTCCTCATCATAATGGTAAGACAGCTTGTTTATTAGGCATTCCTCCGGTATGGCTGGTTCTAAATGCTTGGCCATACACACTTTGCCGAGGAAATAAGCTGTCATTGAGCTGCCGACTTGTGGTTTATAGCGGCCATGGCATATATTATCTCTGATTAGATTTTGCGTGGTCTCTGACCAGTACTTGGCTTTGAACAGGCTCTTGAATTGTTCATAATTGTCGATGTCGCTCCGGTTGGCCATCCACCAATGGTCATTCACCTCCCGAAACGACTCGTCAAGGATTTCTCGGCTCTGGACCCATCGGTTCCCTCGGTGTTTCTCGAGGTACTCCTCTATTCGTGCCAAGAACTCCATAGGCTTCCGTTTGTATTGCCGGAAATTGAGCCATTCTCTGTTCTCTGACATGGGGAAATTGTGATATCCGGATGGTCTGTTTCTTATTAACTCTATCTCCTCCTGGCTCTGACGCACCTGTCCGGTTATGTTCACCATAGCGGCTTCCACGCCGTCGCATCTTTCTGTTACTTGGGTCCTCACTTTATTTACTTCGTCCAAGGCAAATTTCTTAGTCTCCTCCATTTTTGTTTTCTGTTGTTCTTGGACCTGAGTAATCTCCTTAGTTACTACTTCCCGGACTTCCAGCACTTCGTTTTCTGTTTGACGACATCTTTTGTCTACTTCTCGGATCTGCTGGTTAACAACCACGACTTCCTGTTCTAATTTCTTTACAATGGACTTCTTCGTCTCAGTTATCTTTTTATTTATCTCCTCTTTGGCTAACTCAATCCTCTCGTCTAACTTATTCATGTTCTCTTGGTTGACTTCCCTTAGTTCTTCTCTTAGCCTTTGATTATTCTCGTCCATCTTCTCCTCCATTTTCTGATTATTTTCCTCCAACTGTTCCCTCAGTTGCTGATTGTCGCTTTCCATTTTCCTACTTGTTTCCTCCATTTTCTTCTCCATCTTCTTACTCAAAGATTGATTGTCTTCTTTCAGATCTTCCATCTTCTTATTCAAATTCTTACTGGTTTCCTCAATCCTTTTGTTAGTATTTTCTATCTTACGGCCCAATTCTTCCTTTGTGGATCGATTGTCTTCCTTCAGATCCTCTAATTTTTTATTATTTTCCTTTAATTCTTCCTTCGTGGATTCTATGTTTTTATTTATTCCACCTAAATCTTCTTTGGTAGAATTCATTTGCTGACTTATTACCCGGAACATTTCCATCATCCTCTCTTCCATTGTTTGGGATTTCTCCTTTTCCTTCTCTGGGATAGTGACCTCCCCCGTCTGCGTTGTTACTTCAGGTTGTTCCTCAGGTGGTGTGGGCTGTTTCGGTTCCACCGGGGTTAGTAACACTTCCGGATCCTCCACGGGTGTTGCCTCCTTATCCCCCATATCAACTTCTTTTTCGGCCTCTGCCGCCCTCTTTTTCGATGTAGCTCGTCTTTGCATCTTTCTCTGTCTCTATTTATTAATCGCTGCCAAGCTTAGATTATTAAGCCCTCTAAGTTGGACGCCACTTTGTAACCTAACCTCTGCTAGTGTTATCAAATCAAGCCCCACTGTTTGGGCTAGCCACTTGGTCACCAGACCTCTGTATGCCGGTCGTTACAAAAGAATGAAAATAAAATGTATATGGAAAATTCAATAAAAATAGAATTTTCAAATAATAAAATAATTTTTTTATGTTAATAAATGTGTTTAAATGAGAAATACATCTGTTTTAAAAAGGTTCTGTAAAATTTTAATAACAGGTAGGTACTTATTGACCGACGAGCACTTCTTGAAGATTTGAACCAAGTCTGGAGTTAAATAGATTAACTCCAGGTAATAATCGATTGGTGACTTTTCTGACGGGTCCAATATCTTGTTCAGATAGAATATATTCTTCTTACTTAAGTCCTTCAGCCTTATAAATACCCTTAAATTACCCTGTGAAATAAGTAACAGATACGAAATAATGGAAATATAAAGATTTATTGACAATTTTAAATAAATAATCGATATTTTATCGATGGAGAGCAATTATCGACTCTGTCTCGGGAATTATCGATTGTGTCATACAGAACAAAATTTATGATATATTATATTAAAAGACAGGTTCTTTGAGCGATTAGAATTAATAGTCAGAGAAGGGTGACGAGAAAGTATAACATTAACAATTAAAAATAAATACAATAATTACTATTCAATAGTATTTAAATAATTCCAGTATATAATATTGTAATAAATGTTTTGTCAAACCAATGAAGACTGACGTCACTGTGATGTAGGAAGCAGACTCCGTTTTCAAGATGGCCGCTACTCGAGTTGGACTAAGTTACAGCAAATGCGTCGTGTCAGAAAATCACTATAAAATTACCTTCATCAAGGTTTAAAATGTCCCCGCACTGGTGTAATATGTCTCTTAATCTGTTTGGTGTATTCTAGCGAAGTGTTCTGTGTAAACTGGTGTTAGTTAGTTTATTTTCTATGTGTTCAACTTCTGCAGTTAAGTTTTCAAGTTATGGTTAGGAATTGCAGAATAAATCAGTTGAAATATAGTGTTTTACTTGTTTCTATCACTCGTATTATGGAGTTAAGTGTTTGTTTTCACTATTGTCGTGAATGAATTAACAGCTTTAGCTTTAAAAAGTGTCTAATTCGACTAACTCTCGTTTCATATTTTAATGGCTAAACACTAGTACCATTTTTCTCGATTTAAAGAAACGTTCTTTACACAACTGTCCAGCTTGATATTCAACAAAAGACTAATTAACTTGGTCATAAATCTGGCCCAGTTAATCTTTGAAAAAGTATTGTTAACATTTTTCGACTTCCCATACACATGATAAAATATTACATTATAATTGGAATTTATCTATTTTATTCATGACTTTTATGAATTATGAACCTTATTAATGGTTTAATCATCTCATTCCCTTTAAATTGATATATTATAGTCCATATCTGTAGACATTTTGTGGAAATTAACAAATTTTGTTCACATTTTGGAAATATAGGCTCAAAATTGGATTTCCGTCTTTATACGAATTCCCTCCATTTTAAATATTATTAATACTATTATAATAAATTTTAATTAGTCATATTCCTCTTCCTTTCCTTAAATACATATAAATTACACCTTTGAACTGGTTTTTTGTGTTAATCTGTAAATTTGACATTGCTCTTTAAAATTAATTAATTTATATATTTTGAAAATTTACAATGTTTTAAGGTATATTTCCTTATTATCATTTTAATTCATAGGATCATTCCCAGTAGTGTTTAACTGTGTTACCTTATCTAAATCTTGGTAGTTTACAGGATTTATAAGTGAATTATACTAGTTTATATTGGTTCTGTGAATTCACCAAATGGCCTAGATTTTAGAATTTTATATTTCTTTCTTTCTCAAATAAATTTAAACTTAATTCCTCCTCTGACTTTACATAATTACAATTATATGAAAATAACATGGTTTATAACTTATTGTGTGGTGTAGTAGTTAATTAACACTACAGTTATTAAAATAATTAATTATGAACATTGTTTAGCAATCTGCACAATTTAACATATTGCAGATATGGTTTGAACATATATCTTTTAACTATTCTTGAGCTAACATAGCATACCTATTAGAACATTATTACTGGTATGTAGGTTATTATTTATCAAACATAATTCTTTTTAAAACACATAACATAAATCTTATTTTCTAATAAACTCTTGGATTTCGTTGTCCATGATGTGTCCGTTACTTAACTAAATATCACTATAATATTGACGACTCGGAACACAAAGTTTTTTATAAGTAAAAACGTAAAGTTTTACCTTACAGCCTAAACCGGCTTTCACCTATAGAAGGCTTCATCAGAGGCTGTCGTTAGTAGCGCTGCTCGTCTTGTTGTTGGCGACGAGAAAGTGTTTCGAAAGATTGAAGCTGTGTGTGTGTGGTGAGATGTGTTCGAATAATGCGTGCGATTTGAATTGTGTCTGTTCGTTTAGGATGTCATTTTTATTTGTTTTTGTGTGTTTGTATATTTCTAATTGTTCTAGAGTGTCTAGTTTTCGGCCTTTTGTGTGTACGTGTAGTATGTTCATGTTATTGTCGATGTTTTTATATGTGTGGTTTGCTTCAATGAGGTGGTTTGCGAAGGTAGATTCTGTAGTGGTGTGGAGTGCTTTAGTGTGTTCAATGTATCTCTGTTTGAAGCTACGTCCTGTCTGGCCTATGTAGAATTTACTGCAATTTGAACAATTTAGTTTATATACACCGGGTAGATCGAATTTGTTTTGTGCTTTGGGCATGCGTTTTGATAGTGTGTGTTCTGTTTTGTTAGTAGTTTTGTAAGCGATTCTGTATCCTGCTTTTTTGAATTTGTGGGCAATTTTTTCTGTTTGTTTGTTGATGTATGTTAGTGTTATGAATTTGTTGTTTTCTGTCTTTGTCTGTTGTTTGTTTTGTGTTTTGTGTAGGAGTTTACTGACTATTGTTCTGTCATAACCGTTAGATTCTGCTAGATATTTTATCGTGTTTAGTTCGTCTTTGTAGTCTATTTCATCTAAGGGGATGTTGTTAAGTCTATGTATCATGGTTCTAAAAGCAGCTAGTTTGTGTTGTATTGGGTGATTGGAGGTGTTGTGTATTAGTGTGTCAGTTGTAGTTGGTTTTCTGTATATACTGAATTTGTGCCTGTGTTCTAGTTTTGTGATGGAGAGGTCTAAGAAGTTTATGGTATTGTTGTGTTCGTATTCGGCAGTGAAGGTTATGTTTTTATGTATTTTGTTTATGTGCGTTAGTAACTGTTCACATTGTCTTTTGTTTCCCCTGTATAGTATTAGAATGTCATCAACGTATCTATGCCAATATAGTATTTTATGTGAGTGTCTGTCATTGTTTGTGAGTATTTTTGTTTTTTCTAAGTGTTGGAGGAAGACTTCTGCTAGAATGCTGGATATGGGGGAGCCCATGGGTAGGCCGTCGTTCTGTGTGTATTATTTATTGTTATAAGTAAAGTAGTTTTGTTTTGTGATAATGTTCAGAGTTTCTGTTATTTCATTGATAAGTTCGTCTGGTGTGTTGTTCTGTTTGAGTTTGTTTTGTACAACTGACACACTAATACACAACACCTCCAATCACCCAATACAACACAAACTAGCTGCTTTTAGAACCATGATACATAGACTTAACAACATCCCCTTAGATGAAATAGACTACAAAGACGAACTAAACACGATAAAATATCTAGCAGAATCTAACGGTTATGACAGAACAATAGTCAGTAAACTCCTACACAAAACACAAAACAAACAACAGACAAAGACAGAAAACAACAAATTCATAACACTAACATACATCAACAAACAAACAGAAAAAATTGCCCACAAATTCAAAAAAGCAGGATACAGAATCGCTTACAAAACTACTAACAAAACAGAACACACACTATCAAAACGCATGCCCAAAGCACAAAACAAATTCGATCTACCCGGTGTATATAAACTAAATTGTTCAAATTGCAGTAAATTCTACATAGGCCAGACAGGACGTAGCTTCAAACAGAGATACATTGAACACACTAAAGCACTCCACACCACTACAGAATCTACCTTCGCAAACCACCTCATTGAAGCAAACCACACATATAAAAACATCGACAATAACATGAACATACTACACGTACACACAAAAGGCCGAAAACTAGACACTCTAGAACAATTAGAAATATACAAACACACAAAAACAAATAAAAATGACATCCTAAACGAACAGACACAATTCAAATCGCACGCATTATTCGAACACATCTCACCACACACACACAGCTTCAATCTTTCGAAACACTTTCTCGTCGCCAACAACAAGACGAGCAGCGCTACTAACGACAGCCTCTGATGAAGCCTTCTATAGGTGAAAGCCGGTTTAGGCTGTAAGGTAAAACTTTACGTTTTTACTTATAAAAAACTTTGTGTTCCGAGTCGTCAATATTATAGTGATATTTTCTAATAAACCTTACAAATACATTTATTAACACATTGATTTTAGGACTGTGAATAAACAGTCTATTTAAACATTTTACACTTATCAATACTATATTAATGCCAGTCCTTTCTGGTCTAAATCATGATTATTTGTGATCCCCAACATCAGTAAACATTAACTCCCATACTCTATTTATTATCATTTTTTACAAATGTCTTGTAAATAAAGATTTACATTAAAATAATAAAATACTGGATATCTTCCATTTTATTATTTTATTATGCTGTTTATTATTAGATATTAAAGTTGTGATATAGCATACTGACAAGTTATAGTATCACCAACTTTAAGTTTATTGCTTTTCTAAAAAACACTTACACAAATTCACCTTCACTGTTGGTTCTGATATTTTGAGTCTTATTATCTCAGACCAGACCTTTAGTAATCATGGACTGTTAAGACTAGTTTATTTTCTTTATTACACAATAGCTTTAGTCGGTTCACTTCTTATAACGCTATACAGCACTTTAGTTTTCTCAATAATTACATTTTATAGGATTTTGGGTATGTTATACTTTCTTTTGCATAGTTTTTGTGGGTTTGGGGTTGATAGTAGTTTATATAATAATAGGTTTTACTACGGTGTTTCTTTCATACTATTTCTTCCTCTCCTCCTGTCTTCTTTCTTGTCCTTCTTCGTATCTTCCTTCTGGTCTTCATTCTTGTCCCTCTTCTAATCTTCATTCTTGTCCCTCGTCTAGTCTTCACTCTTCTGGTCTTCCTTCCTCATTCTTGGGTAAACCAAGGTACTTGGTGTATCTCGACTGAGGTTTAGTTTGGAGTATTTAATTTATTCACTGAACTGACTTTATTCTTCTATACAGGTTTCAGGGTATTGTTTTCTTCCTGATCACAAACTTTATTCTTCCCTCTTATTGTTTTTGGGGTATTTTGGTATTCACCACTCTTTAATTGAATCTCTTTTTTCTTGATATGGTCTTATATAACTCGTTTACTGCTCTGAGCTTCCTGGGTAACTTACTGATATGATACTATGAGTTGCTTCGATACTTTCTTTGGTTTTGTAAACAGTGGTTTTATATATAATGTAATGAGGATTTTTATTTTATTGTGGTTCATTCCTCTGATTTATTTAAATGTCATTCAATATTATTATAACATTCGTTGGTGTAATTAAACTTTATTTTGTGTACATTAAACGCACCGCATTAGTAAATACCCAGGTAAATCCTGAGATTAAGAAATTATAAAATATAAATTAATAATAAACTGAATGAATAAAATTTATAATCATTGTGAGTGAACAATTTATCAAGAAACTAATCAATGTTAGTAGTCAAACATAACTACGAGACTCTATGAAATATCGCCGCTGGAGCCGCTTGCTGTAGAAGAGGACGACGAGACGAAGAGGACGCCAGGACGAAGAGGACACCAGGAAGGAGTGAAGCTGTAGAAGAGGACGACGAGACGAAGAGGACACCAGGAAGGAGGGACAGGAAGAAGAGGACGCCAAGACGGGACCGACGAGACGAGAGGAGGACGTTGCAGCAAACAAGTAAAATCAATTTATATTATCGAACAATACAAACAATTAAATATATTATCAATACATGACTACATGTATTAGTTCTAGATGAAATAGAATAGATGAAATATCTCATGTATTAGATGAAATAGACTACAAAGACGATCTAAACACGATAAAATATCTAGCAGAATCTAACGGTTATGACAGAACAATAGTCAGTAAACTCCTACACAAAACACAAAACAAACAACAGACAAAGACAGAAAACAACAAATTCATAACACTAACATACATCAACAAACAAACAGAAAAAATTGCCCACAAATTCAAAAAAGCAGGATACAGAATCGCTTACAAAACTACTAACAAAACAGAACACACACTATCAAATCGCATGCCCAAAGCACAAAACAAATTCGATCTACCCGGTGTATATAAACTAAATTGTTCAAATTGCAGTAAATTCTACATAGGCCAGACAGGACGTAGCTTCAAACAGAGATACATTGAACACACAAAAGCACTCCACACCACTACAGAATCTACCTTCGCGAACCACCTCATTGAAGCAAATCACACATATAAAAACATCGACAATAACATGAACATACTACACGTACACACAAAAGGCCGAAAACTAGACACTCTAGAACAATTAGAAATATACAAACACACAAAAACAAATAAAAACGACATCCTAAACGAACAGACACAATTCAAATCGCACGCATTATTCGAACACATCTCACCACACACACACAGCTTCAATCTTCCGAAACACTATCTCGTCACCAACAACAAGACGAGCAGCGCTACTAACGACAGTCTCTGATGAAGCCTTCTATAGGTGAAAGCCGGTTTAGGCTGTAAGGTAAAACTTTACGTTTTTACTTATAAAAAACTTAGTGTTCCGAGTCGTCAATATTATAGTGATATTTAATACATGACAATTTAAAATACATTATACATCTTTATAAACAATATTAGTATATAATAAATAATTTTTCATCTCCTCCATAATAGACTTGTATCGATTTTTACACACTCACAATATCCTTATTAGAATAATAAAGTTTGATCTGTTGCAATACATATATTTATTTATATATAAATAACAACTTATGTTTATCTTATGAATATATAAGTACACGTACATTATAAATTACACTGAATAATTAGAATAATTATATAAATTACGATACTACATTATAAATTATATGAAGTGTAATTCAAAAGCAGCCCAATACCAGAGAAGGGATATAAAATAAAAAGCATGAAAATAAAGAAGAATTAACAATTTTAAATAAAGAAAAATAGAATGACTATAACGTATACGAGACAAATGACAATGACCCAACCCAAGTGATTGGCCCAATGACAAAAGAAATGAAATAAACACACGAATTAAGAAACTATTATTAAATGTACCATTAATCATGGAAAGTACAAGCCCAAAGAAAATATTATAATATTAGTTAAGTAAATATAGAATAATAAAGAAATAAACAAACAATAAAACACACAGACCATGATACAAAGAATGATAATAACAAAAGTGAAATATAATAAATAACATACTAATAATCAAAATAAAATGAACCAAGAGTGCATGATAGGAGTAGGAAGTGAATTACCAGTTAACATTATAATAAGGGTGATCACACCAAAGTGGATAATGTAAAGAAAATAAATAATATGGAATAACCTCTTAGATAAAGGTCTAAAACACAATTTAGGTACCAATACAAATAATAACAGTAATAATAAACATACATGTGACATAGTCCTAGACGCTGAAACAGCCATACAACACACACTAAACCAAGACCATGATACAATACGTTATGAAATAAAGCGTAAATTACAACACACGCAACAATACGAACATAAACAACACAATAATGAATTCCAAACACTAAAAAACATAAAACACAAATTACACGAACATAACCTAACCATACTTAAAGCAGACAAAGGTAATATAAATGTCATAATAGAAAAACAGGCTTTAAATAACAAAATTGAAACATTTTTTAAGGAAAACAACATCACTAAATTAAATAAAGACCCCACCCCTAAATATCACAAACAAATAAACAAAACCCTAAATAACACAAAACACATAGTATCACGTGACAACATCAAATATCTAAAACAAATTAAACCAAAAGCCCCTACACTAAATGCACTACCGAAATTACACAAACCCAATATTCCCATCAGACCACTTATAAACAACACGCAAGCACCTGCACACAAAATAGCTAGACATTTAGATAAATTGATCAGAAATAGCATAAATTTAACAAACAACACCACTGTCAAAAATAATATAGATCTAGTGAATAAAACTCAACATGTACACATTCCCCACAATTCCACACTTGCTTCATTCGACATAACAAACCTATACACCAATGTTCCCATAAAAGAAACCATAATTACATTAGAACAATTACTAAAAATAAATAACACACCCGAAACACACATAAACGAGATCATCCATCTAACTAAAATTATCACAGATCAAAATTATTTCGCACACAATAGCATGTATTACACACAAACAGATGGACTACCCATGGGCTCCCCTATATCAGGTATACTAGCAGAAATATTCATACACACCATAGAACAGAAACACATACTGAACAACAACAAATACACCGATAAAATAATATATTGGCACAGGTATGTCGACGACATTTTACTCCTTTACAACGGCAACAAAAGACAAATAGAAAATTTCCACAAATACATTAACACTTTACACCATAAATTAAAATTCACACTTGAAATAGAATTAAACAACAGCATAAACTTTTTAGACCTTACAATCACCAAAACAAACAACACACACACATACAAAATATACAGAAAACCCACCACATCAGACATGGTCATACACAACACATCCAACCACCCAACTCAACACAAACATGCAGCTTTCAACTACATGCTCCATAGGCTCACGTCAATACCCCTAAACACACATGACTACCAAGATGAATTAAACACAATTAAATACATAGCAGTCAAAAATGGATACAACCCCGAATTAATAAATAAACTACACAAACGAATCCTCAACACAAAAAGTAAAACACATCTGACCAACAGCACACAACCCAGTAAATACATAACACTTACATACTACAATTCCAATACACATAAAATTGCAAACACATTTAGGAAACAAAATTATAAAGTAGCTTACAGAACCAACAACACCATTAGAAAACACATAAACAATACTAACAAAGACATTGACACATACAGCAAAACAGGGGTTTATAAATTAAATTGCAATGATTGTCAACAATTCTACATCGGCCAGACGGGAAGATCTTTTTCTTCCAGGTTTTCTGAACATTTAAAAGCCCTCACCACAAACTACATACATTCCACATTTGCCACACATTTACATAACGAAAACCACAGCTACACAAACATAGAACACAACATGGAAATATTACACTACTTACCAAAAAGTAGAAAACTAAACACAGCTGAACAATTTGAAATATACAGATATCACACACTACAACCAAACAACATATTAAATGAACAGATACATTACAAATCACATACACTATTTGACACACTGATCCACACACATAATTCGAACCTCAGCGCCAATCCCTTCCCACCATCAACCCCCACCACACACTCCATTCTGTAACGGTTATTCTGTAATCGACAGTTAGTACTCAACCCACTGAAGAAGAGAAACAACATCTTGAAACGTTTGGGAAGTGACAAACAGTAAGTTCATAAGTGAAAGTATTATATATATTATTAAACCACTGTTAACACTAAAGTACTGTGAAACATTACAAAGTGCCAGTGTAACCCAAAAGATAAATAAACATCAATAATTATAAGCAAGAACTCATCTGGAAGTGAGAGTGCATAAGGAAAGTGGATAATTAGAAGTAAAATTAAACCACAAAAAATATATAAAAACGCCCAAATAAGTGAGTAATTAGAGAGTTTAATGGTGAAAAGGAAATAATAACACTAGTAGATAAGATATCATTAGATTAGATTGTTAGTCAGTATAAAAAATACATTAATGTTAGTCAAAGTAATAGGGTTATTAGTTAGAATTAATAATTAAAAGGACTAAACCAAACTTTACACCAATAATATGGTATCAAGGAAAGGTAGACCTAAAAAGAGAAATGAATGTTTAAGCGCTAAAATTATATGTAAAATATTTGAAGTTATTGTAATAATGTTATAAAGAAATGCAGAGAAGATAATAGTGATATTATATAAATGTGCAAATGTTATAATTGTTGAAATAGTATTAAGAATAAGTTGTATTAATGGTGATGAAAGCCTAAAAAACAGTTCATGTTAAAGTTATAAAATTATATAGAATATAGAACTTTCACTTGTGAAAACTTACTTGTTTTTCTTTCCGAACGCGTTTCAGCGTGGTGTTCGCCTTCGTCAGCAGTTTGAGACAGACTGGCCAGTAACACGTAACGGTTTTTGTTTGGAAGGTTTAGTGGGGGTGGTGTGTGGAGGAAGGGGATTGACGCAGGGATCCAAATTATTGTTAGTTTTATGTATAATTGTGTCAAACAGTGTGTGTGATTTATAGTTTAATTGGTCGTTAAGTATGTTGTTTGGTTGTGTTTTGTAGTGTTTGTATATTTCATATTGTTCTGCTGTTAAGTTTTCGACTTTTGGGTAAGTAGTGTAATATCTCAAGATTATTACAAAAAACCACAGCTACACCAACATAGATACTAATCTTGAGATATTACACTACTTACCCAAAAGTCGAAAACTTAACACAGCAGAACAATATGAAATATACAAACACAACCAAACAACATACTTAACGACCAATTAAACTATAAATCACACACACTGTTTGACACAATTATACATAAAACTAACAATAATTTGGATCCCCGAGCCAATCCCCTTCCTCCACACACCACCAACACTAAACCTTCCAAACAAAAACCGTTACGTGTTACTGGCCAGTCTGTCTCAAACTGCTGACGAAGGCGAACACCACGCCGAAACGCGTTCGGAAAGAAAAACAAGTAAGTTTTCACAAGTGAAAGTTCTATATTCTATATTATTTAGTACTGTGAAAAAAGAAGATGAACAATCAAAACAATTATTAAATTAGCTATAAAAAGCATTAAAATGTCAGAGAAGCTGTAATAGCCATATACTAAGGAATGTAAATCAATAATTAATGTAAACTAACTAAAACAAAACTATAAAAAGCTAGTAATAAGAGTAAAATTAAAATAAAAACAATGTAACAAGGATAGGTCAGAGTAGTCCTCAAACAATGTGAACCAAAATTGTAAAATATCCACAAGTAAAAGTAAACAGTGAGAAAAAAAAGATAAGTAAACATAAAATAACAAACCAAGGAACAATACAAATACAATATAATTGCAAAGAAAAAAAAAACATAATAACAAAATTAAGTAAAAAGAATATGATAGCCAAATGTTAAAATAGGCCAGAAATAACAGAAAACAATCATGTTTGATGTCTAAATAAACTACATCAGAAAAGCTATTCAATGATAATAATAATAATCATATTGGTAATAAGACAAGGAAAATATCTTAATTAGAAAATATTTATTCATTTTGAGCAAAAACACAAGCTTTATAACAA
Organism: Magicicada septendecula; assembly: GCA_034769895.1. Classification (NCBI taxonomy): domain Eukaryota; kingdom Metazoa; phylum Arthropoda; class Insecta; order Hemiptera; family Cicadidae; genus Magicicada; species Magicicada septendecula. The sequence goes on from CM068367.1 coordinate 949,369,611, forward strand.
TGAGTACAAAATGCTTTTAACAAATAGAGTAGGAGCTGGTTACTATGACAACAAAACATTATTATATAAAACCGTTATAAATGAATTAAGAGTCCATTTTTAGCATCAGAAGAGGGCAGATGACAAAATTGTCGATCCATAAAAATTAGTAAAATAAACCAAACAGATGAATGAAAATCAATAATAACGATGAAAAGACAAAATTGACAGAACCTTTCAGCAAAATAAATCCAAATTAATTGAAAATTATAAGAAATAAAACCAATATAAGAGAAGGACAACTCGAACACCAGAACTGATGAAAATAATCCATCAAACATCGATGAACATGTAATGTATAATACTAAATTAATTTACTACACCCACGAGACTTTTCACAACACTTAAAGGAATTAATGCACAATATCCAAACTTGGTTCAAACACTATAAACACTGCATAACTATTAAAATATTCAATAATTAGTATTAAAAGATTATTCAAATGTTGTATTAACACTTTGAGAAATAAGAAACGATTTATGCACAATTTCTAACTTAACCTATGTTTGTAAAGTGACCTCACTATTGTTTTAAAACTTAAGAAAACTGTTGTAAAGAAAGATCATAATATATTATTAACTTGATGTCAAGGATTGTACTTTCAAAAATCATTTTGTAATCTTTTTGCCGTAATCAAAAGAACTTTTTTACTGAATAAAGCAGTGAAAACAGTAATAGGCTTTCAGTTGAACGACCCAAATCAAAATAGCTAACCACTGAGTTGTAATTTATTTATAGCCGGAACATAAAAAGCAAAAAAGTAATATATTTTTATAATTTCATGTTTTAATAATTATTAACAGCACAACTGACCATTAATAAACCAATACTTACTTTAATACCTGTTCATTATTTCAATTATTAATCTTTATGTGTTTACTTCACTAATATAGCACCGTAAAAATGTTTCTACGAGAATTACAGGTTGGTAAGACTATCGCGGGAAAGCAGATTTTGATTTTCTCTGACTACAACCAGAGAGAGATACGGTTACGTTAAGCGAAGGAATTATAAAATTTTTTAATTGTTTTGAACAAACAATTTGGCGCTTAGAAACGGGAAAATCACAATTAAGTGGAACAGGTAAACAGGTATTGGCAAGGTCAAATACGACGCCAGCAGATAGTTATGAAATACGATGCAACTTGGAAATTTAACGAAACTTAACACTTTTATCGTTATAAATTGAAGACGATCCCAAAGTGAATTTCACGGGACGACGAGAACTCGTTACAAATTGGCAACCAACTAGTGTGGCAGGAGTTGAGGGAAGAATATTAATCTAGCGGCGGTTACGGAAAAGGGTAACAAGATGCCCACAAGAGGCAGATCAAAACAGAGGAAAGCGGATATTGACATGGGAGACAAGGAACAACACCGGTTGAGGAAGTAGAAGTGATCGTAAGGATACCCCAGGAGACCAACCAGATAAACCCACACAAAAAGAAGACATGAGCATGCAGGAGATGATGAGAATTATAATGGAAGGGAATAAAAAAACCAACGAAACAATGAAAGAAATGAACGAAAAATTTGACAGAAATAAGGAAGAAACAAATGACAATTTTAAGAAACAAGAGGAAAAAATAAATGAAAATTTTGACAGGAGTGAATCTTTAAAAGAGGAATTAAAAAATAGTAGTGAAGCAATAAAGGAGGATTTAACTAAGAAAATCAATTGTAGTAATACGATTAATAATCGAAACATCGAATTATTAAATAAAAATATCGAGGAATTCCAAGAGGAAAATAATAAAAATATGGAAATGTTAAGTAAAAATATGGAAGACAAAATGGAAGAAACCATAAATAAATCAATGGAAGCAGTAAATCAAACCGTAGAAACATTGAACCAGAAGGTAGACAATAACTACCAAAAAGCAGAAACTAATCATCAACAGCTGAAGGAGGAAATGGGTAAAAAAATTAGAAGAACACGTTACAGAAATTCGAAAAGAAATCTTAGAAATAAAGGGAAAATGTGAGAAGACAACCCAAGAAATAATCCAAATTCGGGAAGAAATAGCACAAGTACGAACAGATACTGGGGAAAGGATGGAACGGCGTTTATAATAACCTAAACCAGGTAGATGGATGAGTCAAAGAAAACAAAGAAAAGATTAACGTAATCAACCGACGGGAGGCACAAATGCAAGAAGAACTAAACGCATTACGAGATAAACCTTGCCATAACACGCATATAATCACCAGCGAGAGTTGGGAGATGATTAACTTCCGTAGCTACCGGCACAACCCGATGGAGTTTCTAAAGAGAGTCGAGGAAATGATTGAGAAAAATAGAGAGACACGATGGACAACGGTGCGAGGGATGATAGATGAGATGTTCAAAGGCACTCATGATAATTGGTGGACAGCAACGTGACCAGACATACACAACACCCAGGATTTTAAAACACAATTTCGTGACAAATATTGGTTGGAATTGACACAGAACGTAGTGCGAAATGACATAAGCAATGGGAGGTATAAGCCACAAGCAGGACACACCCTAACATCGTACTTTTAGGCAAAGTATGCCTGGCATGTAACCTGGAGCCAAGAATCCCCGAAGAATCTGTGGTAATACAGTTAGGCTACCATTACAAAGATGCCATCCAAAAGTCCAGAAGGCAAGGTCAGGTGAAAACTATTCAAGGTATGGCAAGCTTGTTAGAAGACCACGAAAACGATGGGCAATACAAACGGAACCGGATGGTGAACTTAAAATATAATAGATGGAACAAGAACCAGAATCCACCGAACCACAACCTAATGAATAATAACACCCAAAATGGTAACTATCACAACCAAAATAGAAATGGTAATATGAACAATAACAAGCAATATAGGGATAACCGCCCAAACAACAACCAGGGTAGTCAGTCATACTATGGGAAAAATCAAACTAACCATCCCAACAACAGTAATTACCAAGGAATGTACCGAACCAACATCTGAACGGCCATCCCAACAACAGTAATTACCGAGGAAACAACTACAACCCAACTACCAATACAACAGAGGAAATGGGGATAACCGAAACAGAGATAGCCATCACCAAGTAAATTATATACAAGGAAGAAACCAAACAAACCAGAGGAGGTACTGCCCGAGTTCACAGACGAACTCCAGTTACTTCGAACAAACATCGAATGACGACAGATACCAAAGGGGAAGGATCACCGAACCATCGGAAGGTAATCTGAATAGCAGACCAGAGCCAATACCTGAACCGTCGACGAACCCACCAGATAATCGGGCCAATATAGAAACGCCGAATTTAAACTAAAAATGTCAGTGAAAACTGAGGACCGCCCTTCACATGACCAATCACTTGGGCTACACGGACAAATGACTCGACATAATAATAATAACACGATCACAATTGTCTCCAACTACTACTTAAAAAATATAAGAGAGGAGCTCTTGGAAGAAGAGGATAAACAATTACCTAGTACTAATAATGAAATAGTTTATATCCAGGCCACAGTGAATGGAACGATAACAACCATAATGATAGACACAGGGTCAATCATCTCCCTCATCAACCATACAGAACTAGAAAGGGGTAGCGAGTGGATTATTACTGTTATATGTAGGACCTTTTATAATAACTAAGGACAATGGCAACAACACGTATGAAGTAAGTAACCCAATAACGAAAAAGATCAAGGGAGTATACAACCAAATTTCCATAAAAAAATTCTCCGAGGATAGATAATAAATCATACAAATAAAAACAACAAAATTCGAAAATATAAATAGGGACAGCTTACACCACCATTTAGAAAACTTATGAGATGAAATAAACAAAAAACGAAACAAAGTGAAAGCAAGAATTAATAATACAAGATAATTAGAAGGGAGATCAATTAAAATAAACAAATTAAAACAATCAAGACATGCTAAAACAAATAAATAAAATTGTAAGGAATATAGAATATAAAGAGAATAAAGAAATGGTATAAGGAAAAATAAAAAACAAATACATTAAGTAGCTGAAGCAAAATAAGGGTAATCAACAAATGAAAAGAAAGGAAAAAATGTCCAAGATAATTAAAATGATCACAAGAAGAAAAGAAAAACAGACTATTTAAGTAATGAAATTAACAAATAAATAAATAAAAACAACCAACTGTGTGAGTATATAACAGAATATAGCAAAGGAATAGCGGAAGGAAGGAGGAGTAGAGAGAGTTAAAATCATCTGAAGAACCATAAAGTGGACAATCCCCAAAATATTATTATTATTAATGAAAGTCACAAGATGACTAAAGGTGTATTTAAGATTGACTGAGAACAGGTCCAGCAATCAATTAACTGAGCAGAGATGATGTTCCTCTGATCTCAGAATAAAAGGTAGTAATGGATGAAACCAGCTACAAAATGTTACGGAAATTATACATTACAGGGAGAACACACGAATGAGAATAAGTAAATACTGATCTAAAACATAACTAAAAAGGAATGGAATAAGTAAGATGAGAAACCAGAAGCAAGAAATAAACATGAAGAATAAGAAAAAATTATATATAACTTATTATAGTAGGAATAAATCTGTTTTTAGTACCAAGCCACGTTTCCGTTAAATATATGAAAAATATATTATACTAACCGTCTGTGACTTCTCTCTTTTGATGTCCCTTCTTATTACGACATGTTTCAAGACTCTTGTCCCATTGTCAAGCATAAAATTTGTAGCACATTATCAGATATGTTTGTCAAACGTTAAAAACCATGTCAATAACGGATTATTGAAATAACGAACTATACTAATTTGTAACTTGAATACGCGCATCGGGCGAACAGTGTACACTGCACAGCGACCCACCGCGCATTAACCGCAACTGATTCTAGTTATCTCAATATCTCAACGCGGTGTCATACAATACATTATACTTGAATAGTAACTGGTCGTTCAAAATGTGTGGCTTGGTATTAGTGTCCCTGAACGCTTTGTACACCTCAAATTCCTCGAGTGTGTTCATATAACGTCTTTTACTGCAAAAGTGGAGGGGTTTTAAATTAGTTCTGAAATCAGTATAACTATGATTTTCATTAATAAGATGTTTGGCGAAACTTGATTTGATAGTATCATAGTTACGATGGATAGTGGGTGGTTTGTGTTCATTGAATCTTTTGAGAAAACCACGGCCCGTCTGGCCCACATAAAGAAACCCGAAGTTGCATAAAGAAAATACCCCTATAAGACCGTTAGTGAATTTTACC